>JBBPBR010000005.1:41824793-41839995 GCA_037974775.1 Cicer pinnatifidum
TGTGGAAGAGTACGAGTTACAAAATTCAAAAGTCTGAATTTTGTCTAAAATGATTTAGCTTTTTAATTATTTTCTTTTATATTTGACATACTCTCACCGTGTTAGTTAGACCCAAGTTGAATATGAGATGTCAAATTTTTAATATATAAAAAGTTAAATTTGCATGTACTAATAGTATAAATGTGGTTATCATACAACTCAAATATTGAACATCAAACACAGTTGTGATTTATTGTAAGTGTAAAACTAAAACTATATAAAAAAAATATTCAATTTTGAACATAAACATAAATTGTAAATTGTAAAGTTTAAACTTTTAATGAGTAATAACTAACAAAATAAAATATAAGTAATGTCATTCACGTTTAAAAACTAATTAATAGATCAAAAGTAATGCTACTCAACACCCTGTACCCAAGCAAGTATAGTAATGATATCAAATGAAAATAAAGAGAAGGTACCACACAATGTTACTATTCGAAACCAGCCTTATACAAATTTGGTACAAACCTTGGACAATTGATATATTAACACATTGTTGAGATGCATTGACTGTTAGACTGTTGATGATGATGTCAGCAGTCTTTATTGTTTTAGTCTTTATTTCATTAATAAGTATCCTAATTAATAGGACATTGCTGTTAGTTTTTTTGTTCTGTTTTGGTAGACCTATTCTTTAACAATATTTTAAGCAAGGATCCACGTTCTTTAGGTAGTTGTAGACGTGATCCTTTTGTTTTCTTGTAATGGCTATTTAAGAGCCTTAGCTTCTCATGATTCAAATAAGAGTTTTTCCATTCATTGAAAGTATTCTATACTATCTGCTTTGACAATTGGTATCAGAGCTCCGAAAGGGGCCTGATAGTGTGAGAGTGTAAGTAAAATACAAAGAGATCAAGATGTCAATCTCAGAAAAGTTCGTGCAGCCATCCATTCCCAAGTTCGATGGTCATTATGATTTCTGGTCAATGACAATGGAGAATTTCCTCAGGAGCAAGGAAATGTGGAACTTGGTGGAAGAAGGAATCCCAGCACCGGCAATTGGAAATGCACCAGCAAGTGAGATACAAAGAAGGAGTGTGGAGGAGGCTAAACTCAAGGATCTGAAGGTGAAAAATTTTCTGTTTCAAGCCATTGACAAAGAAATTTTGGAGACAATCCTTGACAAGGAAACATCAAAAGCGATTTGGGATTCGATGAAACAGAAGTATCAAGGGTCCACGAAGGTGAGAAGAGCTCAGCTTCAAGCTTTGAGGAAAGAATTTGAGTTACTAGCCATGAAAGAAGGAGAGAAAGTAGACAACTTCTTGGGAATAACTCTAACCGTGGTCAACAAAATGAAGGCAAATGGTGAGGTGATGGAACAAAGCACAATGGTCAGTAAGATACTTAGATCATTGACCTCCAAATTCAACTACGTTGTTTGTTCAATAGAGGAGTCCAATGATTTAAGTACCTTGAGCATCGATGAATTACATGGAAGTTTGCTTGTTCATGAACAAAGGATGCAGAGACATCAAGAAGAGGAACAATTGTTGAAAGTAACCTATGATGAGAGATCAGGCAGAGGAAGAGGTAGAAGCATGAATAGAGGAGGACGAGGTAGAGGACGAGGCAGACATGCTTTCAACAAGAGTACAGTTGAATGTTTCAAATGTCATAAATTAGGACACTTCCAATATGAGTGTCCTAATTGGGAGAAAAGGGCAAATTATGTAGAGTTGGATGAGGAGGAAGAACTTCTTTTGATGTCCTATGTTGAAGCCAACAATTCGAAGGAAGAGGCAGTATGGTTTCTTGATTCTGGTTGTTCAAACCATATGATTGGAAACAAACAATGGTTTGTGAAACTAGATGAACAATTCAGCCATTCAGTGAAACTTGGAAACAATCTCAGAATGCCAATGAAAGGGAAGGGCAGCATCAGACTTGAAGTAGAAGGTGTAACTCAGGTAATATCAGAAGTTTATTATGTTCCTGAGTTAAAAAAATAATTTATTGAGTATTGGTCAGTTGCAAGAGAAAGGTTTAGCTATCTTGATACAAAATGGAGAATGTCGAGTCTATCATCCTAGAAGCGGGCTAATCATGCACACACATATGACATCTAATAGAATGTTTGTGGTATTAGTTAATGTTGTACCACATGCATCATCTGCATGCCTAGGTGTGAGAAGTGATGATATTGGTGAATTGTGGCATAATAGATATGGTCACTTAAGTATCACAGGTCTGAACTTGTTGCAACGAAAGGAACTTGTTCAAGGACTTCCCAAGTTTAGAGTGTCAACCAATATATATACAAGTTGCATGAAAGGGAAGCAACATCGGAAGATCATTCCAAAGAAAAGCAAGTGGAGAGCAACACAGCAACTACAACTCATACATTCAGACATCTGTGGACCTATAACTCCAAAGTCATACGGCAACAAACGGTATTTGCTAACCTTTATTGATGACTTCAGTCGCAAACTTTGGGTTTATTTTCTAAATGAGAAAAGTGAAGCTTTCACAACTTTCAAAAAATTTAAAATTGTTGTGGAGAAGGAGTCTGGTCTTTCTATCTGTGGTTTAAGAACAGACAGAGGAGGCGAGTTCACCTCCAAAGAGTTCACAGAGTTTTGTAGACTTGAAGGCATTAAGAGGCAATTGACTACAGCTTACACCCCACAACAAAATGGGGTCGCCGAGCGCAAAAATCGTACTATTCTTAACATGGTGCGATGTGTGCTGGAAGAGAAGAAGATGCCCACCTCATTCTGGCCAGAAGCTGTTAGGTGGACGTGTCACATCCTCAACCGAAGCCCAACTTCTGCTGTAAAGAACAAGACACCAGAAGAATGCTGGAGCGGAATCAAGCCTAATGTTGATTATTTTCGAGTGTTTGGATGCGTAGGAAATGTTCATGTACCAAATGCAAAGAGGTTGAAGTTGGATGCTAGAAGTCAAAAGTGTGTAATGATAGGATACAGTGAAGAGTCTAAAGGATACAAAATGATTAATCCAATGACAAAGAGGGTGATAATTAGTGGAGATGTTGTGTTTGAGGAAGAGAAAAGCTGGGATTGGAAAAGGGCAGAAGAAGAAGCTAGAAATGACATTCTTGATTGGGGAGAAGTTGATGAAGACATATATGCCTCTAGTGATGACAAAAGTGAAGATGAGAGTTCACAAGAAGGAGGAGAATCTAGTCACAGTGGCACTTCGCAAGAAGAAGGAGAATCTGGTCATGACACTATAACATCCACACTGCCCGAAAGAAGAATCACTCGGGCTCCAGATTATCTTCAAGATTATACAAGCGGAGAAGGACTCTCAGAAGAAGAAGAAGAGGTACAAAATTTAGCTTTATTTGTAGCTTCTGATGATCCTATTTTTTATGAAGAAGCAGTGAAAATGAAGAGATGGAGGGATGCAATGGATATAGAGATTGGTGCTATTGAAAAAAACGAAACTTGGCAGCTTGTTGATGCACCAGAGGGAGTCAAAATAATTGGAGTAAAGTGGGTCTATAAAACCAAATTGAATGAAAATGGTGAAATAGATAAGTGTAAAGCACGACTTGTGGCTAAGGGATATGCGCAGGAGAAGGGAGTAGACTACAATGAGGTCTTCGCTCCAGTTGCTAGATGGGATACAATCCGTACAGTGATAGCCTTGGCAGCAAGAAATGGATGGACACTCTTTCAACTTGACGTCAAAAGCGCATTTCTTCATGGTGAGCTGAATGAAGACGTTTACATTGCACAACCTCCAGGTTACGTGATCAATGGGAAAGAGAAGAAAGTCTACAAACTAAAGAAAGCGCTCTATGGTCTAAAGCAGGCACCAAGAGCATGGTTTAGCAGAATTGAAGGCTACTTTATTAAGGAGGGGTTTGAAAGAAGCAACTATGAACACACTCTGTTCATCAAAAGAGAAGAGAAGAACAAGATCCTAATTGTAAGTCTTTATGTTGATGATCTTGTTTTTACTAGCAATGATTCAATTATGATGAATAGGTTCAAAGAGTCTATGAAAAGGGAGTTTGAGATGACTGATCTTGGTAAGATGAAGTATTTCTTGGGAGTTGAAATACGACAGAACTCTAATGGCATTCACATTTGTCAAAAGAAGTATGCTGAAGAAGTTCTAAAAAGGTTTGGGTTGGAGAACTTCAATGGAGTTAAGAATCCCATGGTTCCAGGAAGTAAACTGACAAAACAAGAAGATGGCAAGAAGGTAGATGCAACCTTATTCAAGCAAATGGTGGGAAGCTTGATGTACATGACAGTCACAAGACCTGATTTAGCTTATAGTGTGTGTCTGGTGAGTCGTTTCATGGCCAACCCTATGGAGGCTCACATGATGGCAGTCAAGAGAATTCTCAGATACATTAGAGCTACTACTGAATTTGGAGTTTTCTACAAAAAGGGATGTGAAGATGAGATACTAGCTTATACAGACAGTGACTATGCAGGGGATTTGGACGATCGAAAAAGCACTTCTAGGTATGTCTTCATGCTAAGTGGAGGAGCAGTGGCGTGGTCATCTAAAAAACAACCAATGGTGACACTTTCAACCACCGAAGCAGAGTATGTGGCAGCGGCTGCTTGTGCATGTCAATGCATTTGGTTGCAACAGATACTTAAGCAGATTGGAGGTACTCAAAGCAAAAGTGTCAAGGTTCTGTGTGATAATTCTTCTACAATACAACTTGCAAAAAATCCAGTTTTCCATGGTAGAAGTAAACACATTGATGTGAGGTTCCATTTCTTAAGAAATCTCACAAAGGATGAAGTGATTGATATGGAACATTGTGGCACAAGTGAGCAGTTGGCTGACATTATGACTAAGCCTATGAGGTTGGAGCTGTTTGAAAGATTCAGAGAAGCACTTGGTGTGAAGCCAACTGAGGTGATAAACTGAAATGCTTATGGCAGAATTCAGTTTAGAGGGGCAATTGTTAGACTGTTGATGATGATGTCAGCAGTCTTTATTGTTTTAGTCTTTATTTCATTAATAAGTATCCTAATTAATAGGACAGTGCTGTTAATTTTTTTGTTCTGTTTTGGTAGATCTATTCTTTAGCAATATTTTAAGCAAGGATCCACGTTCTTTAGGTAGTTGTAGACGTGATCCTTTTGTTTTCTTGTAATGGCTATTTAAGAGCCTTAGCTTCTCATGATTCAAATAAGAGTTTTTCCATTCATTGAAAGTATTCTATACTATCTGCTTTGACATTGACTCCACTCAGAGGTGTACTTTGTGTTGTGTAAGAACAACTTTTCTTGTAGGGCGAGAACAGAGGCCAGGTTGCTACAGAAAGAGAAGTGTACTAGAATAGAATAAATTGATTTCTATTTATACATAATAATAACATACACTAAAGAAGAGGGGATGAATAAAAAATGTTAATGTTTGTTTTTTTTCAAAGTTAAAGAATGCTTCAAATCAAAATCAAAAAAGAGAGAATGGATTAAGAATGGGAACCATAATCTCAAAGGGTGGTTTGAATATTGTAAGAGAAATTAAATAACATTTTAATGATGATTAAATTAGTAATGCGAGGGAGCTCTAAGATGTATTTGAAATAGTTGAACTTTAGTTGAATTACTTCTAATATGTTTTGTATTTTGGCTGTGTTTGAAGTAGTAATGTTGTAGTATTGTGAAGCAAGTTGGTGGTTATTGTTTAGATATTAATGTGTGAAGTAGTTGGTTGTATTTTGTTCATAAAATCAATGAAGTTGGATTTAGTCTCTATTTTGTATATATTTGTATTTTTACCAGCAGTGATTCCTCATATGATAGTAAACTTAGCAAATTGAAAGTTAAATAAGTAAAAAAAAAAATACAAAACAATATACATAGAAGAAGATGCAAATATCATATCTTTCGAAACCATAAATCCCTTACCTTCAAACTCGTAACGTTTCTTCATTTTCCCTCAATGGTTTCACAATCAATGGCATCCTTTCATCTACTTCTTTAACCCATACCTTCTAAAACTATTATGTTTATGCATTTTGATGAATGTGTTTGTCCCTATAATTCAAAACTCCTTCTCACATGAAACGATGTCATTTTGAATCTACCTCAACCACATGGATGAGAGTTACTAAAAAGACCAAACACTAATATTTTAAAAAAATAAATGAGTAAAACGACTTAATAAAAATAAATGATCAAAATGTTTTTTAACAAAAGATAAAATACTAAAATTATATTTAATCCTCCAGTTTTTTAGATGAACAATGAACTTTTTATCAATAAAATAATAATAAAGTTGTAACAAAAATTGCATAAAATGAAACAACCAATTAGTTGTACCAAAATTTCTTAATCACAAATACCATTTGAGAAAAAAAAAATTATATCTAAATATAAGTATTGTTTTAATTTATTAAGTGCATTAATTATTTTTTTAAAGACATCACTTATTAATATTATTAATTTATCGTGAAATATAAAAAATCAAGTTTGATATGGATACCAAAAGTTTTAAGAAATATTAACACATAAAATAGTATTAATTATACTACCAATTTTTTTTAATAAGAATAAAAAATTAATAAGTATCTTTTAAAAGAGACAAAGATACTAAAACATTAAAAATAAAATACAATAAATATTTGTTTCAAAAATAGATTAAAATAATTTTAAGGGAAAAAACTATTATTCTTTTAAAAAATAAAAACCTAATAATTACGTAAAAAAAAAAAAGGACAAAATGGTGTTCCTTTATATATTTTTCTTCTTCTAAAGGAGAGCAAAGCGTGGCTACCTGTGTTTCTCTCAATTTTCTTTGACCTCACAAGTCATTGTACTATCAAACTAACGTCACTTCCCGAGATGGCCAAAAAGCGATTATCAGTTTCTAGGGTTTCTGATTCCCCCGTTGTTCGTCGCACAAAGGAAGCTGCCTCCGACGCCGTCTTCGTAACGAAAAAGCTTCTCCGTAGCACCGGCAAGGCTGCGTGGATCGCCGGAACAAGTTTTCTTATACTTGTTGTCCCTCTCATCATTGCCATGGATCGTGAACAGCAGATCAATGAGCTCGAATCTCAACAGGCTAACATCCTTGGAACTCCTTCTCCTCACTCACTTCCCCTTCCGAACTAAACCCTCTCCACTTTGAGGTTTTGTTTTTATTTGTTTAACTTTATTTTTGAAATTTTGACATTGTAGGTTTTGATTTTGTGATGGGTACTATGGATTTATAAATTTGTTTGAAGTTAAATTGCATTATTGATTATATGGTTATAATGTGATTTAGTGAAAATGGAATTGTTGGTTGTTGCTGTTAGTTTTTATGCGATTTTTGGAGTTGTTGTTTCAAAGCCTGATGAGGTTGGGTATTTTATTGTGTTTGCTAGGGTTTTAGGTAAAGGTTTGTGATTTCAATTTGGGCTATGGCATAATGGTTTTTGATTTGCTGAAAGCCTGAAACTGCAATGCCACCGTGATTGAAGCCATATTGGCTGCATTTGAATGTAATTCTTTGCATTATTAAGTATTCTGTACTGTTACGGCTGCCACTATTTAAAACCCTAGTGCCTGTGGGAGTTTTGGGTTCAAAGGGATTTTGATTGTTTAATTATGCTATTATTTTGTTGAATGAATGGTTTTGCTGTTTTTTGGATGATTCTTTTGGATTTCTGAGCCCTGCCAGTTTATTAGTCAAAGGACTTGATAGAAAAGTTCTAAAAACCCTTTAATTACATATCTGTTGGACACAGGATTTTGGAATGTGAAACTGGATTTGGTATATCCGTATATGTTTGTTTGGTTGAATGAATGGTTTTGGCCTTTCTGGATTTACTTGCCTGTGTAGTTTTAGGCCTGTTAACCGGAAAGGCTAATGTTGCTTATTGATTTTTTTGTAATGCTGGCTCCTTCTGAGCACTGCTAATTTTTGAGTTAAAGAGTATGATAGAAACGTTCTGAAATGCTTTAATTGGATCCATGCTTCATAGTTGTATGAAACATTGAAACCCAATATATCTGTATGCAGTGTCCAATTGCACCTCTCTTATTTTGGAATTTGAAACATAAACTTGCTTTTGTTATCGAGGTTGGGTAGTTGGGTCATTCAACATTTTAAAAACTTTTCCAGTCGGGACACAGTTAATTTCATCCTTTGTGTGTTCAAACCCTGTGGTCCTATGACCTATGTTGATGTTATTCTAAGTGCTACAAATGTAGCTTCCAGATTGAGAGAATGTTCCCTAGTTCCTTTATCCCTATCTACTTGTTTTTGTTATTGCTGTTGTTATCTATGTCTGTTCTATGAAATTTTGTTCTATAGAATTTCGTTATCTAAGTTGCTAACAAACAATACAATATTTTTATAAAACAAAGTTCCTGTCATTTTTTGAGTTGTTATCCGAGTTTATTTACTCAGATGTATTATGTTAAGCTTATTCACTTGATTATGGTTATAAAACTAAATTCCTGAGAGGATTGCATGGATGAATAATCTCTTTATGAGAATAGATTACTATGATTGTCTAGTACTATTTGTTCTTTAATGAAGTGAATGGTGTACTTTTGTTGTATTATTGTTTTCACATATTACTTATTTGATGATAAATGTGTACATTATCACATTTTTGGCTGTAATGTAAAAAGTATATGTCATCTTTCTTGCGCTAAACTGCTCCAAAATTGTTCTGGTGTTTAAGGGATTCCAACATATTGGGTATATCTATATACTCTTTCACACCTATGGCAAATTTAAATACATTGCTGTTTAGCATATGATTCCTTCACGGAAAATATATCTGTGGAAGGTTTCAAGGTGCTATTGCTTTTTTAGTAGACAAATTTATTAAAGTGACAACCACAACATACCATCTTTGATATTAACCCCAACATTATCCAAAACACAAGCACTATTAATGCTCAAGTTAAAGACATCTCTCTTCAGACACAAGGTTAATGCTCAAGCTCAAATGTATCAGCTTCAGATACAAGCATCTGTTAATGCTCAAGCTTAAGTTTATCCTATTCAAACACAAACAACTCTTAATTCTCAGGCTCATTTTTATCCTTTTCAAACACAAGTGCATCAAGTCTTATCCATATTCAAATGCTTTGCCAACATGCAATTGTTTTTTTAGCATATAGATTTATTTAAAACACAACCATATCTTCTTCAATATCAACTACAAAATTATCCAACTCGTACGCAAATACTTATTAATGCTCAATTTTAGACATATACTTATCAATGTTAATGTCCAGTTCTGACATATTATTTTAGACATAAACACTTGTTAGCCTTAGATTTATCCTTTTCAAACACAAGCTTATGTTAATTATGAAGCTCAGATTTATGCACTTCAAAAGCAAAAGTACAGTATAATTCTTAAGCTTAGACATATGCTCTTCAGATGCAAAGACACTATCGTGGAATCTTATCTATATTTTATTGTTTTCCTTCATAACTTTTATGAATAGTAGTAATCAATTTGTGAATGATTTTACTCTTTCAATATGTAGAAGTGAAATTATTCACAAGTTGGTTACTATCATTCACAGGATTAGGAAGCAAAACAACTCAATATGAATAAAACTCATTGATATTAGTGCGTTTGAAGAGGGTATGTCGAAGCGCTTGAGCATTACGTTGTGCTTGTGTCTAAAGAGGATAAGTTTGAGTTTATGAATCAACATGTGTTTGTGGAAGAAGAGGATAAATCTAAGCCTAAGCATTAAAAAGTGCCTGTGTATAAAGATGATATGTTGGAGTTGAGCATTAATATATGTTTGTATATGAAAAGTGTATGTCTGATTCTGAATATTAATAGGTACTTGTGTTGGAGTTGGATAATTTTGTGGTTGATATTGAAGAAAATATGATTGTGTATTTAATTAATTTGTATGTTAAAAAAACAATTGCATTTTGAAACTTTCAACAAATTTATTTATTGGTGATTAAAGACCATTTGTATGAGAAAGTGAAACTTTGTAAACTAAAGTAGAAGTGTAACATATTCAAGATATAAGAATGTAATGAATAGTTAAGAATACGTCAGACCAAACTTTGAAAGGGCTGAGTATGATATACGGTTAATTTTTTAAGCATAAGTGTCACATATGATTTATCATAAGTTTTTTTTTTTCAGCCTGACATGAAAGTCTATTATGATTCATTTTTTTTCGGCCTAAAAAATAAATTGTAGGTCAAATTCAAGCCGTTCGAAGCCTGACATGACCTATTTCCACATGTGAGCTTTTTTAATTTAATGGTCCGCTTGAATGGTACACTCCCTCACCTTAGATGCCACCATGTTTACAATAATAAAAAGAGTTCATTAGTAAAAAATGAACTGATAATTCATATCTAATTTTATATTTGTCATTTTTATTTTGAATTTTTACATTAATAAAATAATATTTAATTTATTTAAAGTTAAAAAATTTTAAATTTATATGAAACAATTTTTTATAATGTTATAAATATATTTTAAAAATTCATCCAAATATTTTTAAGTTGAACAACAATTAAAAATGTCAGTGTAAGTTTATACTGACATTGATGTAACTGTTGATTTTATTATTTTACTATATAGTTATAACTTCCATCATTAAATAATTACTCAATTAATAATTTGTATTTGTGTAGATGTAAAAATGTCTACATTGATGATATGGTTATTAAACCCTAATTTTGTGGAGATTAATTATTGTATTTTTATTTTATAGAGACTAAAATTAAAGTATTGAAATTTTATAGGGATTAAAATCATATTTAACCATTAAATATATATTTGACCCGGAAATATAAGTTTTTGTTTTTAGTCATACAAATATGTAATTTTTTTATTTTTGATATTTTGTTCTCGTTCTTGCAATTTTTTTTTTGTTTAAAAAAAATGTTAAATATCACCATAATAATTCACACAACTGTGAGGTCCCGATTTCATATTAGGGACAAAACATCCCACCTAAATATTAATATTTATCAGTTGAGTTAAAACTTGCAAAATTTATTCATATTAAAATTGATTCATATAATATATAAGATGATATTTGATTGTAGTCCCTTTAAATAAAGACTAAAATGGTATTTCCATTGATCAAAAGTGATATTTTTGTAAAGACTAAAAATAAAATTATCAATAATAAAATAAAAATTATGAAAGCTAATAAAAGCATCCATCATTTCTCTATTCATCATAGATAACAATATGAAAGCTAATAAAAAGCATTCATCATTTCTCTATTCATCATAGAGATAACAATATGAAAGCTATTTTTGTTAATTATTTTTTCATAGGTTCCTTCTGTCAAAGGTGTGTCGTATATTAAATATGACTATCTCTCCTACATAAATTTGAACCCTAGTTTATTATATTGTGGAAGTCTAACTCCTTCCACAATATCCAACCTTTGTTGGTAGTGTTTTAATAATTTTATTTTAATTATATTGTTTTTTTAAAATAGCCAATATTAATAATTAATTGTTAATTTTTATTAGAGATGGGTTGAACTCATAACCTTATGATCACTCAAAGTGCTTCGTATCACCAAACCACTTTTTGACTCCAAATTTAGTAATATTGTTAATGGATGAATTTGCCAAAATAAAATAAAGCAACATAGTATAGTAACAATACAGTGTCACACAATCAAAAAGTAACTCCCTTCATTGTGTGGTCATAGGTAGGGCTGGACACAAATTGGTGGCCCGAAAATAACCGGACCATCCGCGGCCCAAATTTAATATTGGGCGGGCAAAGACGGGTTAATGGGTTCACGGGTCAGTTTACGTGGGTTCACATGGTTTTAAATGCGCGGGTTCGATTTATAATATTTTGACCGCGGGTACCCGAACTCGCCCGGTCCAATATTAAAAATTAAAAGTTGGCCGACCCAGTAACATCAGCCCAGTACTCAAACCTCACACATTAACCCTAATTTTCATCCAACTCTCAGTATCAGCCGTCACTCTCTACTTTCGTCTCTCTCTCTCTCTCTCTCTCTCTCTCTCTCTCTCTCTCTCTCTCTCTCTCTCTCTCTCTTCATTCATTCAGAGTAACCCTAATCACTTTCACCCTCACTCATTCACTAAAAACCCTAGCTACCACCGTCTTCGCCGCACAACCATCGTCCTTCACGCGATCTCCATCATTTTTCGTCACTAAGATTAGTATTTATTAAATAATGGTATTCTGAGTTTTTTATTTTCTTTTGCGTTTTAGTAATTTTTTGACATTTTAAATTTATTGAAGAGTTGTTTTGTTCTTGGTTTGTTTTAAATCTGTTTTGGGTTTATGATTTTTTTGTGTATTTGATTTTTTTTTTTGTATTATGATTTTTCTTCTATTTTAATTTTTGTTGAAGTTTTATTTTTGTTATGGGTTTGATTGTTGAACTCCATTGTTAAATTTGTTTTGGGTTTATAATTCTTTTGTGTATTATGATTTTTTTTTGTACTATGATTTTTCTCCTATTTTAATTTTTGTTGAAGTTTTATTTTTGTTATGGGTTTGATTGTTGAACTCCATTGTTAAATCTGTTATGTTGAACTCCCTAAAATTTTCATCTCACCTCTCTGACTCACGAACCCTAAAATTTTCATCTCACCTCTCTCACTCACAAACTCTAAAATTTTCATCTCACCAGTCACAACTCATACACTCAAACTCATTCAACATTCAACAATAAACCACCACCACCTCCATTTCGAAGCCACCACCGTTTAGTGAGCAAGAACAGAAAGGTTAGTGTTGATTGTATAATGGGTCATTTAGGGTTTTTGAATTTGATTTCAGTTTTATGATTTATGAGATTTCAAATCTGTTGAAGTTTTGGTTTTGTTTTGGGTTAGATTTCTGTAAGTTTTATTTTTGGGCTTATTAAAATTGATGTATGCCATTGCCATCTTTTAACTTATTACTAATCTGGTTGTCCTTGATTAAAATCAATGTTTGCCACTGCCATTTTATAACTTATTACTAATTTTATCTATTTGAAATGATGCCTCAATTTTGTTTTTGTGCGTTATTCTCTGTTATTTTAATTTTTATGTTGTTTTAAATTAAGTTTTATGGTAGTTAATTAATTTTAGTAAATACTTGTTAATTACTGAGTATTCAAGGAAGCAAATATATTTGGTTTGTGATGTTAATTTGTGTTATGTGTTTTGAGTTCAAATTTATCTTAATTTGTGATTTCTGTTTGATAAAGTGAGGATAATACATAATGGTATTTCTTTTGTTTTCTCTATTGTATCCCCTTATAACCTTATTTGTGTTTTCCTCAAACTTTGATTTTTTGTTTTTGTTTAAACTAGGTTCAATATCATATTATTACAACAATTAGTGACAATAAGTTTGATAATCATTCATTAAACATGGAAGAGAAAATCAATAATACAAGATGACAATGTTATGCTTTGACTATGTTTTACTTGGTTAATGTCATTTTATACTTAAAAATAATTATAAATTGACTTACATTTGTTATCTATTTCTCAGGTTGTGCATCGAAGATCAATTTCATCTATATAATTTGTATTGATTTGTAATATTGTCAATTATCAAGTCATTTGGAATATACAATATGCTTGTCAAATTTAAGTTGTGTATGCCTAATTTGATATTAATATGTAACATGTGAAAAATTTGAATTCATAGCTATGGAATTGAACCATATATATAATTATCAATTTTGACCAAATTGGAGACAATAGCGAAGTGGGCAAGCGATAGAAAAATATAAACCGTGTTAAAATGAACTAGAAATTTAAAGTTTATAAAATAGGTTAAATAATTGCCTAAAAAATTGGTTAAAAAAGCCCAAAAATTGGTTTTCATGAATAAAAAAACAAATAAATGTTGTTGGGCTTGACATTTTGTATGGTCCAATAACTGGCCCAAACCAAATTAACCGAACCGTTGAACCCGACAACCCGTTAACCCGTGACCCGTGCAAACCGTATCAAAAAATGGATTATATTGGGTATGTATTCTTCACCCGCGGTTTGAGCCGGTTGTTGTTTTTGGACCCGAACCCGCCCGAACCGACCCATTGTCCAGCCCTAGTCATAGGTTCGATTTCGGATCGATACGCATGGAGACATACTTGTTGGGACAAGTCAACCCTCCATTTTTTAAAGATTATTCCCTACTTTTCAACTGAGGATACTTTGTACTAGGATTGACCCAAAGAATTCAGAAGCATAAGGTGGTCTTTAAAAGTGATATTCTTTTTAAATGCCAAATAATAACATAATAATTATATAATTATGCATAATATATGTATATCACAAATAAGATATGATGTATTCACTCAAAAAAATAAAAGATTTAAAGTTTAAATATTTGATTCATTGATGTAAGTTCGCGTCTTTTTCATTTTCGTCTCCATAAGTTTTTTTTTTTCAAGTTAAACCTTGTAAGTTCAATTTAGTTTTAAAATTATTCTTGTTGTTACTTGCTGTTAAAAAAAAACTTATGTGGCAAACAAAAAAGTGACGTAACAAATGAATAAATTAAATAATTAAAAAAATAAAATTGATTAAAAAACAAATTAAAGAAAGTTGAATGTGTTATGTATTAGTTCCTCCATCCAAAGTCATAAATAAGTTTTGGGATTATGGTTCTCTTTTTCTTTCTCTATCATCGTATCATCATTATCAGATCATCATCATTGTATTACCATCTTCAAATCACCATCATCGTATCACCATCTTAAAAGAAAAAATAGAAACCCCATCCTTCTCATAAACAAAAATAGAAAAGGAGGGACAAAAAGGTATCGAATTCATACCTTCGGTCTTTCTTTCGCCCATAGACAAAAGACTCAAAATCTTACACTTTACCAACTGAGCTAATATATAATTATAAGTAAATTTATAACATCATTAATAATATGGTTAAATATATTTTTAGTCCCTATAAAATTTTACCCTTTTAATATTAGTCTCTATAAAATTTCACTCTTTCAATATTAGTCTCTACGAAATAAAAATATATTTTTTAGTCTCTACAAAATTATCTTGATATTACATTTAGTCCTTGATGTAACAAAACAAATTGTCTTTTAACTTTAAAAATTTTAAATGATTTTTTTCAATCATGTTTAGAATATTTTAAAAAGATCTTCCACAAAAATTTAGATTTTTTTTTAACTTTAGATGAATTAAATATAAATTTTTTAAAAGTAAAAATATGGACCTAAAAATAAATTTTTAAGCTAATTTTTTTTGG
>JBBPBR010000005.1:41845102-41861035 GCA_037974775.1 Cicer pinnatifidum
TCTTTATTGTTTATTTAATATTCGTTTTAATCTTTAATAAAAAGATAAATTTGTATAATTTTATAAAAAAAATACAATTAAAATGAGTATTAGGTAAAAAAATAAATAACTAAAATAAAAGATAAAAAATTAAGACGAAAACAAATATTAAGTAAGAGATAAATGATTAAAATCCACATATTCAACAATGCAAATGTCATCTTGTTTACTCCAGTTATGGTGTTGTCATCTTATTTAATATTACTTAAAATTAGTTATTTTTTAGGATGGTTAAATTTAGATTTCTTTTATCGACCTAGATGATGCTTAAATTTAGTTGTGTTGTGATATGTAAAATAATGAGTTGTTATGTTGAATATTTTGTCATGGATTCGAAGTAGAACTTTATTATGTGAGCTAATTTTCATAATATTTATTCTAAGATAAAATAAAATTCTATTATGTTTTTTATTCCTACATAATAGTGCCAATAGAAAGATATTTGGGCTCAGTGAAACTGTTGGTGGGCTTAGAAGGTGAATACCACTTGGACTGATTCAAAATTTTCAGAGAATTGTACCACGCACCCTCCCAATCTGACCTGCCACCCCCTCAATTTTTTTTAAAGACCATTATACCCTCTGTAAAAAAAGTATGCCTCGAAAATTTGACCTTGAACCAAAGTTTCGAAATGGCCTTACACTAAAGGTTCGAAAGTTTGGCCTTGCAATAAAGTTTCGAAGTCTCGAAAATTTGGCATTGCACTAAACTTTCGAAATAAAATAAGTGGTTCGAAAGTTTCAATTTTTGACAAAGTTTCGAAATGGGCCTTGCATTAAAGTTTCGAGAAAATTCCATTTTTTAAATTCCATTTTGTTTTAATTAATTTTTTTACTATTTTTAAATAATTGTTTGTTTTAATTACTTTTGAAACTTTTAATTTTTTTTAAATTACTGAAACTTCCAAAAATAAATATTAAATTTATTACTATAAATGTATTACTATAAATTATTAAAAATGTATAATTTGGGTCTTTTACCAGAAATGTATTACTATTTATTATCATTAATTTATTACTATAAATTTATTATTATTTATTACTATCAATTTATTTTTGGAACTATCAATTTATAATAATAAATTTAATATCTATTTTCGGAAGTTTCAGTAATTTAAAAAAAAATAAAAGTTTCAAAAGTAATTAAAACAAACAATTATTTAAAAATAGTAAAAAATTTAATTAAAACAAAATGTCAAAAATAAAATGGAATTTAAAAAATGGAATTTTCTAATAAATGTTATAAAAATCTAAAATTTTGAGGTCCACCCTAAAGTTTTGAAGACCACCCTAAACTTTCGAAGTTTTCTCTAAAATTTCGAGGTCCACCCCCCTAACCCTTCGAGGTCCACCCTAAAGTTTCGAAACCACCATAAACTTTCGAGGGTTTCTCTAAACTTTCGAAACTTTCGAACTTAACAATCCAAACTTTCGAACCTTTCTACAAACTTTCGAACCAATCTACAAATTTTCGAGGTATACTTCTAAACTTTCGAAACATGTTTTGAAAGTTTCAAAATGTTCGAGGTGCATTTCGAAATTTTAAGAGATATGCAAAGTTTCGAAAAAAACTTACTTTTTAACTTCGAAACTCTTAAATCTTCGAGTGATAACTTGGATGATTTTCGAATTTTCTAAACTTTCGAATGTGATGTGTAAAAAATGAGGTGGAGGGTAAAATAGTATTTTCATTAAGCATGGGGGGGTGGCAGGTACAAGGGTGGGGGTGCCTGGTACATTTCCCAAATTTTCAACCTATTAGTGGGGGTTAGTTAGTCTCAAACCAATGCTTAAAAATATCAAACCAAAAATTTAACCGGTGAAACTTCAACCTCATATTTGAACTAGTTTAAACTACTTGAATTGGGATGAAATCACAATCAAACTTCTCAAATAACTAAATCTAGACAAGAGTTAATCGATTAAATATATTAAATCATCATTTTTTAATTCAAAAAATTTAAAGAGGATAAAAAATATCAACTTTTAAAATAGGAAGATCAATTCCATAAATTGATGAAAATAGAGAAATCAAAACTGCAAATAAGTTTTTTAAAATGAAAAATTCGAGTGTAGAAATATCACATGACTATCTAGACATCTCAATTATGTTGGCACTCCTAGACATTCACTTATCATTTGTAATACCTCAATCAAATGAATTAAAAGAACTTGGGAGAACTAGACCGATACTCAAAGAACCAATGAAAGTTATATTTTTAAAGAGTTTTATTGTAATTTTACGAGTATCAATCATTCTACACCATGGTATATACGTCATGTTATTTAAAGTATGTTACAATACTATTTTTAATTAAAAATCAAAATGAGAGACCAAAATTATTAAATTTAAAATAAATGAATTGATTTCATGAATTGGTAAAAATAAAAGGACTAAAACTGTAACGAACCTTTTAAAAAAATTCAATTAGATGCATGTGTAATTTTTTACATTAAGACTAGATATCAATTAAATTAAAATTTATTCATTTAGTTCAACGAAATAAATAATTTAAAAACTTTAAAATTTTAAAAGCTTTAATTAAATATACCTCTTTTGATCAATATATTTACATATTATTTTTTTAAAAACTTTTAGTAATATTATTTTTTTCAAAAATCTCAATGAAGATGTTGAAACTGGACCAACTTGAAATCCAATGGGCCAATGTGACCTAACCCAATTTTCATACGGGCTAATTGGATTAGGATGAAGAGATCCAATTATTTTTGGATTATCACTTTTACGGCCCAATTCAAACAAAATATAGGTGTTATTGAACCGATTTATTTTGACAATTCTACCTACTGAGAGAATTATGACTACTTGTATTATTTTTGTGTGGAGATGATTATTAAATTGAATGGAAGACGATAAATAAATATCTTTTAATTGATAACAAATCAATTGTTATATATATAATTCTAATGAACACGATAAATTAGTCAATTAATTAACTATATCATTTTTTGCCGTTCAATGGTATTAGAATTAGGAAGAGAAATATCTTCTAATAGAAAAGAAAGCAACATCTATCTCCTTTTACAAAATAGTTCATACATTTCAAAAATGAATAAATTAATATAAAGAAACCCCAAACACAATCAAAATAAAATATCTTACAAGAAAACTTTAAAGTCAATTTCTTATCAGGAAAAATTATTGTAATATTTTTTAAGAGATCAATACATTATTCAGAATAAAGATCTTATTCAGTAATCATTTCAAAGAAAATATCTTGATTTTGTCTATTGACTCTCAATTAGAAAAAATAAAACTATTTCTGTTATTTTTGAGTTTTGAAAACTGCTTTAAAATTAATTTATGTCATTAAATATATTATTGAGTTGAGTCGCAGACACGGTCGCTCTCTTTAAGACGTTTTGCGACACTGGCCAAATTGTGCAAAACAAATTATCAACCACAAAATCTCCAAGATTAAACAACTCAGATACACTGTATCAGAGTTCCATTGCATCGTAGAAAACCGTTTTAAAATTATACCCTCAATATGACAATTAATAACTGCTACACGTAATGTGGTACTAATGACCACTCGAAAGAAAGAAAAGAAGATGAAGCAGGAAGGGAGAAGTAAAGAAAAGTGTCTCGATAACTGAGTAAAGTTCTTTATTTATAGAGGAACTCAACAATTGAAGGAGAAAAAACTATGTGATCCATCAAACCGGATCCAACAATAATCACACTCCGAAATTTTCTAGGTTTTAACCAGGCAAAAATCTTATGGGCAAACAATGCTAGGTTTTGACCGGGGCAAACTAATGTGTGAATACATGGAGGAATTGACCGGAAGGGCTGACTCGGTGGAGGGCAGACACGTGTACAACATATCAATGAGAGAAAAATGCACACATTTATTAAAAATTAATTTTTTAATACATCAATTAGCCCAAGCCTAGACCCGACTCGAAGGACGACAACGGCGGCGCGCACACGTGTGGTGGTCTATATGCGTGCTTTCTCACCCCTTCACAAAATTGTGGTACCCCATGGAGCACACCTTAATTTTCATACCTCCACCTTATAAATACTGCTAGTGTATGTCATCACTCATATGTGGGACTATTGAGACAAAATCCTAAATTAATATTTTGATGATAAATAAATGGTAATTAAGATTATAATTATGATTATGTGTATGTTGATATTTGATATGTTTGCTTGAGTGTGTTAATCAAGATAGGTACCAAGAAAATCAAAACAGATCAAAATGAAGAAGAAACAAAACCAAGTCAGAAAAACGAAGAACGCTCTTGACATTTCTAAAGGAAAACGAAGAACTTTCTCCACAAGCTCCAAAATTTCAAAAAGTAATTAGATCAGATTCAGAACTTTCCTCCAAAATATGCAAGAATAGATTTCAGTATGAAGATCACTCCAAGAGACAAGGCAAAGACTATAATTCATACATCATTAAAATAAAATCATTCTCTAGAGTTAAAGCAAACAAGAAACATAAATATTGACAAGTTTGGACAAAACAAATCGTGCAATCTTTAACAATTTGTACATGTGTTGCAAAACATGAATAACACTTCACACATATGTCAAGTTAAAGTCCAAACTCAATTACCACAAAGCAAGAACGAATATCGTTCTTGATTTTCAAAAAGTAAGGTTGCCCAAATCCAAGAACATTCTTGCTTTATGATTGACCTTATCCATTGCCATATGGCAGCTGGACAACTCCCAACGGACAAATGAGATATCATAAACTCTCTTGAAGCCTATAAAAGCGACTTCAAGATAAAGGAAATATCATAACTCAAGAAAGTAAGCAATACTTTATTTGCAATCATATTCGAAATTCTTTGAGATTGTCAAACATCTTTCAGTTCAATTCTCAAATGGCGTTAAGTTTTAGTAATTGCTGAGTTCCAAGAGCAGAATTCATTCTCAAATACGAGTTGAGCATATTCAGATTCTGTCATACCCTTTAAATTATCACTTTGTAAACTCAAGACTATTGTGTTGAAATAGCTTAAGAAGTATTTGTAAAAATACTTTTATGTGTGTGAAAGGTAGTGTGTAAATCTTTTCTAAAGATTGAAAGGTAGATATGTGAAATCCCTTCCTAAGTTGAAAGGTAGTAAGTTATAACAAGATCAAGATTGATCTACAAAAGTTGTGTGAAAATCAAGAACATTCTTGCTTTGAACACTTAGTAGAAAATCTCACATTTGTGAGGACTGGACGTAACCCATATTGGGTGAACCAAGATATATATGTGTGTTGTATCTCTTCCTTTATCTATTTACTTTCAATCTTTCAATTATTAAGTTAAATAGATAAGCTAAAACTGTTATTTTCAACTAATCAAGAACGTTCTCCATTTTCTAGTTTCAGAACCAACAACGTTCTCCGTTTTCTGCTTTTTACAACCAAGATCAATCTTGAGTTAATTTTTCAGGAAATTTTAAATAGGTAAATTTACAATTCAAACCCCCTTTCTTGTAAATTGCTACTTCAGGGACTTCCTTATTTTTTCAATTCACACCAACTAGCTCTCATTAATATCATGATTATTTTCAACAATCTCTTATTAATGTTATCATCATCTCCAACAATTCCTTAGTTTCAAAATAGGTTAAACAATAACGTGCATTAATAGATGTAACAATGCCCTCTTTTTTATTTTATTTTTTTTATCATTAACCAAAGATAAAAACTTATGAAATAATTCAGACAACTCACTCGACATCACAACTAAATCCCTAGCCTCCAAAAACTTCTTAACTTCTTACCAAAATTCCATGGATAACTTAGACATAGCAAAAGAGTGAACCTCTGAAATTAGATGACCCAGACATAAGCCATATTTGAATGCGTTTACCTTTACAATTACCTTTTTCCTAAATACGTCAAGTCAAATATGTAGTATTTTTCTCAACAACTGCCAAGAGAAGACAATTATTGTAGACGAAGCAATACTCTTATATTGGGAACCCAATACACCAACTTCTTCTTTAAACAAGCCCATAGGTGGCAAAAATATGAGAGATAAGGACTTATAAAACTAATGAAATAGAAAGCATACAATCACGTGAACTCGTCTAACACCATAGACTTAAAAGATCAAGTGAATTTAATTGAAGGTTAAAAGCTTGATAGATATCATATAGAAAACCTTCCTCTATATAAAAATTGTCTTCACCTAAAATCCACCGCCAACATCCCTCTCACCTTCCTACATGAAACACCAAACATTATTGTTGAACCAAGACTGCAAAGACTTTGGGAAGGAAACCATCAAATGAATTAATTGGTGTCAACCTCACCCTTTCTCTAGACATCAAGTGATATAATTGGTGCAAACCTCTACTTCTTTAGATATATTGCAAAACTAACGAAGCCTCTAAATGATCTCTAAGTTGGTCTGTTTGTGGTGGTCTCAACTAAAATTGTTCGTGATAAGGGTTCGACCCCCTTTTGGCTTGAATGGGATTGTTGCGATAGGATTGGACACATATTTTTAGAGAAGATAACTCTAGAATGAATAGATTGGCTAATGTTGGTATCCATGTTCCATGTTGATGGTTTGTTTTGGTAGGATTTTTTGCCAAATTGTATTAGAGAGACTTTTTTCTATGATAGATACGATATGATCTCCCTAACTATTGTTTTCGTTAGTTGTTCACTTATGAGATTGATTTTACCCTCATCTTTTGTTTCTCTATCTTGTTTTTAAAAATATTTGTAGAATGTTGCGGATGATTATAACCCTTTTTTGAAATTATTTTACCAAATTACTCCCTTTTGAAACTTAAATATTAAAATATCCTCCTTTTTTTTAGTTATAAGTCATCATTTGGAATGACGACTTCCTTAAGGAAGCCCAAGTTCCAAATGGCGATTTTCCAAAGGATTTAAAAAAAAAAATCAAAATTTTTTAAATTTTTATTGAAATAACAAATATATATATATATATATATATATATATATATATATAATTCATAAAAATACATAAATAAAAATTTTAAATTACATAATTTATTCATAAAAAATATCACAAATTTTACAAAAATTACGACAATTAATGTCGAAGGTGGCCTCCCGTACCACATCGTCGAGGTTTTTTCACATGTACGGGATTTTGACGACGCCTTGGTACATCACGAGTTTGTTCTTCTTCTTCTTCTTCTTCTTCTTCTTCTTCTTCTTCTTCTTCTTCTTCTTCGTCTCGATCTTCGTCTTCTTGCTGTTGAGGATGTATAGGAGGAGGTGCTGCAGAAGAACTACTTCCACCTTGAGTCCAAATGGATATTTGATTCAACAGAGTATATGAATTTCCAAAGCTTGGAATTTGAAAGTTTTGTTGACACATATTATTCAGTAACTCGATAGTGGACTCAGGTGTATTATGACGAGTGTTGAATGTCTTATACAACAATTCCTCTTTGCTTGATGCAAATGATAGTCGACGATTGACTTCTTGATGTGGTTGTTGGTTGTCAAAATTAAATTGTTCCCCTGGCGTGAACCCATAAGATTGATGTGGTGTGTGGATAAAAGTATGAGGATGTGGTGGGTAGGTAAAAGTATGAGGAGGCGGTTGAATGTTAGGAGGTGTTGGTATATACTATTGATTTTGTTGTGTTATGTTGGTCATTGATTCTTGAAAAAAATATTGGCTAGATTGGGGTGGGGGTTGGGGTGGATTGACACGAGGATCAACCAATTGGTTTTCTATAAAAATAAATCGTTTAGAAATTTTGCAAAACCAAATCATGTATTCATAACTTGGTTTAAATTCAACATTTAGAGGTTGACCATGAAGAATATGATTATCTCGTTCATTCCACTATTTGTTCTCATTTTCGTAGAATAATGTCCAACTAAAGTCAACTTGTTTATGCAAATCTACCTTATGATACTTTCTCATGTTCCTCGGAGGATGTGGAGTTTCTTGAGGTAGTCCAAATTATAGTTTCACTCTATCAGTTTGATGCATTTCTATCATGTAGAAACAAATCAAATATGTAGATGCATTCCATAACCAATTGTCTTCTGGATGATCGTATGTTAGACGTATATATGACCTCCAATGAAACTGATATATAACAAGTTTGTTAGTAATATATGCATAAGAAAAATAAAATGATAGAAATAAAGTAATGTTTTAATATATTACATCGTTAACGGTCATGTGATCAATTTTTGATCGATATCCAGCGGTATGATAACGAGGTGTATCACCAAATTTATATCCTTTCTACTATATCTACGAAAAAAATTTGAATGTTAGTGAATTGATTAATAGTTTTATAAGTATAATATTAAATTTTTTTTGATATTTACCTTTTTGCGAATAGAAAATGAGACTCAAGATTACTTATTGGTGCAAGAAATAACATATGGTACCATGCCCATATTTGAAGTAGATGTGAACATCCACCGATCAACGTAACACCGGGTTCAGATGCATGACACAATTCTCTATAAAGTGTTTCCAAACACGCTGAATCCCAATTGTATTCTTCCGTCGCTCGCAAATCTCTCAACAAATGCAACCACATAAAATGTAATCTGTTGTGGGATGTGTCATGCATTAATATGCCGCCAATTAATTCTAAAATGTATGCTGTATAATGCATAATTATTTCTTCAATAAATGATTATGGAGTTAACATTGAAAATGTTTCTCTTAGCCATTTTAATTTTATAAAATTCCTTTTTCTTTGAGATTTAGGTGGCATCCTAACAAATCTAAAAATTATTTTCAAAAAATTTGGTGCAATGTGTTTATGGCTAAGTGATCTTAAATTTGGAGATTAATCCTATAATAAGCAAAGAATAAAAACATATTTGAAGATATTAGAATGAGATGAATCCTAATATAGTATAAAATATATTTTAGAATGAAACTTAGTATAAAATATATAAAAAAATATTTTAGAAGATATTATAATAAAACTATATTTTACAATGAAACTTAGTATAAAATATATAAAAAAAAATATAACATAAAATATTGTATTACTTACAAAACTTTGAATGTGGTGTAGCGCTGATATGTGATTATCATCATTCCATAACAATGTCATTTAGAAAAAATATAAAGAGCAAAGAAGAAATATTAATAGGGGAAGAGTGAAAATATAAAGAAGAGTGAAGTTGTGAAGAGTGGAAGAGTGAAGAAATATGATCATAAACTTGGCCTATTTATAAACAAGACAACACTTTGATTGGCCAATAAAATAATATGCATGGCTTCACACAGCAAGCACTTTGAAAATAAACACTTCTGGACGGAGAAGACTAAACATGATGGCAAGGATTAGATTGGACGGAGAAGACTCAATATGAGAAAACTAATCACATTTTTGCAACTTCTCAACGTGAGAATATATTCATATTATGATTCCATCTAAATCGCCATTTGGAAAGACGATTTCTTAAAGCTTTTTCATGGTCGCCTTTTGGAATGGCGACTTGCCAAAGAATGCGTCACGAGGTCGCCTTTGGGAATGGGGACTTGTAAGGCCATGCATGCATGTCTGAATGGCAGTGTATCATAAGGGCAATGTAATTGTTGGTAGCATTGCATGTATCACAATTGGTTGTCTATAAGTATGATCTATTATTTTCATTGCATTTCATCTCAATCTCAATATCTCATTTTCATATCAATGGCACAAAAAAATATAGTTTTTCTGATTTATTACAATTGTGAAATATGTGAAAGACAAGATATTGGTAAATATTTCAAAAGTGGCGAAAAAAAAGCTATTCAAGTTCATTTTAGATGCAACTTTACTTACTTGAAGAAAAAAATTGAAGCAAAGTTGACGTTAGAAAATAAGGTGTCTAATATAACTTTTCGACACTTTATCTCATTTGGACAAGGTCTAGTGCATTATGAATTGTTAAATGTTAAAGACGACGAATATGTTGAACTCATGTTCGATGTTCATAAACAATGGCCGCAACTCGGATCTATCGAGTTATATGTCACGTTTGAGTTCGTTATTCGATGTTGGTCAACCATCATCCTCAACCACACATCATCCTAAATACCATTTTCAAACACAAAACACTTATTCTTTTCAAAATTATGAATCTTACCAACCCGAACCATACCAACCAAAATCTTACCAAAATTATAATGATCTCGAAGTTTGTCTGTTTGTGGTGGTCTCAACTAAAATTGCTTGTGATAGGATTGGACACATTTTTAGTGAAAATAACTCTAGAATTAATAGATTGGCTAATGTTGGTATCCACGTTCCATGTTGATGGTTTGTTTTGGTAGGATTTTTTGCCAAATTGTATTAGAAAGACTTTTTTTCTATGATAAATACGATACAATTTCCGTAATTATTGTTTTCATTAATTGTTCTCTTATGAAATTGATCTTGCTTTCATCTTTTGCTTCTCTATTTTATTTTTAAAAATACTTTTAGAATGTTGCGGATGATTTTTAATTTGTTGAGGTGCTAACAAAATTATAATGTCACATAATTATAATGATGTCTTTACATTACTAATCTCGCTTAAAATAAACTCAAGAACCTAGTATGCTAAAAATGTTCATGAGTTTTTTTAACTACTAATTAATTCTACATTATTCTTATTTGAAAATTTATATTAATATTAGTAAAAATATATATTAATTTTTGTTTTTATAAAAATTTACTAATGTATTATTTTAATTTTTTATGAACAAAATTAGGATAAAAAAATGCTTGAGTACAAGTAAAAGATAGTGAAACCTTAAAATAATCCTCCAATATTAAAAAAAATATAGTTAGATATAAAATTTTAATTTTTATTACATATTATAATTTGTATAACTAATAGTTGGAGTGGATAATGAAAATGAAGATGGGCGTGTGTGAGAGATGGAAGCTCATCCTCACTTCTCTCAAGCTTCCACGTTCCTTGGCAATCCTCCTCGACCATCTCGTTATTTTCCTTCTCCATTGGGTTGGAGACCCTTTCACACAAAACCCTATTCTCATTCTCATTCTCATTCTCGCATCTCTTCTTCCTCCAACAACTTCCCACGTTGGGATTCCAATGACCAAACCTTTCCACCCCCAAACTTCAGCTTCAATAATGCAAGGACCAAGCGTCAGGAACAACAACAAGATGATGATGATGATGAATTTGGGAACAAAAGGCAGTGGTGGTCTGATGAGTATCCAGAAACTGAGGAAGGATATAGTACCAGTACTTGGGAAGATGCTTTAGATACTTTGTGGATTTTCAAGGTAAACCATTTTTGCTCTTTTTTTTTTTTTTTTCTTCTTTCAATTTTACTAATTCATTGAAAGATTAGTTTCGTGATTTCTCTCTCTCTCTCTCTCTCTCCTAACTCCTAACCTTCCTATTTCCGTATAAAGTAAGCGACTATGATAATACCGAGTTTAGCTAGAAATAAGTAAAACCCCTTAAAAAATGTTCTAGTTAGAATTTGAACTTGAGTTGTATAGAAGTTTGTGCATTTATTTATGTTTGACTGCACTGTATTTAAGAAATTTTATGTTTCTTTACGACAAAAAACTATTTGGAAGAGTTTATGAAAATTAGTTGAAACTAGTTTATCGATATTTCATATGCTATTTTCGTATATTCCAATTGCCCCAAGGCTGTGTTATCAAATAGTGACGCTACAACATTATAGTATATTGATATTTTGACGAAACCATTATTGTTCAGCAATATGTGATTTAGTACAAAATGTTCGCGGCTATAACAGTGCTTTATCTTCTGTTAGTATTCTCGCAACTGTTGTAATACATCATAACTGAAACATTAACATGGCATTCTTTATAAATACATATAATTTTATCAGACAGACCGCAAATAATGTCCTAACCTAAATCTCTTATTGAACCTTGGCTTCTGTTAATGCTTTATATAAGATATTATTTTTCACTAATTCAAGTGAACGATAAGGGAGGTATTGTATGATGAAAATTAAGTGTTAATATTTAAAGGTTCCTAAATCAAAGCTTTCTTTATATGTATATAGTAATGATGTTCTTTGGTTTATTTTAAATTTCCAAACATGAAACCTATGAAATGGGAAATTCTGAGAGTGCTTCAGGAAGAAACTGTTCCTCACATCTTTTCATGTAGTATTTCAAAAAGCCTTCTACAGCTTTTTAGACAAAAGTTTTTAATGATAAGTATATTTATCTGTCTAGTTTAGAGCAAAATGATGTGTGAAAAATTGGGTGACGATTGATTTTCACTGGATTCTTTGTTAAAGTCGTATCATGAGTGATCAAGCAAAAGCTAGTTCATAGTCTTAAGTGTTGATGGAGATTCACCTGGCAGATTTAGCTGGCTGTATTTTAATGCTTATTTTGCTTACAGAATTCGGTTTAACCATTCTCAACTGTCAAGGGGGGTTTATAAGTGCTTTAATATATAGTAATGTAGTTATACATATGCTAAATTCTGGCCAACTTATTCTGTTCAGGAAGTAAATACTACCTGATCACTTGGTTGCTAGTGCTTCCACAGTACTAATATGAAACCTTGCACTTAAGGCTTTGTTTGGGAGTTAAGAGGAGAAGGAAATGAGGGTGAAAGACTCTAGGGGGAAGGTAGGGAAAGGGAGGGCAGTTTCTAGACTTGTTTGAGAGATTTTTTATAAGGGAATGGAGAGAAGAATGTTTATGATTGTTGCTTTCTTTTTTTAGAGTATTATAAAAATACAAAATGATTTGGAGAATTTAACAATGCTCTCCCAAACTCTCCTCGAATTCAGTTTTTGAGTTCTCCCATATAGAAGGGTTATAATTTTATGGAGAAAAACAAACCTTCCATGCAAGGTTGAGGACTACCTTCCCTTCTACCCCTCTTTGCACCTTTCTTTCTCCAAAAGTCCTCTCTTCGCTTTGTTTCTAATCCCAAACAAAACATACGTTTCTATTTCTAGTGATGGACACCAGTTTCCGTTTCCCCTAGGGTGTCTTCACTATTTGTTCCTAGTATATAAAGGCGTGCATTTTGATTTAATGTGAAGAGTCAAGACCTGGATTACAAAAATAGCATTGCATAACCAAGTTGTAAGAAAGATCAAGGAACCAAGTCATCATGCTATTATGTGTTTGTTCCGACCACAAGTCCGGTGCACCACTTGTCTGAGATATTGTCCGCTTTGGGTCGAGTGTGATCCCTCACAGTTAAAAGGCGCCTTAGTGGATTGAAGAGAGTGAGTATTTATAAGCTACCCTTATCCTCGATTCCCAAATAGTGCGAGACTTTTTTGATGTACTGGAACGTAATGAATAGTGTATATTTAATATTTAATAAATCTCTCTATTTCTAAAGCATCATGGAGCAGATTTTAATAAACAAGTGTGGGTTTAAATAACAATTGTTTCTCCAGATGTAAATAAGCGAATGATTTGTCAAATGGATCTAACAATTTTTCACTAAAATTCTGAGCAAATAGAACTCATTATGCTGAGACTTTAACTTGCTCTGTTACTTTTTTTTGGAGCAACTGTTTGTTACTGTTATACAGGACTATCATATTCCATATATTGAGCCATATCTTATAATATTTTCTGCATTGAAACGCAAATCCTTCATAGTTGTTGCCCCTTTCAGTGTCCTTAATAATGCTGGTTGTAAAGTTGTCTATTTGTGATTTGACGCATTAAAGACTCTAGAATCTTTTCCAAATAACTGTCGGCTAATTTCCTCTATCGGTAGTTCATATGAGTTATATAATTTATCATTGTTGTGTTGCAGAAGCAGAATACTCAAAAACATTTTATTTATGTTTTAAGCTGCTAAAGTTGTATCAACATGTGCAATGAACATTTTTGTTTGTATGGGGTGTTGAATTCATTTTTCTCAGTGCAGGTTTTTAAATCCTATGGTTGGACGCTGCCTATCATCGTCGCGTCATTGCTGCTTTCTACTGGTCCAAAAGCTTTCCTCATGGCATTAGCAATTCCTCTCGGTCAGTCAGCACTTTCACTAGCATTTGAAAAATTATGGGGACAGTTCGAGAGCAAACCAAAGCGTAAGTCCAGGATGAAGAGGAAACGAAGAAATGTAAACGACACCCGAGTTGAGGAAGAACCAGAAGAAAACCAGAAAACTAATACAAGGAAGGCAGGGATGCAATCGTGGGTAGTTGAGGACGATGGTTCGGTTGATAGGGGTAGCCGAGTTGCACCGAGTTTTGGTGGATGGGATGACTTGGAGAGACCTAGGCCAACAACAAGAAGATCTCAAGCAAGGAAGGGGTCACAAAGGATGTCTATGGAAGGCAGTAGGTTGAGTAGGAGAGAAAGAAAAAGTGACACACCACTCTTGGTTCGATTGCTTATTGCTATATTTCCATTTTTGGGTTCATGGACAAAGATGTTGTAATAGTCTCGTTTATGGGTTGAGATCCTCTCTATCTATATCTGCTGATATAATTGATAATGGGAGAAAAAAAGTAATAAAAAAAGTTAAATTGTATTCAAACCATATATATTTCCAAATAACACTTATGATTGTTATAGGTGCATACAAGTCAAAGAGCAAATTTCAATTGGTGTGACAATTTCCTCTCTGAAAAGAGCTACAATTGTGCACAGTTGGGAAAAACTTGGTGCAGTAAGTATAATTATTCTCATGGAGATATTACAGTGGATCACCTTCATATGTGGTCCTGTGTCCGGTGTCCACCAATGTTTGAAAACCTTCCAAAACTCTAATTATTTAGAATCATGAGCCTGCTCGGAACTATAAGTTTACAATCTCTACGATTTTTAGAGATTGAGATAATAACTCAATCAATGTCAATTTGATAAAAATAAAAGAAAATAAATGTATTGAATTGACATCAATTAAACCATAGACTCAATTGGGAAAATTAGAAAAGTCCATTAACTTATACTTTTAATAAGTATCATAGATCATTATTAAAATTGAGTGATTTTGAAATACTATAGATTAGAACTTAATTGAACTTTCTTATTTTCATATCTATAACTTTTAGTAATAGAAATTCTTGAAATAACCACTGCAGAAGTTGTTAGGAAACTAGCAGAAAATCATCTTTATGTCGTTATTTAATATTAGAGTAGATAGATGAACCTTATGTGCAGTGATGATGAACTAACAACAAAATTAAATATTAGACTATCTCTCTGTATGAATTGACCTAATGCTAAAACAATTTAGGCAAATGCTATTTTTTTTTGGCATTAACTTTGGGTAATGTTATTTTATCGGAAGTTAACTTTCGTTACTGTAAAATTGACTGAAATGCACTATGAAAATCAACTTTTGATAGTGTATTTAACATTCTATGAAGATATGGAAGTCTGATGAGCAATCACAACAATTTGAGCGGAAATTTGTGTTACTAAGCACAAGTTTTTGAGTTAAATTGAATAAAGACATAATTAAATAAAAGAGGTGATAATAGGAGAAGAATAAATTGAGTTTCTTGAGACAAGATGTCAATTAGCAATATTTTTTGGTGGAATGGGTTTTTGTAATCTATATAAATTTAATGTCCCTTCTAATATTAGATGTTATTTTTGGGGGTCTGTGGTGGTGATATACTCTTAACTCGGATGAATATATATATTTCATTATTCTTATAATTTTATTGTACTATGTTGAAATTTTTCTAAAAAGATTCAAAAATAAATTTTACGGTTTCAAATCGGTCATAAAATTTATCCGCAATTTAATTTTTAAATGAATTCAGACTTCAATGAAAATTAATCTAGGAGTTCTAATAATTATTTATGATGGATTGAAGTGATCAAATAAATTTATTGATGGAAAAATAATTATCTGAAACGGAAAATAATTTAGTAATTTTTACGGCAGTAAATTATTATCGGCACAAATTAAATCGCGTAAATAAAAAATAATCACTTTAAATGATGACAAAAAAAA
>JBBPBR010000005.1:41870490-41885493 GCA_037974775.1 Cicer pinnatifidum
TTTTAATTTTTTATGAGAAAAAGAAATTTTTCACAAAATTTTTCAAGAAAATTATTTAAAAATTTTTCTGAAAAAAAATGTTTTAGATATTTTTGAGAAATTTTTTTGATATTTTTCCAAAAAATAAATTTCAAAAGATTTTTAAAAAAAAAATCTCAATTAACAAAATTTCATAGACCCCTCATTTAATTGTACAAAAATCATTTATTTTAATAGAAGGTTTAATATTTAGAGATTTTTTAAGGGGCTTTAAATTTTAGGATTTTACTGACAACTTTAGTTAAAGTTCGCATGAGATCCGAGGATCCATCCATGTTTAAAATAAAAAAAGCATAAAAAAATAAAATAAAGACAGTACACATGGATAGAAATAGGAAATGGCAACCAACAAGGGTATATAGCTTAAGTATATGACAAATTCAAGCAAGATTAGACATTCTTTTTAAATATATCGGGCCAAAACTTTTTTAAAAGTCTAGCTAAAAGGGTAAGACTACGACCATTGAGAAAATGGTGAATCTATTTAATTAAATATAAATAAATATTTTATTATTATTATTATTATTATTATTATTATTATTATTATTATTATGTTAATCTCATTTATACATAATGTGATTAAACTTCAACGACCACCGCATAATACATTTAATGACATAGATCAATACGAAAGAGTGACATGAAAATTTCATGCAATTTAATATTCATATTATGTTTATTTTCAACTAGTCCAATTAAAGTCTTTAGCGAGATTAAACTGAAGTTTCTTAAATGTAAATTTAATATAAGCACACATGATATAAAAATGGTTGTAATAATTACAATCTCATAAACTTTATTTAAGTAGAAAATCATAACAAATTCTATATCGAATCCAAAAATGACATAACACAAAAGAAGAAAAGAAGAGATACTCTCACTAATCTAAGGCATCCTTACAACAACCATATAAAAGACCTTTAGTTTTTCAAACCTTTTGTTAGTGGGTCAACTAGCATAAAGTTTGTTTTTATATGTTTTATTCTTCAACAACAATTACATGTATGTTAATACACTATAATTGTTGAAGCAATTTACCGTTAACTTATCTTCTCTATATAACTTAATATGCAATCAAGTGGCATAAATAAATCAATTTTTTCTTGAATTAAGGTGTCCACTTTATGTATATATCAAAAATAAAATTAGGGTCGAATATATTGATGATCTCTAAATCGTTAGATTTTTTATTTGTGAGCAAGTTTTATTGTTGCCTTTAACAACCTTTATGGTTTCTTTTATCAACAACTCAAACATGAATTGCTCAATAAATTATTTCAAATGCACATAAATAAGATGATACATAAGACTCGCCATACGTAAAACATTATAAAATACTTAATTTCTTCATTTTCATATTTACTATTGGACAAAATTTGAGACTAAAATAGTCTCTCTTTCGTAATTGAGATATCCTTTAATTTATTATCTTTCATGTCAAATTTACTTATAACTTTATTGATAATATCTCTTTTGTGATATAACCCAATGATATCTTGAGAATGATCTCTATGTACCACAATGCCAAATACAAAAAGACGTATCTAAGTTCTTTCATCACTATATAAACTTCCGTTAAAGATATAACCAATTGACACAACAAATATATATCATTGTTGACTAAATAAAGTAAATTTGACACTTTATAATAGAAATATAAACTTACTCCCACTAACTTTGTAATACCTGCAATTCTCCACAATAGTAATCTTAAAATCAAATGAGATAATTACATTATGAGATTTGTGATATCACTAATGAGACTTATTCATTAATCCATAGATGGATTACATCAATTTGCAGATCATTTAATTTGTATCTATTGATATCAAACTTCTTTTGGTTGCACCAATTCATAAATGTCATTTAGAAACACCATATTGACATCCATATTAGGTAGCTCCAAAATATCATAATAAGGAGCAAATGTCATGAGTGTCCTAACAGAGTCTTTTAAAAATACAAATAGAAATTCTTTTTATAATTAATTCTTTCCGCACCGAATTTTCTAGTTCTTGAGGGTGTTGAGTTTGATCTTCCTTAACTTTATTATGAGGAAGAACGTAATATCCTCGTGAGGATCTAAATGTGTTACATTGATAACAACTATATGGATTGATTTAGAACTCATTCTTTCTCATTCAGTTTTGTTATTTTGACAAAACTTGTCTAAATATTAATTAAAGATATGTGTGTGACTTATAGACTATTTAATTTCTCCTAAATATATACATTATTGCATTCTTTTTCCTTTTCATACCCTTATAAAAATAGTCCATAGAAGGATTTTCATTTCTATCTACAATTATGAATAGTCGTATGATAGGAGTCATAAATTTTGCAATCATGAAATAATCATTCAAAAATTTATTATCCAAAATAATAGCACTAACATTTTTTCCTGCTACAAACCTTTTTAATTTATGGGTTGTAAAATTTTTCAACCATCAACACTTGTAAGTCATGTTTGGGATCACACATACTTTTCAATATAATAAAAGTAGCAGCGAATCGAGTTACGTACAATTTCTTTCCAATCTTCTTTTTTTATTCTCAACCAAGATAAGAATACCATGTGGTTGTACTCAAACATATTTACCTTTGAGGGCTTTGAGGCATGCTAGACATTTCATTCAAAAGTAGATTCAAACAATGAGGCGCATACAAAGACCAAAAAATAATATAATATTTTTCGTGAATCAATCTATCAGCAGCTGCATAATTGGCTGATTTGTCTTTTAATTCATGCACAATATTTATATCTTTAACTCATTCAATGACTTCACTAAACATATTTCATAATGTTGGAGCATCTTTCACAACATTTGAAGCATCAACAAACTTCACAAATACTAAACCTTTAGGAAAATAAACTAGAAAGTTTATTAAGGTTCTTTGTTTTTGGTCACTCCACCCATCAACCATTATTGTACACCCATTCTTCATCCACTTTGATTGATAACTTTCAAAAAGTAAGGAACACTCTCGCATGCAATCTCCCAAAAAATTAACCCTTATGTCATGAATTGTTGGAACTTTGAGATTGGGACTAATAGCAATGATTGCATTAGCAAAAACTTGGAAATATGGTGACTTTATTGCATTAAATGGAATGTTAGAATAAAAAAATTACCTAGAAATTGCCATCTTAGGTTTGTGTATTGTTTCCTTGCTAGACAATACACTTCTTAGAGTTGGTTGGGTGCTTGAGGTTGTTCTAGGAGCAAAATATTTATTTCCTTCTATAATGACTATTCTTTGTCCTTGGTTAGAAATTGTTGGGTAGATTGAACCGCTTCTATTTCTTCCTCATTAACTTTATCATCATTGAGAGCATTAGTTTTTTTTTTTTCCAATATCTTTTAGGTTCTAAAGCATTTGATGATGAATATTCGGAGGAACTTTCTTGCAGAAAGTTATGCCACATGTCACTCATGCAAGATACTTCTACCATGGTTGTCTTTTTTATTTTTTATTTTTATTTTTTATTATGAAGAACATTTAAAGTAAGGGATAATAGTCTAGTTGAAGGTTATCTAGGTTCAGTAAGCATCATCCTCTCATCCTTAAATTAATTATTTTTAGGATTAAATAAGTTTTAATTTCCTATAAATATATGACATTTCGTTTTTAGTTATTCTAAAAAATTCTTTAAACAATGGTCCTTCAAATATGTTCCTGCAACAATTTTGATCTATGCTTTTAAATCAATTCATGTGTGTCGTGTGGATTTTTAAATAATTTTTTATATGCATATTTAAAATATTATAATAATTTCTCTCACATTTTTTTTAATAAGTATACTTTTAATTCCCTATTTCAACTTTAACATAATTTTAGTTCCATTGTTTCACAAGTTTTTCGATTTTTTCTAATAATTTTTATTTTTATAACGATTTGTATTCATTAATGGCATGAAATTATATTTTATGATGCACTATTGTTGATTTATTTTAAAAATAGTGGATTTCATAAGAATATATTCACACTAGGGGTGGAGAGATTGAGAGGAACTAATCGAAACCTAAGAAAACCGAAATAACAAAAGATGTTGTGGGTGGGTTGGATCGGGCCCCAGGTCTAAAAATGATAAGAAACGGTTATAAATGGGTGTGATCGGTCGGTTTTGGTTCAATAAATTACATCCATCGAAAACTGTATCCACCCGAATTCAACCAATGATTGTTCAAATACAACATAGTAGGGCTGGACAAGAATTGCTCGCCCAACCGAAACCGACCGGCCTGAGGCCCAAAATACGCACACGGGCGGATAAAGTCGGGTAGAACAGGTAAGCGGGTGGAGAAAAATGGATTGGGCTGGTTATACATGTTGGGAAAAACAACATAAGTTCAAAAGAATCAAGACACAATCACAACACAAGAATATAATGTGGAAACTCCAAAACCGGAGAAAAACCACGGCCGCTGCCTAAACCGACAACCAGAGAATTAACACTATGTGAAAATTGTTACAACACATAGACTTCTCTCAGAGAATTAACACTATGTGAAAATTGTTACAACACATAGACTTCTCTCACCCACACCCAACACCCCAGTACAACCACACTCTTACAAAGCAAATATTTAAACTAAGTCAGATACAAGCTTAAAGTGCTATTACTGACTGGTGCTGGTGCATTTGAAAACAAAGGACCAAAACCCAATATATAGCCTTGGCCTTCTCCTTGTTCTCCCACACTAAAGGATGTGGGACTTGCAATCAACCCCAACAATACACGGACGGGTTCGGGTTGTAAAAACTGGACCGTAATAAATTGAACCCGGCCGTATATATATGTGGGGGCATTTGGGCCAGTAGAAAGCAACAGACCCAATATTATAGTGCAAGTCCTACTGCGATCCAAAGTATAAATTCTAATGTTAATAGTCAAACCCTAATTTTTCATTCCGCCTCCACACAACTCACTTGTCTTTCTCTTCGCCGGTTTCCACTTTCAGAGAAAGAATGTTAAACCCAAATTCTTTAGTTTTTTTCAAGTCTCTCTTTGAGACCCTCGTCTCAATTTATGTTTGTCGTGGTTCCATTGTAAGTCTAACATCCTTCGTTCTTTTAGTTATTTTGTAGCTTTTTTTTTTTTGTCTTTCAAATTTAGGCTTTTCATTTTCGTTCAACATATTTGGCTAACATGTATTTATTTTCATTGTTTAGGTTAATAATCGAACAAACTTGAAGTATTGAAGAGTTGAAGTATCACCATACATTTACTATTAAAGGTTATATCTTTTAATGTTTTTATTTTTTTGTTTATAATGTCTTCTGAAAAGGCTTTTTAAGGTTTTGATTTTAGAGTTGAGACTTACGATTTTTGACATTTTGTATTTTGTTTAAGACTTAGGGTTTATGGGTTTTGTTATTATGCAATTTCTTCAAAGAACACTTACAAATTTTCTCTGTATTTGATTAAGGCTTGGATGCTGATTATGGTTTGTTTAAGGTATTCTGGTTTTTTTTTGTTGTTGTTTTATTCCTAAAAAAATGTACAATCTTCCTCACAATTTTATTTCAAGTTTAAGGCATGGATATTGATTATGATTTGTTTAAGATGTTCTGTTTTTTATTTTATTTTAATTACATTGCATCTATTCTTAATAATTTGGTTTCTAATTTAAAATGTGTTCTATGTGCAGGTTTATGGCTGAAATTAATTTCATTTGTAAATTGAAATGATATGGAGTACCATTGAATATTTAAATCTTGTTATGCTGATTTATGGTCTTATAGTTCATCATCAATCAATGAAAAAATGGGACAATATCTAAATTTTAAAGGAAAAATAATAAATTTAAAAGTGAGACAAAATTAGATTAATATATTGATAAATAAAAGTATTACTACTTTGATTAGTTTTGTGTTATAAAAGAGTTACTTATCAAAGGAATAAATTAACAAAATTGAGTCAAAAACAGTTTAATAATAAAGGAATAAATTAACAAAACTGTTTTACTCAAATTAACAGCTTAAATTAATATAAAAATACTTGGTAAAATTTGAATGGCCCAAAAAAAAAATTACGGACTTGATTGGACAAAAAAATAAATGTAGACAACAAATGTTACATAACACAATAAGTGTATGACTCGATTTTATCCACCCGTAAGACCCGCGCACCCGTGACCCGACACCTGCCCAAACCGTGAATTTAAATGGACGAAATTAAGTCTCTTTTAACGGATTGGACCGGATTTAGAATTCAGCCCCGAAACCGCCCGGACCCGCGCTGTCCAGCCCTACAATATAGAGTCCGTTGAAGGTTCTGTAAAAAAAATATAGACAGATGTTGGTTTACAGATTTATCTATCTCGTTAAAAAGTTTTTATCTTCTCTTGATGTTGTGAGACTTATCACTGGCATTAACTTTTCAAGTTTTTATCATTATTTCACTTTCTCTCTTCAATACTAATACTCTCTAGAAAGTTGAAATTTTATTAAACTACTCTAAAATTCAAAACCCATTTTTCTCACATTTCTTCATCTTTTCCATTCTACCATCTTCATCCTACCATTTTCATCATGCGACATCCTCCTCTCTAGACGCCGTCTACTCACCGGACTTCTCCTCCATTGTTTTGTACTGCTTACAATTTTCTCCTCCACCATCAACGTTGTGAGCAACTAAAAAGTTGATGCCTTTGTATGTTTTTTAGACGGTCTATTTTTATAAAAGATAGTTTGAGGCCTTTTTCTACCTCTTGTTATAGTATTTGTATATTTTGTTAAAAGTTGTATTTTCTGGATTTAATTTTATTCGAAAAAGGTTTATTGTGTTTGAGATATTTTGGGTTTGGATCTAACCTCTATGTTTGTTAAATAAAAGCTCTATGTTTGTTTTATTACCACTCGCGGTTTTGGTCAGTATGCGATTTTGAACCCGAATCTGACTGACCCGTCCGTTTGTCCAACTCAAACTTAAAAAAAAAAAAAGGTTGTAACATAGTTACTAGTCTACTATTTCTGGTCCATTTCAACAATGTCACATCATTAAATCTAATTTCACATTATTAATTAAAATGACATGTAAAAAACAGTTCCAAAATAGGTTGTGGGAAAAAAAACCTTGAAACAAGTAAAATAATCTCAAACTTAAAAATAAGATAACTAAAATTTATTTTGGTTAAAATAGAGGATTGAAATTGCATTTTAATTTTTTTAAAAAAATTGATATTTAAAAAGAAAATTATACGTTTTGCTTCTTATAAAACCAAATCCATAAACTCTAAGCTTGTTCGAGATGGTTGTGAGTCTTGGGTTTTGAAAATCAATTTTAAAAACAAAACATGTTCGGATAAAATGAGGTTGAGTTGGTTTATTACTCAATTTCAAAATAATTTTCCCATAAAATTCAAGACAAACAAAAATAAATTTTATATTTTTTTATTTTTGTTTTAAAATTAACATGTCACTATCAGTATACTGAAAACACCACTCCAATAACTATCGACTACCGCTACCATCAATGACCACTCACTCACCTTCGACTACCGTCACCATCACTGACCATCACCTCTTACCACTACCACCACCACTGACCACCCTCCTCAACCACTGCCACCATAACTAGCCCCCATCTCAGACAATCGACCACCACTTATGACCACTACCACCATCAACCAATCATCATCTCAAACCACCACCACCACATATGACCACTTCCACCATTATCGACCACCACCACTGACCATCTACCTCTTACGATTATCATCATCAACGACCACCACCACCAACACCACCTCTGATCACCATCTTAGACACCGCTACCACCACCATTGACCACAAGCTACGATTGTCAATCACTTCTTTTTACTGCATTAGTCACCATCATTAATTGATCACCAATATAATAGTCCCTTTCCACAACTACCACTATTATTAAAAATAATAATAATTTTATAATAGTTGAATTATTTTAAAATAATTATATTTTAATATAAATTTTTATTAACTATTTTTTTATTTTTTTTATACATCAATAATTTTTTTTTTATATTTAGTGAATTTATAATGAGATGAAGTTAAGAAAGTGATTCAATTCTATTAAAATAAAAAACTGACATTCAATTCATAATTTAAATTCAGAAGTCAATACTAAAATTAAAAACTCAATATTTAATTGAATTTTAAATTTTGAAAATTTAAGAACAGAAAACTAAAAATCGCCCTCAACATCACCTATATTGATTTGAGTGAGCACGTTTACGAAACAAAGTATATATCAATCACATTTTGAGATGCACGTTGCAGGTGATAAACCCATTTGGCTTGTATTCAAATTTCAAGCATTCACTAGGTGCTTATTTTGACTAAAAAAAAAAGGTGCCTTATTTTGCAAGTGCAATGAGTGTATTGCGCCATGTCACTACTCACTACCCACCACAATAGAAACAACAACTATCAACTTTTACTAGTGTACGGTGTCTATCCAATTTTAACGCAAAAGTAAACAAACATTAATCGCATATTTGATTTTAAAATAATTCTGTAAAAGTTACATAGTTATATAGAGTAGTTTTTCTAAAATTACTGTAATTCACATTAATTTTGTCAATGTAAACTAGAAATGAAACATACATTAAATTAATAACAATGTCAAAAATTTATCTTTGTTTTGTGAAAGAAAACTGTTTGATATACATCATATATGGTTATATACTTTAAAAGGTAAAAAAGAGTAATGTGATAGATTAATAATATAATAAAAAAAGAAAAGTAAAAAAAAATGAAATATTGAAAATTTGAGATCAACATATGAATATGACTATTGTTTATAAAATACAAAAGCTTATATCTTTTAATAGATAATGCCTACTTAGTAATTGGTGGTGGGGAATTAGGTAGTTTAAGTAACTTCAACAATTGGGTGCTTTAATTTCCAATTAATTGTTGCCATATATTACCCTATCTTCAACTTGCATAAAATTGCACTGTTGGCATTTTGTCAGAGAAAAAAGAGAAGACGCTATCTTTGGAAACAATCACCACCATACATGTGACTATTATCTTTTCAATACAAAAATATTATCATGTCCTAACAAAAGCAATCAATGAAAACAGCCAATAACAGCTAAACCCTTCTTCAAATCCCAAAATCCTATCCAACTTGCACTACTTAAAAGTGTCACATTTTTTATATGACTACCCCATGCTGCCATTTAAAACCTTTAACCTAATATGCTGCTAAAATAAGTGTAGGTTTTAGATATTTTTTTTTAAAAGCCAAACATTACAAATAAATACAAAGGGGAGTTTTGTAAAAACAATTTAATTAGTAGCTACAAACATATTGATATGTAGCGGTTTGAGGTGAACTCAAGATTTATTATTTTTATATACTTAAAATATATGAGTTTAACCATGAGACTATTTGACGGAAAAAGAAAATTGTAAAGGGTATAATAGAATTAGTTTTGACTCTAAAACATCTTATAATTTGAAGTATATTTTAGGCAAGGTAAAATTATTTCAAAAAGAAGAGTAAATACAGTGAAAATAAGAAGGGTAAATACAATGAAAAATAGAGTAAAAACTGTAGTGGCCAGACTCTAATAAAGACGTTCTAGCTGGACTATGCTTGTCTTTTAATGCCAGCTAATTTGAAGATAAACATATATATATATATATATAGAAACTGAGGATCTTTGACAATCTAACACTGCAATCCAACTTCAATTTTAATACCATATTAAACAGACTTAGATCTCAACATCGGCAATCTAGACACATTCCATTCTGCTGCAAGATTATTAAAGAAAAAATTACAGATAATTATTTTAATAATATTGAATATTTTTCTCGTATATATGCAAATAAATGGTCAAAATAAAAACATAATTTCATATAATAAACATAATTAATAAAAATTTAAATATTAAATAAATATAATTTTTAACATAAATTTATTTTAGTGAAAATAACGGAATCTAATATAATAAAAACTTGCATAATGAATAAGTAACAAATCTTCTAATAACATTGACTTAAATTCATTTTAAATATTGAGTTCGCAAAAGCAATCATTCATTTACTTCCTTTCAAAATAAACTTTGAAGACAAAATTGAGCACTTTCTCGGAACTGGCCAACTCAGAATGAGGCAACAAATCAATTCCTCATAATCATAAAAAAGTTAAAAACATTATATTACAAACTTATATGCATATAAAATTAAAAATGAAATTCTGTAACAAGATTATTAAATCATCACAATCTTGAATGAAGCAGTATAATTCACGTGCTGCACCGAAACAATTTCCTAAAATAAAAATTTGTTTACTGCTACTTACCATTGGTCCACAACAACTATCCACCCACACTTACTGCAATATCTCCTAATTGGATCATTTAACACAAACCAATATATACGACCAATTAAAAATTAAAATGTCCGTACAAACACATATACTGTATCCACTAGATCTAAGAAATAAAATAAAAAATACTACTAAACAAAACCACAAAACGAAATTTAATATTATCACGAATCTGTTGTAGGTGTTGGAGATAAAGAAGAATTATGTTCAATTTTTCTCAATTGAATTCTATTTGTATGCTCCTCATCTTCATAAGCATAAGCAAAACCACCATGTCGGGTCATATCCATACCCGCAAGTTCATCTTCGGGTGAAATCCTAAGCAATTTCATTTTATTCAAAATAAAGAAAAGAGGACCCATTGTAGCACTAACCCACCCAATAATTACCAATATTTGAATCACGTGTGCCCCTAACAACTTTCCTCCACCACCCATGAATAAACCGTACGGTCGACCCGGTTTACCCGAATAAACCTGGTTCACATACTCTTCTTTAGCAAATAAAGCTGTGAATATTATGCCCCACGCGCCACATCCTCCGTGAAGCTGCGCTGCTTCTAATGGATCGTCGAAACGCACCTTTTCCGCGAGTTTGTTGCACGAGATTAAAACGATTGCGGATACAAAGCCACAGACGATAGCTGCCCATGGCTCCACGACGGAACACCCGGCGGTTATCGCAGCGAAACCGCCTAATAAACCGTTACATACATCGGTAACGTTCCAGTGACCGGAGAGAATTCTTTTGCCAAATAGAGTAGTCAGCGCCGCCGTACATCCCGCTAATGTGGTCGTCACTGCCGTCCTACCCACCGCACTCCATTGCCCATAATAAGTACCTAAAAAAATCACACAATACAAATTAGCACATCACAAAATAAATCTAAAAATACAAAAAAAAATTAAAATGAAAATTCAATTTACACAATACTAAAAATAGTATTTATAAGATACATATCAGTAATTCAGTGTCCTAATTCATTTTCTTTTCTATTTTAATACATACAAACAATAAAAGTTAGTCAGTGAAGAAAGAGCACTAAAATCGAATTGTTACCTGAATCATAAGCATTGAGAATCTTGTTAAATGAGCCAGGGTTAAAACCGTACCAACCAAACCAAAGCATGAAAGTTCCAAGGACCACAAGTGAAGCACTGTGTCCACGAAGAGCGACGGCTCGACCTGTATGATCGAACCGTCCAATTCGTGGACCTTCAATAAGTGCTCCCCAAAGACCAGCAATACCACCAACCAAATGAACGACACCGGAGCCAGCAAAATCAATGACTCCGGTGCCAAACAAAAGGTTCCCGCTGTTGATTGGACTAGCCCAACCATCAACGGACCAAAACCAATGAGAAACAACAGGGTAAACAAAACCTGTTAAAAAAGAAGAGTAAATGAGATACGCAACGAACTGAGTTCGTTCCGCGATGGAACCGCTGGTGATACCAGCAGCTGCGATGGCGAAAGCCCACTGATAGAGAAAATTGCTGTAGTCAAAATCTTTGGATGGAACGTCTTTGAGACCAAAGAAATGTTTTCCGATGAAACCGTTAGAAGGTCCGCCGAAAGCAAAGGCAAAACCGAAGAGATAGTAAAAAAGACCACCGGCGGCGGCGTCGAGAACGTTGGTTAGCATGATGTTCATGGTGTTTTTGGCTCTAACTGAACCGGCGCAGAGCATAGCGAAACCGAGTTGCATAGAGAAAACGAGATAAGCTGAAAATAGAAGATATGTGTTGTCTATTGCGAATGATGTGTCGATGAATTTGTTCCCCACCGCTGTGAATTGATCGCAGATGAAATTTGCGGCGGCTTCCGCGTTAGTGGCGTTTGGTCCGATAAACTCCGCTAGTTTCGTCGCTGAACATTCCGTTAGCGACATGGTTGTTGGTGGGTGGTTAACTAAGCTACTGATTAGAAAGAAAAGCGCGTTTTGTGGATGATGGATGAGTGATAATGTGAATATATAAAAAGAGAGTTGTGGAAGTGTTGAAGTATGTAAGTTTTTTGGTTTATAGTCTTTTGCTTTACAAGTGGGAGAAGACTAGGAGACTATTCAAAGTTTGTAATTCAATGTCAAATATAATATTTATATACTTTTTGCACAGCTTTTTGTTTTTAAAAAAAATTTCTTCAATCAAACTTAAGATTAGTTGGATCAGATGATAATATCTCTTCTAGTTTAATAAAATTAAAAACCAACAATGTAAACGTAATAGTGTTAAAATACATTAAGAGAATCTCATTCAACAATTATATTGTTAAAATTCATTTCAAATGGAAAATATAGTGTTAGGGGAAAACCATGTGTCTCAATCCTATATGAGTGAGGTAAAATTGATATATTCCAAGTAACATTAGCTAACACAGCACCTCAACATCTCTAATAATCACATTAATTTCCCAAAAATTATTATTATTAGGACCAGTAGTATGAACATAGGGAATCAACTAAAGGGATAGGTAGAAGTGTGATTTTTATCAACCACTACATATATATTTAACATTAGTTTATGATTTTCAACGAATGTCCAAGCTTTATCGATTATGCTGGATTTCCCAATAATTTTCCTTGCAAAATACAGCTAATTCAGAACATACAAAATGTCATAACTATTAAATATATTAATTTGTAAGGTTTTTTACTCTAACAATAATTATTCAATTCTTATTTATAAAGAACATTTTTTTTAACATTGAAAAGATTTCTCAACAAACCTCTTATATCTACTTTGATCTATCCTCAATATTATCATTAATCTTTATTATTAAATTTCTTTTTGTTATGTTTTCTAATATAATAATTGATTAGTGTTAACGTTTAATCGCTTAGTATATAGAAAAGGATAAACTGATTATGCATAATCGAGCAGTGACTTAAGAATATTGATTAGTGTAAGTTGAGATGGAATAATTGATTAATTGGATTCTTTGTATTGATTAGGATAATATCCATAAATGTAAAACATCTAAGTTAAATAATAACTTATTTGTGGAGATTTATTAATCAATTAGGATTAATTATGACTTAAAGTTTGACAGCACAAATATTCAAATACATGATTACATGATTTTGTTTTTTTATTTATTTATTTTTAATTATTTATTTTTTTTAATTAGTTATTAAATATTTCACATTTTCTAAAAAAAAATAATTATGCAACAATTATTTCACATTTTTTTTATTAATAAACAAAATTAAATTATGTAATTAAAAAATATTTAGCGACTGAAATTTTAGTCACTAGAATTTAGTTGCTATTTCAATCTCTACTTTTTGTTAGCGACCAATTTAGTGACGGAATAATATTTAGTTTCAAGGTTTAAAATTTCAGTCTCTATTTCGGTTGCTAGTGTAAAAGACAAATTTTCTATTAGTGATAATTAGCGACTGAAATTTTGGTTGCTAAAATTCAGTTGCTATTTCAGTCTCTAAATTTCATTTGCGACCGATTTAGTGACGAAAAAAATATTTAGTTCATAAATTCAAAATTACGGTCTCTATTTCGATCGCTAGTGTAACTGAAAATATTCAGTCTCTAAATCGGTCACTATAGGTGAAATTTCTAGTAGTGAGTATTTTGGTATTAAGTGATAGGATAAATAATTGTGATTAGGACGATAAAGTTAGTATTTGATATTGCATGTTATGTCGACGATAAACATTAATCTATCGTAGTACACTTAGTCGCAAATATGGGTTACCTGTTGTTGAACAATGATTGTTGATGAATGATATGTCTTGTATGTCATATGTCGCATTCATAAACATTATAATCAGAAAGGTCTTATGTAAAGAAGGGGTATCGATGTCGCTGTTATGTTTCATGTGGAATTACTCTAAATAGACTATCTTGTTTGTGGAGTAGTAGGTGACTTCTTTACCTATATCAAATCGAAGTTATAAGTATCAAACATGACATAGCTAATAATTAAGATTTGTACCACATTATCATGCATTGTTCATATTGTTTATTGTACATGTTAAAATGTTAATTGTATTTTACTCTGCTTGATTATGTCTTGAGAATGATGACTCGTCTTCGTATGTTTCTCATGTGGTTGTGTACACACTATGTGTATGGTTAGATTATGAGATTACATCAAAAGAAGAAATTGCTAACAAGAAAGAGATGTTGTAATTGGCATGCCACCAAAATAGTAGATATATAGTAGTTATGTATATATCACAGTTGATTTGTTAGTCAATCAATAAATTGATAATATTGTATAGATTCAGTTCTGATTAGTGTGATAATTATTATGGCAAAACTCTTTTGATTATGTTATTTTCGAATGTTTTAAATTGTAATCTTTTTATGTTTGAATATATTTTTTATTATTACGTGTTTGAACTCTTATTGTTTTGTCTTTTTATTTTATTTATATATTTTTATCTGATTCGCTTATCAATATTTCTTTGTATTTAAATTCAAATTATTTAACTATTTTCTCCTTAATTAAATATTATAGCTAAATTTTTATTAAATATAATATATTTCAAATTCAATATATTACTTTGTTTTACAATTACAAAAGTAATTTCAAATTAAAAAGAAATCAATGCATATAGAGTTGAGGAGTTTTTTATTTTCATTTTTTTACAAAAGAAAAGGGAATTATTT
>JBBPBR010000005.1:41885935-41910505 GCA_037974775.1 Cicer pinnatifidum
TAGATATAAACTTAATAATTTTTATATATAACAGATTTATTTAAACTTCTATGCGGTTTTGAGATAATTAATTTCAATAAAAAATTTAATTATTTTTAATTTATTTTTTTAAAATTATATTATCAATAAAAATGACTAATAATTTAGTCTACTAAATTTGTGAAATCATAATTTAATCCCTTAAATTTGAAAATATATTTCAATTTAGTATCTAATTCTGACAAAATACTTTTTTAGTAAACATTCATAAAAATTAATAAAAGACAAATGTAGTTTCTTTTTGTAACCCCAATCTTTGGATTGACCATTTGAGAGGTCTATTTTGATAAATAAATAAATAAAAACAATGGTCAATCGAGAGATGTATTTTGAAAAATTTTGAGAACATAGATGTGAGAAAAAAAAGTCATTATCATATATAGAGGAGAAAATGATACTTAGATTTAGGGGGAGTCATAACTTAGGAGGAGTTACAGAAATACAAAGAAAAGTTGTTATAAAAAAAAATATAAGTTTTGCTATCATAAAAGGAAAACATTGTTGGAACCAAGTTTCTGTTATACTTAAAGTTTTTATGATAATAAAATTATTTTATGAGAATAATAATATATTTGACTTCAAAGAGTATGCAAGAAGATATAGTCAAGATTTATAGAAAATTTGAAGAAGATTTACAGAAAATTTGTAGGGTCAAGGTGGTTAGTTCCTCAAAAGTTTGAGGTTGTCAGGCTGATTGGGAAGACTTGTTTTGAGGGTCAGGTGCTTTGTAATTTAAGGTATATAAATTAGTAAATTAAAACCTTATGAATGAGGGGACCGGATATATCCAAGTTAGTAGTGAACCAAGATAAATCTACGTCTCAAATTATTTATGTTTTCGTTACTTGATGCCTTTGAATCTGATTGCTTCTACACCAAGTAATTCATCATAATTTAACCAGTTTTTTTTTAAATATAAATTGTCAAAAAATTATCAACTTTGACAAACACAATTCAATTCCCCTTCTCGTGTTTGCACTTTCAATATTCATTTTCTATAACTCTGACAAATCCCATAATAAATATGATGATTTCTTATTTTCTCAAAATATAACCGATTTCCATTTAAACATATAACACAAGTACAATAAAAATTTCCTTCATTTTTAAGAAGTTTTTTAAAAATAAATTGTAAAAATTCTTCTACATTTTTCTAATAGTCTTCACTTAAACGATTAGCATATATTCAACTACGATCCATAACTACTTTTGTTATAAATACATAATCATAAAAACAAGATAAAAGATTAAAGCTGAAAGAATTTACCGTTGTTATAAAATTTTGTTTAATAAACTTACTGTTGCTGCCACAAGAAGTGTAAACCAAGCTCAAAAAGTTAGAGTTGACCACCACTAAACATGATCATCACTCACCGCTAACAATTAAAATAACTACAACAAATAACAAATACCAATATTATAATCCTAGCATCATATTGCTAAATTCTATGCATTGAGGATTCTTTATCTACTCGAGGGTCACTTTAATACCTAGGATTACTCTATCTGGATGTCAAACATACACAGAAAATCTCAACTTTGACTCACAAACGCCACCCTCTCCTAACATAATTCTTTTTTAGATGATACATATATGTATGACATCAATCAATACAGGCATATATTACAGTGATGCACCAAGCAAAATGTTATTTAAACATTTAAAAAAATGTGTTTGTTTAGTATTGTTATTAGTGTTATTTTGTTTAATTGCAACAAAAATATAGTTTTCAAGATACACAAACAAGAGTGAAAAGACATGATAGCTAGGTTAGCTAGATATTCAAATTTTTGACTTAAGAAGGATGCTTGTTCAAATTAACAATTCATGTTTAAAGGACAATCCAGACAAAACAATAATAATGCATGAACAAAGTTCAAAATAAATGAACAATAAGCAACTGGAACCGTGTACGTGGTGTACAAAACTAGATCAAAGAAAGATAAGAGAGAAAGACAAGAATTAAAGAAAAATTGAAACTTACGTTTTCTCTATTATTTTAAATAATGTAACGATGTAAAATTCCAAACATCAAAATTTCAAATTGCAACACATAAAACATAAAAATTCAGTTATAAACAAACAAACATCTGGAACAATTAAAAAACACACATTACACAAGTTCAATTAATTATTTTCAGATGAAAAAATAGCAATAACTTGAGAGTCAAACATGTCTTCACAAATCAACGAAAATGTGACGATAAAACAACAACGAGAGTTTAGGGTTTTGATGTCGAGGTTAAAGGAATGCCATGAACGCATGTTAAAGGAACACGATGTCAAGGTTAGAGGAATGTGGAATGTCAGGAATTCAAGTTAAGGGAACCCAATGTCGAGCTTAGAGGAATGGGGAATGCCAGAAATCTAGTTAGAGGAATGCGATGTGGAGATTGGAAGAATACGTCGAAGTTAGAGGAATCGTCAAGGTTAGTGGATGCGAAGATAAAACCCATGGTTGAAGAAGATGGGATATATTAATTTTTTTTTCCACTATCCACCTTTAAGTCAGATACAAATATAACCATATTAAACACATTTATAAAATTGCCACTAACTCGTTACAAAATATAATCTTTAAAATTATTAAGGGACTAATAAATTTCTATTTTTTAATGTAATCAAACAAATATCAAACCTGTGTCTAATGCTTTCATTTTAAAATGTTTATTATAAAAATTATATGATGATGACTATTAAATAAAAAAATGAGAAATAATATAGATAACATAAATTAAATTTAATATAAAATGAATATACAGTAAGAGATTATACGCATTTTGGAGATGTGATCTCTTACTGCAAATAATTAAAAAAAATCGGTCGATTCGATCTCCGAAAAAAAAAAATAAAAAAAAAGAGCATTTTAATATGTATTTTTAAAAGTGAAGTATGTTGGTGAGTTTTTTTAAGAAAAATGATACATATAAACCATTAATTTACATCCTTTGTTTGAATATGTATGCAAGAACCAATCTGTAATGCAATCTTTTGGAAGCTTACCCACGGCTCCTTATTGACAAATGTAGTTAGAGCCCATCTCCATATGACAGAAGATTCCCTGATGCTACTCTAAACCTGAAACTATAATGCATATGCTTCGGTAATGCGAGGATGCTCATTAGTATTGGAATCAATTTATTATAGAAGACACATGAGCTAATTTTTTAGTCTTGGACTACATATATTGAGTTGAATTGTAAATTATTGTAATTTATTTAAGATGATGAATACATTCCATGAATATTAGAAAGAAGTGTCGAACCACACAATTTTGTGTTATCTATTGTTTTTCTCTTCAATGTTTTCATGTATGTTACATAAAGGATCTAGTGGTATTAGATTTATTGGTTCGACCATATGACTATATTTTATACGAGTAATGAAGCAGAATAAAGTTGGTGGTTGATCTATGTAGAATCCTTCTATAAAAATTATTTCTTACAATTTGAGGTTAGGCAATATGTTCTATTGGTTGTTGTGAATGGCATCATACAACGTCACCATTCAATGCTTGCAATTAGGGGTGAACATTGGGTCGGTTCGAGCGGGTTTAGGTCTAAAAACAACAATCGATCCAAATTACAGGTTAGTGACACAGACCCAATGTAGTTCGTCCATTGACTCGGTTTGGACGGATAGTGTGTTCACGAGTTTTCGAGTAACACGGGTGCTTTAATTCAGTTTGGGACAATCATTGAGCCATTCAAAATATACAACCTAATTGCATTTTATTTTTATTTTTTTTGTGATAACAAATTTTTGGGTAGTTTTTTTTTACCCATTTTGAAGGCAATTTATTAACCCATTTTATAAACTTTGAATTTTTTGTTGTTCATTTTAACATATTTGTTATTTTTCTATTACTAGATTCATTTTTAACATATTCTAAATCAATTTTATTGATTTTTGATGCTTAACGAGAGAAATAGATAACAAATATAAATCAATGTATAATTATTAATAATGAGGACATAAAATAACAATAATCAAGCTAAACATATAATCTTCTAACATATCATCTTGCTTTTCTCTTTCATGCTCATAAAAACCTAACATTAACTAAAATATTTTAAAATATATACACATAACCTTAAAAAAACTCCTAAACACATGGAACCCAACTTAACGATAATATAAAGAAACCATAAAATACCTATAAAATACCTACAAGAGCAAACATTCAAAAACCTAAAAGATATGTTATATAGTAAACTTTTAGAAATCAAACCCCGAAACAAAAATAAAACTTCAACACATAAATCATGACACACTTAGTAGATTCATTACTTTAATATAGATGAGAAAAAAATAAAGTTATTTAATCAAACTAAGATAGTACTAGAATTGAAAAATCTAACAAAAAATTTGTGCTTTGAGATCGTTAAAATAAAAAACAAGTACTCATATAATATCATGTTGTATGTACTTATGTGCGTTTGTGAAACATCTTTTCTCCATTTACAGTTGATGAGAAGAAAAAGGAAAAAAGAAAGAGGGTATTAACATCGACGGAACCAGTGGCTAAGGAGGTAGTTTGAGGCTTTGCACAGGAGGAACCAATGGTGATGGCTTCGAAACAAAAACGATGGAGGTGGTGGTGGTGTCTTCAAAGTAGAAACAATGGAAGTGTGGCAGGTTATTGCAGAATGGTGAGTTGAGTTGTCAGGGTATGAGTTGTGAGTAAGATTGATGAGATGAAAATTTTAGGGTTTCTTGTGAGTGAGAGTAAGAATGAAGAAGGAGTAATGAGTTTACTGGAATTGAGCATTTTTTATTGGACCGGGTAAAACCTCTCAAATATTTTTTTATTTTTGATAATTTGACTCGGGCGAGTTCGGGTACCCGCCTTCCAAAAATCCTTAATCGAACCCGCCCGTTATAAACCACACGAACCTATTTTTGTTTACCCACCGACTTATCTACCTACTTTTGACCCGCCAGTTACAGAAATTAGGTCATGAGCTGCTCAGTTTATTTTAGGCCACATGTGGTTGTCCGCCGCTACTTGTATTGATGTTAAGATCAGAGAGAGCTATGATAAAGAAGATGTTAAGTTTTTTTGGTTAGAAGTGAGACATAAAATATAAAAGTGGAGTTTCTTAGCCTCAATTGAATTAAGTAAAAAATAACATTTGGTGACAAGGACAAATGATGATAACAAAATGGAAGAGAAATAAATTAGATGTTCTTATAAAAGTTTAGAAATTTAATTGCGGGGTAATATGTTGAGAAATCAATTAAACTTTCTAAATAAATGAAAGCGGGTGAAAATTTAAAAGGTATGGTCCAAGAGATGCAGAAATATGTTTCTTGACATTAATTTTAGCGAGTTCCACTATTCTAAAGAGAATATATGATATAATTAATGTCCACTTTCTTATATACATGAGTTAAAGTCATACACGCTTTTATAAATATTATATACATGAGTTAAAGTCATACACGCTTTTATAAATAGAAGAATCTGTGATGATTAGCATCCTCAATATAAATAGTAGAATTTTGTAATGATTAGCATCCTCAATATGAATATATGAATAGTAATACACTCTGTGATATATTTTTTTAATATATTTTTTTAATATATTTTTTTATTGATTAAAATTGATATCGATCCTATCAAATTCTTATAAAATTCATATAATTTAATAGAATTAATGTAAAATTTAATTAATTAAAGATAATATGTTAAAAAATGTGTTGTTAATAATTTTCTCTCTTACATTATATGACCAAACTATACATTGATGTATTCCAAATCATATCTTAGAAAAATGAGTATGGTAGATAGATTGAAATGTGGAAAAAATATCAGAACAATTTTTTATCAAAAAAAGTTAACTAATGCACGCTTTAAAAGATAAAAGATTAATATGAAAAAAATTAAAAAAACTTAAGTATTAAATTTAAATACGATAAATGATCTATGGATGTAATTTGGTTTATCACTTTTTGTAACTTTTAAAGTAAATATTAGAGTTATAAACACCGAAATGAATTACAAATTCTTATATTTTTATTCGAGATATGAATATAATTTTGTTCAAAACTTTTAAAATAAATATTATAAGATAATACACACATTAAAATGAATTACGAAATTTTATATTTTTATTCGAGATGATGAATATGTTTTATAAATTTTTTTTTTAAAGATTTAGACAAAATGTTCTCAACCATATAAATTTTTATTTGTTACGTATTGCTTTATCAACGGTGTGCTTATATATGGGTTACATCAAATATCTTTAGATATGAGTGGACAAAGTTCAGTTTTGAACTAGAACCGTTTGAAAATTAAATCGAACTAGTTTTCAGTTTGAAAAAACCAAACCGAACCAAACTGGTTTAACTAAATTTTTTTATTTATATAAGCCAAATTTTACATAATTTTCTCTAATTATTTCTAAAAAAAAATTCAGTTCAAGTTTTTTTAAATAAAAACATGTTCAATTCAATTTTTTTGAATTAAAAACCAGTTCGGTTTTTTCAAAATGAAAACCGGTTCGGTTCGGTTCTAGTTTTAAAAAGTCAGTTCGAAAACAGTTCGGTTCTCAATTTTTATAAACTAGTTCAGTTCAAAAACAATTCGGTTTAGTTCAGTTCTGCAGTTTAGTTCAATTTTTGGTTTTTTTGAACACCTCTATCTTTAAATATATGGTTTAATCTTTAACATGTACAATTTCCCCAACAAAATTCATATATTGTTGTAGAAACATAACTTCACTTATGTACAAGGAAAATGACGGGAGAGATATTAGAAGGGATTAAAATGATTTTTATTTTATTTAGTAATAGTAATACAAAAATATTATTCATATTAGTAATGATATTTGTACAGTAAACATTTTCTCACTAACAAGACATATAAATCATAATAGTAATATAAACACAAATATTATTCATAATTACTTAAATAGGCTGATACGATAGGCTTAAAATACTTTTTAATAGTCAATGATTTGACTTTTTTTTAACTAAATAGACTTATTAAAAAGCCTAAGTCTTCTATATTAAAACATTTGCAATGAGCCCGACATAAACAAGGTAATAAACCTCTATCAGATGACATGGCTTATTTCCACTCTTAGTTCTAACATAATTTATCATCAACGTAAATATTAAGAGCATGCTAACTTGGGTGGGGAAAACCTTAGTCATGGAGATTGTGAGTGATTCATAGAAAATACAAAAAGACTTATAGACAACTAATCACCTAATGAAAAAATAGTTATTCTTATTGATCGAGTAAATCATGATATAGTAATAAGAAGCATTGCAACAAGCTCTGATAATCTATAGTTCAAATCAAAATATTTAAGACAAAGAAAATATAAGTCAAGAATCAATCCTCTGATCAAAGAGGAAAAGAACGCTACAATGATCATCTGCATCTGACTAAAGTTAACTAAGAGTCAAGACCTTCATTGATCCTCTAACTCAAGACCAAAGAAGAAAACTCTAAATGAAGCCTCTGTTAGAGTCAATGCTCTAGCAAAAGTCAAATCCTCTAATGAACAAAGAAAGATAGTTAACTATTCAAGACAAATGTCCTACAACTCTAACAAAGTCAACACTCTTATAAAAATTCAAATTTCTTAAGTCAAACATTTGAGTCTACAACTTTGAAGTATTCAACTTCTCAATATCCTCTACTCATTAAAGATGGACTTATCCTTTGATTAAAGGAATGACATCCTCTGAAAATGTCATCTTCTAATATTATTGTCATTTTAAATCAAGATACGCGAAATTAATTATGAAGACAAATATGGACACACTTAATTGTTTGATACTTTTGAATTGATATAAGATTTGAAATGTAATATCCTCTCAATAAAGTTAGAATCCTAAAAACAAACTTTGTGTCAATTCAAACACAAACTTAAACTAATGTAAATAAGCCTGATAGTGGTAAAAATTATCTCATCCATAAGAGGTACCTGAAGAAGTGTAAGAATATTTGTGAACCTCAATGATAGCTTGCCTAACAGTTTAGAAGTCTAGAAAGGATTCTAATGGTGAAAGTCTAGAGAGGCTAAGGAAAAATACTCGAAGCATGAAGAGGCATAGTAAATTATACATGTATGCTATATTTTTTATTTTTAAATAGTGAATTATATCCTTGATTACACTGAGAAAAAATCTCTACAATGGGAGGATTAGAAGTAAAATATCTCTGTAATGGAAAGACTAGATGCAACAACTGTTTATTGTGAACTAGTATAAAATTACTCGTATCACCGCTCTTCTTTACTATGCGTTTAATCTAAGTTCTCTATGATACAAATTTATTTTACTTAGACTATTTTATAAGTATAAGTTGAATGTTTTGATAAAGAACATATATTTTTGTTTAAGTAGCATAAATAATTTTTAGAAATGATAAACCCTAATTCAAATCCAATTTTCTTGTGTTTTCCAGCACCTTTAATTGGTATTAGAGTTTGGCCTCTTGATTGAGCACTTTACCTTGACAAAGTAAAGATCCATTAATGTTGGAAATACAAGTGAAATTGTTTGAATTAGTGTATGTTTTTGGCTCAACCATATTTTCAACTTCTTTTGAAATTCATTTTTGTTTAATTCTTTCAGAACATGGTGAAGTAGCAATGTCGATTTGCAAGGAAGGGGGTTTGAATTGTAAATGTTCCTATTGAAAAATTCATGAAAAAACTTAAGGATTTAACTTAAGAATGATCTTGGTTAAGAAAACAGAATACGAGGAACATTCTAGGTTTTTACTATAAAACGGATGACGTTCTGGGTTAGCTTAAAATTAGAAATTCAGTTTATGTTTTCAACTTAAATGATTAATCAAGCTTAATAAATAAAGAGATAAGATAAATAATACCACACACGAATGTATCCTGGTTCACCCAACTTGGGCTACGCCTAATCCTTACAACTGTGAGATTTTCCACTAAGTGTTCAAAATAAAGAACTTTCTTGGTTTTACAATACCTAGCTCATATCAACTTTGATTTGTTGCAAATTAAATTTCTTTCCACGCACAAAGAGATTTAATCAGATTAGCTATCAACCTTGATATGATTTTTTACAATCTGCCCAAACTATACTAAACTCTTATAGTTTGAGTTTTACAATAATGATGAGATTGTTTTGATAAAATCTGAGATGTCTCAACTCTTGTTTGAGATTCAATTCTTTACAAAGAATTCAGTACAATAATAACAGAGTATTGAAATATAATCAGAATTGATTCTTTCTTGATAAAGTGAGAATTTCAAGTGTGTGAATGTGAATAATTTTATGAGACTTGTTAGCACTTGAACTTCTGCCATTTCCCTAAGCATTAACCTTTCTTTTATAGGCATTTTAGAGCAATTAATAATGGTCAAAAAAGCTATTGGTAGTGCTCTATTAGTTTTGACCAAAACCAATATATATGAATAAATATATTCTAGCCTTTGAACACTTTATGAAATCTCTTTGACTGGCCAATTTCTTTGTTCTTGATCTGGTTACTCTTGTGTTTAATGATTCTTTATACTTCAAATATATTTGTTGACGTTATTGCTTTGATATGGAGTTTTGATTATGTCAAAACATCTTGGAGAATGATGATGAACTTCTGGAGAATTTAAATGACAATTCTGGAGATTGATAATCAATCTGAAGTTTTAGTCTTGATCATTCTGGAGATTGATGATCAATCTGGAGTTTTAGTCTTGATCATTATGGATGACTTCCTGATTAATTTGGGTTTCCTGTTTTAATTCAAGATCATTTAACTCTGTTGACATTTAAGCTGGATATGGTTCCAACTTGCTTGATTCATGACATTTTCTCTTTGTGATTCGAATGCTTTCTTTGATCAGAATGGATCCTTATTGATATTTGCCAAGTACTGATAACATTAGCATGAATTTCAGAGGCAAAATCTTCTTTGAACTAATGGAGATTGATTGATTATGATGTTGTAATGATCAATCTTGATCTTGGAGAACATTCTCCGTTTTCACAGATTTTGTCCAAAATGTTCTCCTTTCTTATCTGTTCGATTTTTTATCTTATTTATTTACTTTGCTTGAGTCCTATCTTTGAGTTAATCCACTCAAAAACACATGTTAAATTAACATAACATTTAGAATTATAATTAATGTTCTTAATTAACCTTTGTATATTTTCATCAAAACTTAAATTGAGTGTTTGTCATAACAATCTCCCCCTTTTTTTATGATGACAAACATGTTAATTTTGATTTTAATTATGATTCTAATTTTAGTTTTGAAGAGCTTAAAAGCTCCCCCCTCAATTGATGCAGTAAATGATTTTGGCAGAAAATTTAAAACCTTCCCTTAATTCTTTTTAAAAATACAAAATATCATATTTGCAGCAACATATTCAGAAGTTTCTAATTATAAAAAGGGCTTCTATAGACAGTATAAAAACTAACTTATTTCTCCCCCTTTGTCATTCTAAGTAGCAAGAGATGGAGAAGAACCCTCAAAAGATGAAGATATTGTAGGGTTAGGGTTTGGATGAAGAGTGGGAGCATGATGAATTGGGGGAGGAGTTAGTCCCAGTTTGGGAGAGAGTTGTTCTGTCATTCAAGTGCTTAACAAAGTGGTTTCCTGATCCTGTTGAAGCTTACGTGCCTTGATGGTCTGAAGGGCAGCCATGACGTCAGAGTTTGATGGTTGAGCTTTGGGAGGAGGAGTAGGGAGATGGCTGGGAGGTTGAGAAGTGGCAGCAATAGTTGTGGTGAGGGAATATAGGAAGTGCAGACATATGGAAGAGTGGTAGAAGAGGTAGCAACTTGGGGCAATGAATTATAAGATATTTGTCATTGTATGGATTGGCCAGAAGTGTCTGGAATGATTAAAAACTGACTGGTTCCAAATATGGAGGAACTGATTTTTTGTGGGGAAAGGAAAATGGGAGACATGGTGATGATATGATGGTTAGGTAGTAATGTACCCAAGTCATGTGGTGGAGAGTGGAGTATTTGTGAGTAAGAGAGGAAGTTTGTGGAGGATAGGGTTGATGGTTGAGGAAAAACGGAGAAAATAGGAGGATTAGTAGGCTTTTCAAGAGAATGTTCTCGGTTTGGTGGAGAACGTTAGTGAGCAGGTTCAATTACTGCTTATGTTGTTTGTTCAGGTGATTGGTGTGGTGAAACTGGGGTTGATGTAGGAGCAACTCTTCTCCTTGCTGAGCGCTTCCTCTTTAGTGATTTTGGTGGGAAATACGGTGCTGGAGTAGGCGTTTATGATGTGGTTTTCCTCATACAAAATATGTTTTTTAAGGAAAACTTTGAAATTTTAATATAATTTTTCTAAGGGAATGTTTTTCTAAGTACCAAAGATTTTGGTAAAGATCATCCCATAAGGGAATGTTTTTTTGTTGTTGTAATCTTTGGTAGTAGCAGTTATCATGTGGTGTATAATGATGTGTGGTAGGTTGCGACATTTACAGTTTTGAAGGTGATATATGACCAGAGCATCGTTGTCAGATACATACTCATGAATTCCATAGTGGGGAAGTATGGCATGTTGGCTAATGCTTATAAAAACCTTTAGAAGGGGTTTAAGATAAGTCGATAGGTGACGAGTGGGCCCTTCTTGGAACAAATTAGAGAGCATCTCTATCTGTTTTAAGTTCAGAGCACCATACCACTTGCTTCCAAAAATGGTAGGCCTTTCTCTTGGAAGGTCAAGAATGGTAGCCAAAATATCAGGTGCCAACATGATTTCAATCCCTTTGACTGTGGAAACTACGAGGGATTTGTCAGAAAATGTTTTGGCTTGACAATAAAAAGCCCTAACCAAATATGGTTAATAGCATTCAGATGTTTTCAAAAATGAAGTCCAACCCAAAGCATCAGTGTGATGTTTTCCACGATCAAATTTTCCAAGACAAAAACTCTTCCAACTCCAATAGGGTGTTGAGCCAATTTTTCATTGAAATTTTTTGAGATTTTGGAAGGAATGAAGGGAGGACTGTGAAGTTTTGATTTTATGATGGAGGAGAAGGTTGCAGAGAAGATTATGAGGTTGGGGACGAGGAACATTCTAGAGTGAGAGAATGTTCTGGGTTTGGTGATGTAGGGGTTCATTGGTTAAGGAACGTTGTGGAATAGGAGAACATTTTGGAGATGCGGGTTAAGTATTTTTTAGGTATTTAGGGGCATGTGATTTCATTCTCTGTGAATTTTTGAGATTATTTGTGGCTAAGAATTGGGACGTGGTGTTCGTTTTGTGGTTTTATGAGAAGATTGGGATGGTTTTGTGCAAGAAGAAAAAATTTCATTTATCAATCTCTGATTTTGATTTGGTGGAGTTGATTGAGAAGGTTCATAAGAAAATGATGATTTAGATGGGGTGATGGGTTTTGTTGAGGTGATTTCCTTCTCTATTGGAGTTGTGCGAGGATGTGTTTCACATGATTCATTAGTTTCAGAATTAGAGATGATGAAGAGTGATGGTTTGGTGTTTGAAGCTTTTGAAGTTCCAATTCCTGCATGGACACGCATAGAGCGTTTTTTTGCTGTTGTAGGATTCCGTAAATATGGAGGAACTTGAACAAGATTTGGAGGAAGACATGTGTAGAAGGTGGAAGGATAATGGACACAAGATATGGGTTAATAGGATTAGGGTTTGATTCTGGGGAAGATGAAAGGTAATCTGAAAAAGTAGTATCAGAAGAAGTTGCTAGTGGAGTTGGTCTTGGTGGTGGAGAGGGTGAAAGGCTTGTGGAGGTTGAAGATGGTGAAGATGATGATAGTGAGTAGGGATATGCGTTTTTGCGTGCAGATATCTTAGTGTGTGCCATTGTTGTGTTTTGAGGAAAGGAATTGGAGAGAACATAGTTGAGGGAAAAATGAAGGGTTTCTTTTTCAGTTGCAGTTTCAGATGATGAAGGTTGAAGTGATTCAGTTTTCAATAGAATTTTTTTATTTTGAAGTGAAAATGCAATGATGATTTGAACCTTAGGAAGAAGAAGTTTTGGTGGTGGGAAGCCTTTGACAGCGTGTCAGTACACTTTTTCAAGACAAGGAGACACATGTATTAAATGCCAAGATTTGCCTTTTCTGTGCAAGAGAGAAGGTGATGAAGCATGGGAGAATGATGGTTAAAAAACGAAGAGTGATGCCTAGAAAATGGAGATGGATTATCGTTCTCCGTTTTCTGTAGAAGCAGAATTTAACTTTAATTCTCTGGGTTTTCCTAATTTTCAGTTTTTCTTTGATCAAATTGAAACTATTCTCAACTAGAGGCTTTTTAAAAATGTCAGCAAGCTGATTTTGAGTATCAACAAAGATTAATTCATTATCTTTTTTGTTATAATGATCACGAATAAAATGATGTTTTATTTCATAATGTTTTGATCTAGAGTGTTGAATTGGATTTTTAGATAAATTGATTGCAATGATATTATCACAGTAAATTGGAATACTTGAGTAACTTACAAAGAAGTTTTCAAGTTGATTTTTAATCCAAAGAACTTGTGAGCAACAATTTGTTGTTGAGACGTATTCAACTTCAGTGGTTGATAAAGCTATTGTATTTTGTGTTCTGCAAAACCAACTTATCAATGCTTCACCTAAGAACTGACATGCTCCATTAGTGCTCTTTCTTTAAATTTTATCTCCAGCGTAGTCAGTGTCGCAGTATGTTATAAGATCAACTACTCAAGATAGAAATCGTTGTATTCAAACCCAAAGAATTCAAGTTAAATAGATTTAGTCAATAATTTAAATTAGAGTTACAAAAAGAAATTGTTGACTAAATCTATTTATTTAGTCAATAAAAAGAATGTCAATAAATAGATTTAGTTTATTTATGTATAAGTAATTGGTGATTCAAACCTAATATATAATTTAAATTAATGGATATGTTTTAGAAACCTTGGGGTTTTAAAACCATTTTAATTTTAGCTCTTTTATAATAAGTATTGTAGTTGTAATATAATTAGTACATGTGTAATATGTATTATGAATTGTATGCATATTCTTTTTGTTGTATCCTCTACTTTTGCCTTATTTTCCCGTGTTTTCTTCTTTGTGCCTATGTTTTTATTTTTTATTTTTATTTTGTTTGATCTTTCTCTAGGTTAATATTTTTTTAAAACTTAGTTCCATTAAAAAAAAAGTATTTTATTTAAAATAATTATCACTTTCTCCGTCTAGTACTCTTCATCTTCTTCCACTCTCGTCTCGAGCTTTTAAATTTATTCATCTGTCATAAATTTTTTGTCAAACTCTTTATGTGCAAGTCTCACCTTTCGTTTTCTTCCATGGTCTCATCGTTACACTTTCGTTTTCCAAAATGATTTTATTAAAAAATATGGATACTTATACCCGTTTTTGCTTTTCAATTTCCTTATCTATCGTTTTCTTCTTTCATTTCTCAAACACCTTGTGTTGTTTTTTAAACCTCTTTCAAACTCGTCTATTGTGGATGCTAGTTTGTCTTCTGCTAAAAAAAGGTAGTTAACTTACTCTCCCAAGAGGAAGAAAATTCGACTATCTTAAGTGGCTTCAATGGTGAACGATATTCTCCTCAAATAACTTGAAGTTTGGATAGTCCTGCGAGAAGTTCAACACAAGCTAGACCTTCTCACAAATCAAATGGAGGAAACAACTGAGCTCTTGAGAAATGTTATTCCATGTCTTTAGATCATCTTCTTAGAAATAATACCATTTTTTTTGTTATTTTCCTTTTTTGTTTCCTTTCTCAGTGGTTGTAACCATCCTTTTGATCTTTAATGAAAGGCTACATTTCTAAATATTTTCCTTTTCTTCTCTCTCTATCTTATTATCTCTCTCTCATTTAAGTTTTTTTTTTATTTTTATCTAAGTTTTTGTAAGTATTTTTTAATTATTTGATCTCCTTATCTTGTTTTTTATGTAACATACTTATGTTGAATATTCGTATGACGTGTGGTTGCGAGTTTACTTTGATTGTTTGTGTGTTTATGTGTGTGATTGCTTGCTTTAATTTCTATATTTTTTTCTCTTCTAATTTCACCATTTTTGATAATGACAAAGGGGAAAAAATATAGTATTATAATTAATTGTGTGTTTGCATCTGATTGCATTGTTGTGTATTTGTTTTGCATCTGATTGTTGCATCATCATAATACATATCATTTTCATCATCATCATACACATCATTTGCATTATCTGCATTTGATTGTTGTATCTGCATCTGAGTGTCATTTGCATTGCATCATCTATGAGTGTTATTTGCATATCTTCTACATATGTCACTATTATGATAGTTACTTGCAATTCACCATTGTTTTGAAAGGCTTAACATCCTAAGAAGAATAATAATCCAAAAAATTTACATCTTGAGAAACTGTGAATTGTTAATTAATAGACTTCAGGGAGGAAAAAGACTTAACATCCTTAGAATAAGTCAATTCAATTGAAAAGAATTGTCAAAGTTATGATGAAGTTGTGTGTCTTATCTATTTGCTTATCTTTGGGTTTTTAACTCTCTTTTAATTTCAATTTGTAATTTTACTCTTATGTGTATCAAAAATGTAACATAACTTAATAAGTTTGAAATTATTAGAAATCATGTTTTCATATCATGGGGAACCCCAAAATATTTATTTAAAACATTTTTTAAAGAGTTCAAAGGATTATTAAATTAGATAATTTTTTAGTACAAAATTCAACGGTACTTACTTTTAAACTTTATTTTGTGAAGGAAAATTGATCATTAATTGCCTAGTTGTTTGTCAACATCCAAAAGAGGAAGATTATTTGTGCAAAAGTGATTTTTAGTTACAATTCTCTTATTGATGATAACAAAACAAATAATAAGAACAATTATTGTCATACTATATTTGCTAAGTGTGCAAATTAAATCAGAAGATATATATTTTTATTAATGACGATCTATTTTAGTGTAGCATCAATTATGAGCAAGTAAGAGATAATAATCTAAGTGTTTTTAACACAAAGAATATTGTCACCTAATAAACAAGTAATTATGTTTACTAATAGAGTAAGTCGTGATATGATAATCTATAGTTTAAGTCAAAGCATTAAAGACAAAGGAAATATATGTCAATAATTGATCCTCTAATCAAAGGAAAAGAACGCTACAATAATCATATGCCTCTGACTAAAGTTAAGTAAGAGTCAAGAGCATAGTTGATCATCTGACTCAAGATCCAAGAAGAAAGCTCTAAAGGAAGTCTTTGTTAAAGTCAATGCTTAGATAAAAGTCAAATCCTCTAATGAACAAAGACATAGAATTAACACATCAAGGCACATGTGTTAGAAACAAGTTGGTTTGAAAAACTATGACCCTTACTTGCTTTCATGATATCAAGTGTGCAAGTCCCATATGAAGTTAATTTTACAGGTTCTTATCGCATATTCTCTTATGATTAGACTAAGACAAATGAACAATGAGACTTCACTTCACTCCATTTTTCTATGTGTGGTGAAAACACTTAAACACGAGCCTCTAGTGATGCAAGTGACACTCTGTTTTAGAATTACTTCGATAATGCAAACAATGCTCTGGTTTTGGTGACTCTAGAAATACATAATTTTTTTTTGTTTCAGTTGCCTTTGTTGAACGCAGTTATGCTCTATTCATCTACCTATGATAAGCTTGACAAACAAGTGGTTTCAAACCTCTGATAATCACACCACCACATCAAATATATGATTTTTTGACTATGATTCAAGATGTATGCTCTGGAAGAAATCAACGCTATGATGAAAGTCAATGCTCTGCAAAAGAAAAAGCATTTGCGCATCATATTATAAGCATTTTGTATCTACTACTTGTTTGAAGGTAATTAAGACATGCTATGGTAATCGTATCCTCTACTTCCCTGTCTTCATACGAAGATACGCTAAATCATTTACAAGCATTTGTTTTGGAAAGTTTTATACGGAAAATCAATCTCAAAAGATATGATATGAAACTTCATGACTTATGTTAATTTCTTGCAATCATGACAACGATTAGAAAACCTAAATAATATCTATAAAAGAACGTGGATTCCTCATTGGAAAAACAAGAAACACACAACTATGAACACATACACCCTCATCTACACTCTTGCTCTTAATCTTTTGAATTACTCAAAGTGCTAAGATAAGTTTTTGAACGAACATTTTGTAAACACTTTACTGTGAAAGCTATTTTAGAAAATCTAAACCTATTCACTTATAACCTAACCTAGTAATAGCTTGAGTGTACTAAGTTAGAAGATTAAGAAGACCCGAACATGGTCAATTTGACTAGTAGGTGTTCAGTGAAAGTGTAACTATGTGGTGAACTAGTGGATTAAATCCTTCAGATTGAAGGGACTAGATATAGCTACTATATTGGTGGTGAACTAGGATACACTGTCTGCATTATTATGTTCTATTCTTATTTGGTTGTCCTACTTTCTTTACTATAGCTTAGTCATGTTAAAAAGATTTTAAAAAGAAACGAAATTCAAACCCCTTTTCTTGTGTTTCCCATTCTAAAAAATGCAATGTGACTCTACAAAATAAAACTCATGTCTAACTCTAATCAATGCGCTATCAAAATGCCTATGATGAATCTAATAATAAGTGTTCACTCTAATAACTTTGGCAAACTATTTGATCGTCTGGTCAACATATCAAGTCAACATTCTGGTCGAGTAACTGCTTTGATAAAAAGTCAACTTTCTTAAGTCAAACATCAGAACTAAAAACTTTGAAGAAGTCAACTTCTCACCATCCTCTGCCCAATAAAGTTGGACTTATCATCTTATTGAAGGAATACAATGACATACTCTGAAAATTTCACCCTGTGATATTTCTATCATTTTAAATCAAGATACGATGAATCAGTTATGAAGACAAATATAAACAAGCTTTAATTGTTGATTCAAGATCTCCAACGACACTATTTCAAAGACTTTGTGTCAATTTAGACACAAAATTGGAACTCATGTAAATCATCTTGATAATGGCAACAACTTTGTCGTCCATAAGAGGTAACTTAAAGAGGTTTAAGAATACTAGTAAACCTCAACGATAACTTTCTAGAAAGTTTAGAAGTCTAGAAAGGGTTTTAATGGTGACAGTCTCGAGAAGCTAAAGAAAAATACTCAAATTCTGAAGAGGCAAAGTAAATAATACTTATAGGCTATTATTTAAATTATTTAATCATGTAGCATGTTATGTACTAATCATGTAGCATGTTATGTCCTAATTAGCAAGATAAACAATAAACATGTACCTTACAAAACTTATTATTTAATACAACTTTAAAATCATAATAAACCTTTTTACAAATAACCCTATCTACAAAATTATATGGTCGGAGTCTTATGTAAATTAATATACAAGGACTCCAAGTCCTTGAACTCATAACTTGACATTGTGAGAACTCTAGCTAGCTCCAACCATCCCACTATACTTAGATAGTTGTAAGAGTAAGATTTCCAATCCAAATACATAATGCAAAAAAAGTATAGATAATAGACACTCATGGAACATACTTATTATTCTTTACCGCATAATAATTAATCACACCGTCACCTTTAATCATTTATCATCACATAGCATATAAATATTTAGCCATATAATTATCGTCGATAATTATTCATCGTATCATCAACATAATTAAACAATGCATTTAACTATAGTCATTCATTCATTAATGGTGGGGTCATGCAATGTATGAAATGCACATGCATGCATCATATAAAATGACATGTATTATTATCAACGTCTAACTTCAACACATCATTTCAACTAGTTCGGATTGTGACAAATAGAAAAGTCATCTCCTAGATAGCAAAAAAGAGTGTCTAGTCAAGGTTAGCCAACATTATGCGAAATGCCCTAGTTGTACGCCCTATTTTTAGATAAGGACGTTCCTACCAATAATTCCCTCATGGTTTCCTCGACCTTTAATCTTCGATTTAATCACACTCACAAATCTCTCCATATCCCAATTATGATGGAACAACTACATTAGACATTTGATTATCATCAACAACAATGATATTATTTTGAACAACACAACTCATATGCAGATTGTGTATCGCAAAGGCTAAAATCATTTATCAGCATCATCGTTACAAAACCATTATCTATGACTTGCGTATTATTATAACATTTACCGTCATCAACATATTAATCATATGAAGGTAGTGAAAAACACAAGAAAATTAGATTTGAAGTGTGTTTTAACAAACAAAACTTTTCTTGTATCTTAGTCTTATAAAATATTTTTGTTAAAATGATTTTCTTTTGAAATCTATTTACAAGATCGTATGTTGAGGTATAAAGAGTAGGGAAAGATAATATTTACACATGAGATTTAACCCAGTTCACTATCCATCTTATAGTTACATCTAGTTCCTTTAATTCGAATTATTTAATCTTCACAAACTCTTGCCTTAGAACCTTAAAGTACTTTGAAGATAACATGAATACTTTACAAAGAAAGTTACAATGTTTGAGTACAATAACACAAGAAACAAATAACTCTTAGGGATGATAATGAATTTGAGCTCAAATCCAGGGTGAAAAAGCTTTTGGATTAAATATAATAGGGATTCATTCAACCATAAATCCATCAACTACATAATTAAATAATATATGAATTGGATTCAATCCTTCCAACTTATTTTGAAAATCCAATGAATTATTGTTTTTATGATGAAATACCATGGATTACAATCTAATACATGATAAGCACCCATCAAAGCTCTGAAGTATATACGGTCACATGTGATTAACGAAGAAAGAGACAAATTATTGATCTTAGTTGAAAGGATAATCGAATTGAGTTGCAGTGTACTTGCTTTGTTAGAATAAATACAAGAATTGTATATCCACTAGATTTAAAAGTCAATCTTTGCACTACTTATTCTTAGGGGTTAGGAATAATCACAAATAGTTTTGATCGACCAATTAAGCTACTTAATGTGTGCTAGAATCGTGGAATGAGGTTATGTAAAATTGGGATAGATTTGGATAATTTTTAGATTGATTTGTTTACTAAAGCTGACACAATAATCAATGAACTAAAATGACCTAATTGATTAATGTGACATTTAAATAACTTAATCGATTGATAAATCTTAAAAGCTAAGAAAAAAAAATCTTAGATGGTAGAATTAGGGTGTTTGGTTTAATCAAACCCTTTTGCGTAGTATTTGGGTACTTTAGAAAGAAAAAAAAAGGAGGTTGAACAACAAAAATCAAAGTACTTCAACAAAAATAAATATAAGATGCAAAAGAAGTAAAGTAGATTATGGGTAAGGACAATTTAAAAGAAGATAAATTTGATAATTAAATGAAGATGTTGTACAAAGCAAAATATGTGCAATCATATCACTAAAGTTTAGTAGTAGAATCTAGGGGTGGACACATTTGCCACACCCGCCCATAACCGTCCGACCCATACGGCCCAGAAGCAAACGGGTGGTTTGGATCGGATTGTCGGATCTCGCAGGTAAAATTCGATGGATATAAATGGTCTACAGTGGTCGGGTTCGGATGAAGAAATTAGATCCATCGACAACCCGTAATCGATCGCCCAATACATATGAGATTGAGTCCCATCCTTCCTCTGCATATGTTGGCCTAGTCCATTTCAATACTTCCATCAAACCCTTGCCGCCCAAAACACTCTTGCTCTGCATCTTTTCTCCGTTTTCAACTATCTTTCTTTTCCTTCGAAACCCTAGCAACACATCTCAGAAGCTCTTGATCTCATCTCTCTAGTATCTCGACCTCTCTTTTATTCACCTCATTATATTATACTCTTTTCGATCTCACATCTTCAACCACCAATGGAAAAAGGGTAAAATAGTGTTGGAGAAAGCTCACAATTGTACATAGAAAGGTACCCTTAGAAAGTTTTATGAATTTCTGTTATGATTTCCTTATTAATTTTTACAATTAGGGTTTATTTTTTATAACTAGCATTTTCAAATCAGGAGCATCTTATTTGTTTGTTGGCTCATAGTGAGAGGCCTATAATGTAAGGTTAGAGTTCTATGAGTATTTTGTTGATTTTACTATGCACGTTTTTTTTTTTAAGTTTTTGGTCAAAGTGTTACTTTCAATAGCTTTCTGCCTCTTTTAGTTTCAAATTTTTCTAAATACTTAACTATTAATTTTTAACTATAACTTTTATTTTGTGTGAGGCTTTCTGTTGTAGCAGAGAATAACTACCAAAATAAAAGAAAAGTAAGTTCTATGATTCTTTTTTATCTTTTTTAAAACTTGAGTTTGTTGTTTATGAATCAATTATTAATTTCTAATTCTTGAAAAATGTTTGTATGGTTATGTGTATATGATATTGTTTGTTTGTATGGTATGCATATAACACAGTATATCAGAAAGTGCAGACTAATGCCAAACAAGAAAATTAGCTTCTAAATAAATGTATGCTGACATTTTATTTTCTGTTTGAAATGTAGGGTTTATGGATTGTTTTATTGTATTAATATTTTGCAGCAAGTTACTCTAACTAGTGATATTTTTGTGCAGTTGAAAGAGCTAAGACAATGTCATATAGAGTTTAAAATAGAAAGTAAATTGATTTTGCATGAGGGAGTTCGAAAGGTACTTTTGTGTTTTCTTACAACTCTTTATAGATTTCCTTACAAAAGATTTCATTGAAACATAGATGTTATGATTGTTCATTCTCTTAACTTTCCATCATTTTTTGCTAAGATTTCATTACATCGCACACAAAGGAGAATACATAATATACTGAGAAAGCTTTTGAAATATTTCAATTCCACTGTTGTTATTTTTTTCCTTCTAATTTGCATTATGTGTGTAGAAACTGGTGAAATCACTAGGAAATCCTCATGGTGCAGCAATATTCCTTTGATTACTGTCATTTTAATAAGGTTGATTAAGATATAATTTATGTAATTCATACTTGAGAATATTTGTATTGGTTGTGTGAATTTAATTTGTATTGAGAATTTTAATTTGTATTGGTTGTGTGAATGTAATTTGTATTGGTCATGTGAATGTGAATTTGTGATTTAATATTTGGCTTAGATTTTGTGGCCAATGGTAAATGCAATATATTGAGAACAATAATACAATACAAATTAAAATTGTAATAAAAAATTATGATTGACAATTGTGATATAAAAAACTTGAATTTATAAAACAAAAAATTGAAGTTATAAAATAAATGAGTCTAATTGGCAGGTTGGATCGTTTATTTTAATGGGCCAGAGTGGTATTAAATGTAACAAACTATATTGGGTAAAATTATTTTACCCAATATAGTTTTGATCGACCAATTAAGCTACTTAATGTGTGCTAGAATCGTGGAATGAGGTTATGTACAATGGGGATAGATTTGGATAATTTTTAGATTGATTTGTTTACTAAAGCTGACACAATAATCAATGAACTAAAATGACCTAATTGGTGAATATGACATTTAAATAACTTAATCGATTGATAAATCTTAAAAGCTAAGAAAAAAAAAATTCTTAGATGGTAGAATTAGGGTGTCTGGTTTAATCAAACCCTTTTGCGTAGTGTTTGGGTACTTTAGAAAGAAAAAAAAAGGAGGTTGAACAACAAAAATCAAAGTATTTCAAGAAAAATAAATATAAAATGCAAAAGAAGTGAAGTAGATGATGGGTAAGGACAATTTAAAAGAAGATAAATTTGATAATTAAATGAAGATGTTGTACAAAGCAAAATATGTGCAATCATATCACTAAAGTTTAGTAGTAGAATCTAGGGGTGGACATATTTGCCACAACCGCCCATAACCGTCCGACCCATACAGCCCAGAAGCAAACGGGTGGTTTGGATCGGGTTGTCGGATCTCGCAGGTAAAATTCGATGGATATACATGGTCTACAGTGGTTGGGTTCGGATGAAGAAATTGGATCCATCGACAACCGTAATCGACCGCCCAATACATATGAGATTGAGGCCCATCCTTCCTCTGCATATGTTGGCCTAGTCCATTTCAATACTTCCATAAAACCCTTGCCGCCCAGAACACTCTTGCTCTGCATCTTTTCTCCGTTTTCAACTATCTTTCTTTTCCTTCGAAACCCTAGCAACACATCTCAGAAGCTCTTGATCTCATCTCTCTAGTATCTCGACCTCTCTTTTATTCACCTCATTATATTATACTCTTTTCGATCTCACATCTTCAACCACCAATGGAAAAAGGGTAAAATAGTGTTGGAGAAAGCTCACAATTGCACATAGAAAGGTACCCTTAGAAAGTTTTATGAATTTCTGTTATGATTTCCTTATTATTTTTTACAATTAGGGTTTATTTTTTATAACTAGAATTTTCAAATCAGGAGCATCTTATTTGTTTGTTGGCTCATTTTGAGAGGCCTATAATGTAAGGTTAGAGTTCTATGAGTATTTTGTTGATTTTACTATGCACGTTTTTTTTTTTTAAGTTTTTGGTCAAAGTGTTACTTTCAATAGCTTTCTGCCTCTTTTAGTTTCAAATTTTTCTAAATACTTAACTATTAATTTTTAACTATAACTTTTATTTTGTGTGAGGCTTTCTGTTGTAGCAGAGAATAACTACCAAAATAAAAGAAAAGTAAGTTCTATGATTCTTTTTTATCTTTTTTAAAACTTGAGTTTGTTGTTTATGAATCAATTATTAATTTCTAATTCTTGAAAAATGTTTGTATGGTTATGTGTATATGATATTGTTTGTTTGTATGGTATGCATATAACACAGTATATCAGAAAGTGCAGACTAATGCCAAACAAGAAAATTAGCTTCTAAATAAATGTATGCTGACATTTTATTTTCTGTTTGAAATGTAGGGTTTATGGATTGTTTTATTGTATTAATATTTTGCAGCAAGTTACTCTAACTAGTGATATTTTTGTGCAGTTGAAAGAGCTAAGACAATGTCATATAGAGTTTAAAATAGAAAGTAAATTGATTTTGCATGAGGGAGTTCGAAAGGTACTTTTGTGTTTTCTTACAACTCTTTATAGATTTCCTTACAAAAGATTTCATTGAAACATAGATGTTATGATTGTTCATTCTCTTAACTTTCCATCATTTTTTGCTAAGATTTCATTACATCGCACACAAAGGAGAATACATAATATACTGAGAAAGCTTTTGAAATATTTCAATTCCACTGTTGTTATTTTTTTCCTTCTAATTTGCATTATGTGTGTAGAAACTGGTGAAATCACTAGGAAATCCTCATGGTGCAGCAATATTCCTTTGATTACTGTCATTTTAATAAGGTTGATTAAGATATAATTTATGTAATTCATACTTGAGAATATTTGTATTGGTTGTGTGAATTTAATTTGTATTGAGAATTTTAATTTGTATTGGTTGTGTGAATGTAATTTGTATTGGTCATGTGAATGTGAATTTGTGATTTAATATTTGGCTTAGATTTTGTGGCCAATGGTAAATGCAATATATTGAGAACAATAATACAATACAAATTAAAATTGTAATAAAAAATTATGATTGACAATTGTGATATAAAAAACTTGAATTTATAAAACAAAAAATTGAAGTTATAAAATAAATGAGTCT
>JBBPBR010000005.1:41931926-41967750 GCA_037974775.1 Cicer pinnatifidum
TTTAGTTGAAATATTTTGTCTTTCTATTTTTACGAAATAAATAAACATTTGATAAAGAATTATAAAAGTTTTTGAAAATATGTTTTAAAAATACATTGAATATTAAAAAAAAAAAATTTGGTGTCTCTTAAAATATATTCTCTCTAGTTAACTTCTATTTTCTCTATATCATACCTAAATGTCATTATTTTTTCTTCTTTGTTGACTAAAGCTTAAAAGAAGAATAAAAAACCTCTACAAAAAAGAAATACAACAAGCATATCCCCTCTAGGCATTAGCAAAAAAAAAAATCATAACTATCCAATTCAATACCATACTTAGCAAGATTGTTTGCCTCACAATTAGCTTCATGAAACACGTCACCAAATAATTCCTAGTCACCACAAAAAATTAAAAGTTGAAATTTTTGTTAGAAAGTAAACACACTCTAAAAAAAATGGAAATTCATTGAGCTTTATAAGCAAAACTGAGACACTTTATTTATTGACAGGTTACACAATAAAATATAAATAGCCTTCAGAACATTAATTATTTTACTAACTCAACTACACACCTTATGCTACAAATCCAAAGCTCCTGGTTTTTGGAGACTTACATCAAACTATAACTATAACTTAATCTAATTAAACTACTTATTATAAATTTCCTTAACCAAATAACATCAACAATAGGGAGAAACTAAATTGTATAGACCATTTTGTTTGTTGCATTAGGAACACTAAAATTGCCATGAACATCATCCAAATTCCAAAGTCCATCCCACAAAATATCTTCAACTGATGCCTCAGGAACAGAAGAGTTTCCATTAAGCATAAAGTAACCCTGCTCTTCTATGTTGTTAGGATACATATTAAACATTTCTTGTCTAGCTTGAGATATATAAGGCACTCTATGGTTATTAATATTATTTTCCTCAACCAAGGACATCACACTTTTCATGTCTAAGTTAAATTGTTGTTGTTGTTGTAGTTGCAATTGTTGTTGTTGTTGTTGGTGAAATAGCTGTTTCCTCATGAATCGATTTTTCGCCTTTTCGACAGCGTCAGATGGATTTTTTGCCTTCTTCTTGAAATGAGTCCGCCAATAATTCTTTATTTCATTGTCTGTTCTTCCCGGTAAATTTCTAGCAATTGTTGACCACCTGAAAAATATTCAATTTTGTGGTCAAGGCTTTTGATTCAAATATTTGTTGCTAATTATAGAAAATTATATATGTAATCTTTAGAAGATGGGAGGAATTAAGATTTCTTTTTACCTGTTTCCCCATCTAGCATGCAGCTCTAAAATTATGCTCTCTTCTTGTGGTGTTATTTGACCCCTTTTGAGATCTGGTCTTAGGTAATTCACCCATCTTAATCTGCAGCTCTTTCCATTCCTTTTCAATCCTGTTAACAAAAAAATAATTAAACTAAGGTATATGATGATGATCAACTAATCATAATTGAAGAGTACTAGTTGGAATAACTTTATTTCTTCTATTCCGGTATGAGTTTTAGAAAAGGTATGTGACAACAATTTGAATTGTGACATTAAAGTTTTTAATGTCTTTGATTAGATCATGTGACAAAACTGACCAGTTTAAATCGTCGTCTCGATCATAACACTGATACTTGGACATTCACCCATATGTTTACTAAACATAGTTCTAAATTACAATTGTGGTTGCGATTGTCATTATGCCGCAAATTTTAATATTATGGTAATACATAGATGAATGCAACAAAGGCGACAAAAGTTACAATTGACTTTTTAAAAAGGACAATTTTCTTAACTAGATGTATGTCCACAACTTAAACAACTCGAGGTATTGATTAGGGGTGGTAAAATAGGTCGAATCCTTCATACGTTAAACTCATCATTTTAGGCCGGGTGAGTTGAAATTTTGAACTTAACTAAGATTGTAACAATGAAAACTTTATATTGCAGTAACAATTGTAGTCGCAAACTACAATTTAGAACCATACACAATATTGAAAAGCAAGAGTAAAAAGTTTGATTGTTAATTACCAGTAAGCCTAGCAACAGAGTTCCATCTTCCTTCACCTTGCATCCTAACATACTCAATAAGCAACCTATCTTCTTCACCAGTCCATGGTCCTTTCCTCCATACCTCTTCTGACATATGACCCATATGGCCAGCCATCACTCCATGCCAATACATGTAGAAAAATTTCAAAGTACTTGTGATTGGATAAAGAAGTTTCTATTGTCTTGTATATTATATTATGTGGCACACTGAATTTGGTTTTGGGGTATTTGCATATTTATACTTGGAGGTTTGCTCTTAACTTGATTGTATCAATCAATCAAGGGTCACTTTCTTATGATCTTTTTTCTCTAGTACCCTTTTCACTGTTTAAGGTAACATTGTTTACAAATATTAATATTAATTAACAAATGAGTATGCAAGTGACACTAAAAAAGCATCTTTTTCCATTGTTGTGTTTGATCAAAATATCTTTACCTTCTATTACATACTTTTCGCTCAAAAACACAAGGAGATAGGTAGGTAAATAAGTAAAAAAAATACTAAAGAAATTTTAAAGCGGTCTTCAATTCAAACAGAAAAATTAATTTAACTATTAATCTATTAATATTTTTTTGAAGATTATAAAATTATATAGATTAATTACTATTTTTAATTAATTTTATATAATTTTATAATTGTAATAAAAAAGAGAATTGTATTTTTTTAAATGTCCTTCTTTAAATTCGTTTTTACTCACCCTTTGTTAAAACTTAAGTTATAGAAATAAAATATATTTTTGGAAAATGATATCTAAATTATTTGAAGGATATTTAAAAAAAAATAGTATTAAACAATTAATTGGTATTTTAAATCATAAAATTGAGATTTTTTTTTTACATAAATACAACATTTAAATAAGTTAGATTTCGAAATTCATTAAAATTACAGAAATTTCAAAGTTTAAAAAACACTTAAGAAATTACTAATATAATTATCAACCAATAAGGATTTTTTATCGACAACAAAATTTGAATTTGGTTGGAAATAAGGATCGGTCAATAATGAAATGACGCGGTACTATACTATCATGACATAAGATGATCAATCAAGGAACTAACACCAAATTGATTATAATAAGATTGATACTAAAGTGAAACAAAAGACAAAAGTTTTTGTCAAAAAAATAGAAAATAAATAGACAAAAGAGGAATCTGATTTGTCTTAGGACACCTGTAAGTAGGGCTTATGCATCTAGACACAAGTGCACTAATGGGCTAGTAATTTAATATTTATTATTATAAATATCTCATAGTAGATATTTACAAAAAATCAATTTACTAGTAAATAATGACAAAATCAAGAATAATAATTTCAAATGTAAATCTATTAACTCAACGTTGCCTATAAAGAAATAGTCTATATAAAATTTAGTGTCGGAAAACCTCAGACATAAGAGAAATAAGAGATTAAATATTCTAAGATCACAAAAGACTTTAATACCACATTTATATCTAAAACTTTAAGTCGTTAGGTATATGGGATCATCAATCTTATATATCAAATGTTTAATTTATTTACAGTAAATGTAAAACTTTACCACTATTTGAATTCAACAATCTCTTTTTAAAGTGTGACTCTACTCATCCTATACTTACACTGTCGTTACAACCAATGAAATACGCCTTTTGACCACATCACTAAGAATATTTTTAATACAAAGATTGAATACACCAGGATTCACTATCGCTCCCCCACCACGTCGCACCAAGGCTCTGATATCAGTTATTGAAAAAAACAAACATAGAAATTAAAAGAAGACAATCAAAACACAAGAGTATAACATTATAACTACAAAATCGGAGAAAAAAATTATAATTGTTGTTTAAAGACAACTAGAGCATAACACTATTTAAAAATTAATACAACACATAGACTTCACTCATCCTTTCAATGATCCTAGCACTCAGACTCTCCAAAACAAATATTTAAACTACATTTCTTAACATTTTAACATAAGAGTACGAGAAAATATAAGAATCAAATACAAACTTAATACATAAAAATATCCCCAAATATGACAAAATAAGTGAATGGAATATCGAAAACCTATTACTTATAGCACTGAGGACCAAGTCATCAACTAAATTTGTATTAAATTAAATTTGGTCTATCAATCTGAATCAAAAAAATATCGTAAATAAATGAAAAATTAAATAACGTCAAACTAAGACAACGAACAAAATAATATTGCACTTTAACGATGAAATCACATAAAATGAAAAAAATAATTAAATATAAAAATTATTTATTTAGATATAAAAGAAACAGAAAAGCCATGATGCAAAAGGATAATTCCAAATCAGAAAAATATTCAAAATTTGAGAATGAAAGAAAAGAGTGAAACAAAAAGACTGGCTGCGCTAAAATGATATGCAATATAATAAGGTATACCTATTTATTTATATAATAAGGTATGCAATATAAAATGATCAAATAGTAATTTATTGCATACCTCAAGCATTTGGGTATTTGAATATTAGGGCTGTCTCAGCCTTGATCGTCATCTGGGGGGACAGGTGATCAAGTTTGGAAATATGGTGCTTGTGGATGATGTTGGCACCAAGTATTTTATTTAATATATGTCTAAACAATATTGTAAATTCTTAAACTGGTCTTAATCAATTGAATATCATTGATCAAATTAACGATATATTTTTTTTTAAAATTATATTTTAGAATTCTTCTCTTTTACTTTTATTCTTCCTTTTTTTCTGGCTTTTTTTTTTTGCATTATATTATTTTTTAAATTTTTTTAACCTCTACTCTCTTTTTTTCTTTTCATATTACATTTTTTTTTTATTTTGGACTGCATGGTGGACCATCCCATGTGGTCCTTACTATTTTAGCTTGACCAATTAAGTCATGTCGAACTTCACCTCAATTAGTTTGGTCATACTCAATACTAGCTCGACTGGTCAGGTCATGTTGATATTTGCCTCAACTAGCTAGATCTCACTCAACACTAGCCCAACTGTTTAGGTCATTCTTAGCTCAAATCCACTATTCACTTTGTGTCAAACTCAACTCCACCATTCAACTCATTTCCTAGCTCAACTCCATTATTGAGCCCATGGCAAGCTCAACTCCGCCTTTTAAGCCATGCCTAGCCCAACTCCAGTGTTCAACTTATGTCAAACCCAACTCCACCATTCAACTCATGTCTAACTCAACTCCTCCATTCAACTCATGTCAAGTTAAACTACACTATTTAGCTCATGTTTAGGTTAGTTCCATCATTCACCCCATGTTTAGCTAAGTTTCACCATTCAACTCATTGCTAACTCAACTCCACCATTTCGCTCATGTCAAGCTTAACTCCACCATTTTACATGTATACGTTGTTGGAACCAAGTTGATTTTATTCTTAGAGTTTTGATGATAATAAAAGTAATTTATGAGTACAATATATTTGACTTCAAAGAGTATGAAAAAAGATTCATGTTTTTGAAGAAAATCTAAAATAAGATTTGATTAGCTACCTGGTCAAAGAGACTTTGTTATACCATGACAGTTGATCAATTATATAGTAAGACCTTCACCAGTGTCATCAAACTTTACTCATGTACCATATTTGCTAACTTCCCAAGCCTCACACATTTGTAACACTATACTCATGTACCATGTTTGCCACACTATCCTATGGGTTAAAATTTAGAGACGGAAACATTTAACCAAGCTAATAGTTAATTTGGAAAGGTGTATTCTGATAGAAGGCCACCTAAGGCAATAGGCCACCTAAGACAATGTGCCTAACACTTGAGGAAACGTTTTGTGCCTTGTAGCAAGAAACCAAAGAACATCGGTGGAATATCAGAGACAACATCCATGGGTACCATACCCACATGTTTTAACTAAAAATAAGAAATATAGCAAATGACATAGTTTCTACAACCATTATACGACAAACTACATCTTTTTTCGATAGGCTATTCAAAAGGCAGTTAAGGGGGGAATATTTAAGTTAGTTGATTAGGGTATACCTAAGTTGACAGCCGATCTAGATCTTTACCTAGTAATGGCCATCGTGACTTTCACGAAACTTGATGATTTCAAAAAATTAAGGAAAGGGAAAATAGTGTTACAACAAGATTGTGAACCTAAGTCAAGTCGAATAACTCGATCTTGACTCCATTATTAAAGGGAAAACTTTGGGTTTTTGACAAGATTAGTATTCCACGTTCCGATCATAAACATGTGGGATAGATTGAGAGTCAGACTAGCAAGCCACCTAACGTTGACCAATTGACGTAGGAGTTAACTAAGAGATATGTGTCTTTGTCGAGTAAACAAGATCCTCAAATGTCACTCCAAGGTTATGTGAATATTGGGGGCATTATAAAGTAGTTACTAAGAAAAGTGAGCAGTTGATTATGTGGTTAGTTAATGATGACCTTATTTCGAAACGACATAAGCGAGTTGCAAGGATTACCATGGAAAATGGTATGGCTTCTTTAGAAATTACTATGAGGACAAATCTAGAGATCAAGTTGAAATGGACGATCAAACTCCCCCACTAACGTCTAAGAAGGACAATTCATGTTAAATAAGAAAAGCCAAAATATGATTGTGACCCAAACTCCTCCTACCAGAACACAAAAGAGAAAGATGCAGAAGACTACGACGATCCGAAATATGAGAATTTTTTTGGAGGTTATTGCTATAGTCAATTCAAATGGAAAACAAGAGTCGGTGATCATTCCCCAAGGGAATATAAAAGCATTAGTACTGATAGAAAAATAACCAAGAAATCCAAATATAAGCTTTAGGTTGATCGGAAGGTCGTTGGTTGACAAAAGTATAATTTTGTACAAACCTCTTTATTTTTCAATATTTCAATTGGAATGCTTTGATAATTGTTAGCTATAGCATAGCGTTTAGTGGGATGAGGACATGTTCTTTAGTCATTGGGTCAATTATTGTGATTGAACCTTGGGAAAGATTGAGAGCCACACTAACAAGTCACCTAACATTGACCCATTGACGTAGGAGTTGATTAAGAGATGTGTATCTTTGCCAAAGAAACAAGATCCTCAAATGCCACTCTAAGGTCAAGCGACTATTAGGGGCGGATAATTAGGTAGTTGCTAAGAAAAGTGACCAGTCGATTATGTTGTTAGTTAATAATGATCCTATTTCGAAACGATAGAAGCAAGTAACAAGGATTCTCATGGAAAATGGTATGGTTTCTTTGGAAATTACTATGAGGAGACTTTGTTATACCATATATAGGTACATCATATATATAGGTACAACTAGGCTACCAGGTAAAGGAGACTTTGCTATACCATGGCAGTTGTTCAATTATATGGTAGGACCTAAGCCTCACACATTTGTAACTTACTCATGTACCAAGTTTTCCAAATAGATGCCAAGATAAGTTTTCCAAATATGATGCAGATGACAAGGACGATTCGAAAGATGAGAAATTTTTTGGTGGTTATTGCTACAGTCGATTCACATGGAAAACAAAAGTCAGGGAATATAAAAGTATTAGTACTAGTAAACAAATAACCAAGAAATCCAAATAGAAGCTTCAGGTTGATCGGAAGGTCGTTGGTTGACCAAAGTATAATTTCGTACAAAATCCCTTTTCTTCCTCATATTTAAATTTGAATGATTTGATCATGGCAACCATCGGACGTAGTGTTTAGTAGGATATGGACAGGTTCTATAATAATTTGGTTAGTTATTGTGATTGAACCTTTGGAAAGAAATGTGGAAACCATATAACTTATAAGTGATTACCTACTTCAAGAAAAGGTCGCCATCCTCGAATATTGGAGACAAAGAAGGGTGAAGGTAAAAATGATCACTAGAGGTATAAAGGATACCAAGAAATAGCAATTTCCATTATACGAAAGAGAAGTTTGAAATGTGACTCTTTTAAAATTTTGATTCATGTGCTTTATTTAAATTAACTCAAAATCAATATTGGTTGAAACATAATATCTAGAACATTCTTGGTACGTTAGAAATAAATAAAATATATTAGTTTATAGTGAAGTTTGATTTGTATTTGCAAATAATTAAACATAAAGGGATATAAATATGACACACAAAAAGTATACTGGTTCACCCAATTCAGGCTAGTTTAGTCATCACAACTGTGAGATTTTCACTATGTGCTTCAGAACTAGAATGTTCTCCTTCACACATTTTCTCTAGATCACACCTTGATCAATTACAATATTCACCTTTCAACCTAGAAATTTTTTTTACAATCGCCTTTCAATCTAGAAAATATTTTTACAAATATGTTCAACCTAACATAAAAGATAGACTTGAGTTACAAATGATGTGTATGATAAATTTTTTTGCCATCTTGAAACTTATTAATACTTGTTTGACACAAATATAGACAAACTTATTAAGTGATTATCCATAGATATAGTGAACAGAGCTGGAGTTTGCTTGAAGAGTTTTTAACTTGTTTTGCTTGAACAAGTGTTGATAGATTTACAAATTTAACTATTGCCTTAATCTTCTAATTAATCTTCAATTTATAGGTCATAAGAGGATTTCAATATTCAATTTAAACTGAATATGGTCGTTTGACACACTTTCCAATGTGCAAACAATCTTCTGAAATAGTCTCCTTAAGTGAAGTGTTATTTTGTCAAGAGCATTCTTGATCTATCTTGAACGTTCTTGCCTTGTTGGAGAGTGGAGAAAAAGAAACCTAATGTTGAGTGGTCAATCATATGATCGTAGGAACTGGTCTAAATCAGAATTATGCAGAACTTTTTGCATAATAATGTAAATACAATGTACTTGTGTCCTTGCTCACAGCTCATCAATCTGAAGATCACATTGGACATCAATATGGGTTATTTTCCTCCTTTGAGCATTATGCTCGTGTTATAGGCTCGACAATTGATTTGAGCAGTCTTGATACTCTTTAACTTGTGGTTTGGACTGTAAAAAATGATTTATTTTAATTAAGATTTTAAAAAAGAATAACCATAATGTTATCGTATAAAATCAGAACATTATTGGTTTTGTTTTGTATGAAAAACGTTGATGTGTGATTGAATAGTTGTTTAGTGACAATCTTTTGTCTTAGAAACATATTGAGCTTTATGTAAAAAGTGCAGTAGTAGAGTCCTTTCGTCCTTAATAACCTTTCTCACAACTCATCAATTTGGAAATCAATCTGGTCATTGATTTGGAGACTATTTTTCTGTTGTGGGGGTTTAGCTTAAATCATGGAATTTATTATAGTTTTGAGTAGTTTTGATAGTATTTTATCTTGAGGCTTGAACTATGGAGAATGATTTATTTTAATTTTGTCCTTAAACGAAATAACCAGAATAATCTTGATAAAACTGAATGATATTGATAAACCATAATGATATTTTAATAAAGCAGAATGATTTTTTGATAAACCTAGATTATCCTTTGATAAAACAGAATGAGCATTTGATAAACCCGAACGATGTTGATAAACCAAAACGATCTTTTGTAAAAACCATAATGTTCTTATGATCAATCTGGGTATCAATTGCAAATCAATATGCAAAACAATCTACATTTTTGTTATCGCAAGTAGGCCTTCAAATCTTGAATTTTAATTGCTCATTAAATATTGAAAATCCCATGTTGAAAATACTATTATAACTAATTTTACTGTATGTTGCCCTTCCAAAGAGATATATATTATCGATTATTCTTTAATATAACAACCAAGATATATTGGTGAATGTTTTTCCATCATTCTTTAAACAAATGACTTAAATGACTCAATCTTGAAATAATTTTTCTTCAAAATTGATTCTTGTAATTTTGTTGAACTAATATGAGTATTTATGATGTCAATCAATTTGTTCATCATGAGAACATTCTTTCATAACAATTGAGAAGATACTTATACATTTGTTGATGGCTTCTTGCTTGTACACTTATGTGATTCATGTTCCTTAAATAAAACTCAAGTGGAATCATTAGTAGATCATTATTCATAAAACTTAATTATATATTGCATAAGGTTTGTTGTTATTAAAATATATATAAAAAATATTTTAACTTCAACATACCGTTGGTAGAAGATCAAACTATGGAAGTAGTAGCGTTTTGGTCAAGAAACCGATTAGGACATAACGTTTAGGAGGACTTGGTTATGAATGTTTCGAAAGAAGTCAAGAAGTTAGAAAATAGAAAAGAGCATAAGTGGTGGAAGAGAAACAAATGTTGTTATTTAAAAAGAAAATCGATGAACTAAGCTAATAGATTGGGAGCAATAGGCGAAATATTTCCTAGCCTTTTGAGTGAGAGAATTGTGTATTGCTCAAGTTATTGTATTAACCATTAGACGGAAAATGGAGGAACACAACGACTATTTTCTCTACCTTACCTAGGTAATGATTACCAACGACACTAAGTTGTTGGCTCACGTCACACTATCTCAGGTGCATGATATGAATAATAGGATGCAGGGGACATCTCTTACCTTAAAATATTTGGAATAGTTACTTGATTGGGGATAAGCTAAGAAGAATATTAGTTGGATTTAGGTAAAATCAAGGCAATCATGGAGCTATTAAGAAGTAGTCAAAGGCGAAGGAGTCGAGTTTTTTCTCAACTTTATATTTTTTCATATCTATAAATCAAATAGTGTAAAAAAAAACTGGCGTGAATTGATAACTTGACTCGACAACAACAAATTCTCCTATTTTGGTGACAAATATTAACTGAGTGGAAAGACAACTAATTTTTAGAACTGATGCTCAAGAGAGGACGAATAACACACATAGACATTAATCTGAGTCGAGGGGACGTGAGAATTGTAGTCCAAACAAAGACAATCCATGACCTCAGAAACATTCACACAAAGATAGTCGAATTATAGGTTTGAGCTTGGAGCAATGATTATACGAATAAAGTATCAATCCTCAATTTATATATACTTGTTATAATTATCATTTTATGAGATCAATCAATCAAACAACTATCTTTTATTAACTATTTATCTTTACATTTATCGCATTTATGTTTTACTTAGCTATTTATTAGTTGATATTTTCATTGTTTGAGTTGCCGCTCTTTAGAGCAGTTAAAGAATCCACGATTCAAAGACAAAGTTTTTTCGTCGGCATTGTCATTTGAAGCATGGGAATCACTTGTTGAGAACCTTTTTAACCGATTCCAAAGCTAATTTTCACGTTCATTAACAAATGTGTATCTTAAATATCTCTAAGATAAAAATACTAAAAAAAAAACTATAATATATTAATTATAATTTATTGTATAATTGATACAATAAGCGACACATATTTATAAAAAATAAAAAAAAATAAAAAAAAATCAAACCATACATTTTACATACATTTTACGATTTTCAATATTATTTAAAATGAATGTGTTTCCTTAATTCTAGATATTTCATCAATAGTAAATGTTGGCCCTGAAGGTCTAAAGCAGGTACTAAGGCAATGCATTGATAAGAAAAAGTAGTTATATATTTTATTATATTTTTTTATGAATAATTTCATATTTCAATCTACATCGCACAGTCAATGTGAAGCACATTCAACTGTCTGTGTCCATCCTGGTAGAAATCTTTTATATTTTGATATACTACAAAAACAACCTTACTTCTAATAAAAAATTAACACATAGATACAGTATCATGACCTTTAAGAATAAATAACCATAGTTTATGGCTGTATCTTTTTTTCTTTACAATCTTTTTCACTTATATTTTGTCACATTCATAAAGGAAGTAGCACAATATGTGTAAAAGAATCCCAAGTACCTAATACAATACTCTCTACATTAAGATAAAGTGAATCTCAAAAGTGGAGTTGGACATGAAGTGCAGTTTCTAATTATTGTGTCTTGTTTGTTTACACCCATCCACACATACTATTATAAACAAAAATAAATACTCTCTCAATTCTTAATATATAGTAAAAATTGATATATTTTCATCCGAATTTTAGACGAAATATGTTTTTTTTAATAAATAGAAATAGATGACATATTTATAATTATTAAGAAAATTAGTTAAATGTAATTAATTTTCTAAATTTAATAAAATATAATTTAAATTTACTAAATCATCCATTTAAATGTTAAACACTCAACTATTAATATTAAATATTTTTTTTTATTAAGTAAGGGTAAATATAGGAATACTTGTATTAAATGAATAAAAAACAGTTAATTTTTAAATACAAATATTTGTAAATCAAATACAGCATTTTATTCTTCAATTGACAATTCATTAACCAAAATCTATTAACAAAAAGTTCATCATTGTGAGTCAAGAACAAATGACTTAGCACAAGAAGTTGGACGATCAAAAGTAATTCCATCTGTTAAACTCATAGTTTTGGTTACTCAAGACTCTGTTTTATGGCTATCTAGTACTGCATGATATGTGCTTACTGAAGTAGATTCTCAAGTAAAAATTACATCTTCTTCGGTGCAGGAAAAATTACATATGATGAAAAATTATATTTTAGTGATGCCAACTTTATAAATATTTTGTGGTCGAATAAAACCCTCACAAATTAGTGACCGAAAAAGCTCTCACAAATGCCAAAATTGAAATTGGTCTTTATTTGTGGCTAAAAAAGCCCTCACAATTTTTTAAATATTTAACTGGATTTTGTGGCTGCCTAAGCCCTCACAAAATCACAACATTGTGATTTTGTGAGGGCTTAGGCAGCCACAAAATCCAGTTAAATATTTAAAGATTTTGTGAGGGCTTTTACGGTCACAAAAAATCAATTTGTGAGGGCCAAATCCGTCACAAAGGACTGACGTGATTTTGGGAGGGCTTAAGCAGCCACAAAATCCAGTTAAATATTTAAGGATTTTGTGAGGGCTTTTATAGCCACAAAAAATCAATTTGTGAGGGCCAAATCCGTCACAAAGGACTGACGTGACCAGTGGCATTTGTGGCTGCAAAGGCCGCCACAAAGGAATGCGCATGTGGACATTGTGGCTGCAAAGGCCGCCACAAAATTTTAAACCTACGTGGACTTTGTGGCTGCTTTGGCCGCCACAAAAGCTCAAGGTAACACTATATATATTTTTCTCCCCTCCTCCTTCATTATTTCACATCAACTTCTCTCTAAAACCTCATTCTAACTATTTTCTCCTCCTTCTCTCTACACAAAATATTTTGTTATTAATTTAAATATTTTATTATTAATATTTTATTATTTAAATTAATCTTTAATTTAATTATTAATCTTTAATTTTAATTTAAATATTTTATTTTAAATTTCTAATTAAATTAAGATTAGTTTATTATATATTAAATTTAATTTATAATTACATTATATTTTAAATTTAATTTAAATTTAAATTTAATTATAATTTAAATTTTTATATTATATTTATATTAATTTATTATATATAATATTATAATAAACTATTAATTTTGAATTTAAAAATTAATTTATTAAATACGAATTATTTTGTGGCGGCCTAAGCCATAACAAAATATATCATTTTTTAATTACGTTGGCATTTGTGGCGGCCAAAAGCCCTCACAAAGGTCCAGTCAGCAAATTTAGTTTGTCCTTTGTGGCGGCCAAAAGCCCTCACAAAGGTCCAATCAGGCAAATTCAGACTGTCCTTTGTGGCGGCCTATGCCCTCACAAAGGCAGACTTTTGTGGCTGCAAAAGCCCTCACAAATGTCTGTCTTTTGTGGCTGCAAAAGCCCTCACAAATGTCAACCTGTTTCAGGCACTTTGTGACTGCAAAAGCCCTCACAAAATTTTGTGACCAGCTTCTTTGTGGCTGCCAAAAGCCCTCATAAAATCCACCTTTGTGGCTGTTTTTTTCCCTTTGTGAGGGCTTTTGACCCTCACAAAATTCATGTTTTCTTATAGTGTATATTAGTATTTTAAAATATAATTAAGTGTTCAGTTAGAAATAATTTGAATTTTTAGTAATAATTTGAATTTGATTTTTTTTAATTTTCTATTATATTATTGTTATATTTTTTTAATTTAGACTCTTAAACATAGTTTAAATTTAAAAAATTTATGCACATGATATAATTATAGTAACAAGTATTTGTTGCTTTTATATCTAATTAATAGTTATAGTCACAAGTATTTGTTGTTTTTTTTTAAACAAAAATTTATAATGCAAAAGTATCATATGACAATACTTAAACATCTTATGTGCTTTCCTTCTCTAGTAGATTTTCTAATTGTACTTGCTTGTCCTCTTTGCACGAGTCTAAGATTCTCGAGTTTTTCTATATTGATTGTCATTCCTAAAGCCATTGATATTACTCAAGTTATATTGATTAGTGTTGTTTCAGAAATTTACTTTCGAAAAATAACAATGCCAACGATAAAATTACTGGGATGAGTCGCGGACTAGGTCGCTCTCTTTAAGACGTTTCGAGGCACTGCCCAAATTGTGCAAGGCAGACTATCAACCACGAAGTCCCCAGGATAAAACAGCCCAGTTACACTGTACCGGATTTGTACTGCACTGTAGAAAACCGATGTAGAATTACACCCTCTGTATGGCAGTCGAATGACTGACACTCTAATATAGCACGAAGGCTACTCAAGAAAATAGAAGAAGAAGAAGAAGAATAACGGGGGAGAAGTGAGAAAAGCCTCATATACGGAGAGCTTTTGGTGTAATTTTCCAAATGAAGTGAGCTCTCTATTTATAGAGGAGTTCAGCAACTGGATCTGAGAAAAAGGGGGGATCCAAGAAGCACGAAGTCCATCAGCTGGCTACCAGAAACGTGCCTCAGAAATAGGAAACGTGCCTCAGAAATAGGAAACGTGATTTGACTAGGCTTCTTGACCGGGCAACAGGTTACACGTGGGGAAGACCAAGCAATTAGGGTTTTGACCGGGCAATTAACGGAAGCTTAGTCACATTAGGTCTTTGACTAGGCAAATAACATAAGATTAGTCTGTTTAGGATTTGACTGGATCAGAACATTGACTTTGACTTTGTGGATGGCAGTTTCGTAATTAATGCAACTTTTGACATAACGCAAGCCTATAATTAATTAATTAAAATAATTAATTTTCATATGTTTTTAAAAATTTAATACACCACAAGCCGAGCCGAGCCGAGCCGGACGGGCGGCGGCGGCGCGCGTGTGGTGGTCCATTTGCTTGCGTTCTCCCTCCTTCACAAAATTGGGGTACCCCTTGGGGCCCAACCCAAGTGTGAAACTAATACCTTATAAAGGCTTTAAATGAGTGTGTTCCCTCCTATGTGGGACTTCTCATTTTTCAATTCCAACGACATAGGCTATGTCGGGTCTAGTGCAATCAGTGGCATACCTGAGGCTGCCAATGACGCTTGCATATTCAGTTTGTCTAACACCTTCACCAGAGTTCTTGAAAAGTTTCACACTCGGATCATATGGTGTACAAGCAGGTTTACAGTCAAAGTAATTATATTTCTTTAGGATCTTTTCAATGTAATGAGATTGATCCAAAGAAATTCCATTTTCAGACCTAGTAATCTTAATTCCAAGGATTACACTAGCTTCTCCAAGGTCTTTCATATCAAAGTTGTTACTCAACAATGATTTCACTTTCTTTACAGCATGAATGTTTGATCCAAATATGAGCAAGTCGTCTACATATAGACATATGATAGTGCAAATGTTATTTTCATATTTGTAATAGATGCATTTGTCACTTTCATTCACTTTGAACTCATTCGACAAGATTAAATTTTCAAACTTTTCATGCCATTGCTTTGGAGCTTGTTTAAGACCATAAAGAGATTTATCTAACTTACAGACCTTGTTTTCTTGTCCATGAATTACAAAACCTTCAGGTTGTTCCATATAAATTTCTTCTTCCAAGTCACCATTTAAAAAAGCTGTTTTAACATCCATCTGGTGTATCACCAGGTTATGTATAGCCGCTAGTGATATTAGCACTCTAATGGATGTTAGTCTAGTGACTGGTGAAAAAGTGTCGAAGAAATCTATATTTTCTCTTTGTCTAAAACCTTTGGCTACAAGGCGTACCTTGTATTTATCAATAGATCCATCGGGTTTTAGTTTCTTTTTCAAAATCCATTTACAACCTATAGGTTTGCAACCAGGAGGCAAGTCTGCTAAATGCTAGGTCTTGTTAAACTCTAGAGAATCCATTTCATCATTTATAGCTTCTTGCCATAAATCTGCATCCAAAGACGACATAGCTTCTTTAAGATTTGCAGGATCCTCTTCTAGATTATACGCCATATATTATGGTCCATAATCTTTAGCAACTCTTACTCTTTTGCTCCTTCGAGGTTCTGTTTCGTCTTGTTCGTTGCTTTCAGTGTTTCTTATCACCGGGACTTGTCTGGATTCGCTGCCCCCACTATTTCTTGATTTAAAAGGGAATTTATTTTCGTAGAAGTCAACATCATTTGACTCTATGATCACTTTTGCATTTAGGTCATAAAACCTATACGCTTTACTGTTTACTGCATATCCTATGAAGACACATTCATAGGCTCTGCTTGCGAGTTTAATTCGCTTGGGATCGGGGATTCTGACATAGGCCAGACAACCCCATGTTCGAAGATAAGACAAGTTGGGCTGTCTTTTCTTCATTATCTCATGAGGAGATGTTTTGCTTTTAGATTTTGGAACTCTATTCAAAACATAGCAAACAGTCAAAATAATTTCCTCCCACCAGTGAGATGCAGCACCAGAATTAAGCATAATAGCAACAACTAATTCAGTAAGAGTCTTATTCTTTCTTTCAACTTTACCATTCATTTCAGGTGAATATGGTGCAGTAGTTTCATGTATAATTCCATGAGTTTTGTAAAAGTCATTAAACAAACTAGAATCATACTCTGTTCCTCTATCACTACGAAACCTCTTAATCTTTTTACTAAATTGATTTTCAATTTCATTTACAAAGATCTTAAACATGTCAAGCGCATCACTTTTATTTTTCATCAGATATACAAAAGTAAAATCAGGGCAATCATCAATAAAAGTTATGAAATAACATTTTCTATTTCTAGTTAATGTTCCATCAAGTTCACATATATCAGAATGTATTAAATCTAGGGGTTCAGATTCTCTAATTACTGATTTATGCGATTTCTTTGTTATTTTAGCTTGACTACAAAAATCACATTTTTCGAAATCTTTTGGAGATAACTTTGGAATTAAACCTAAATTGCTTAAGTTCGAAATAATATTTTTGTTCATATGACAGAGTCTAGCCTGCCAAATATTAAAATCACACAACATGTAAGCAGAAGGAGACATTTTATTCAACTCAACATTCAATTTAAACATGCCATCAGTGGCGTACCCTTTCCCTACAAAAATACCATTCTTAGAAATGGTGTACAAATCTGCCCTTATAGATTGAGTGAACCCTGCCTTATTGAGAAGAAAACCAGAAACCAGATTCTTCCTTATTTCTGGAGTGTGCATGACATCCTTCAGAATTAAGGTTTTTCCATATGTGAATGTTAGTTCCACATCTCCTATACCAGCAACATTAGTGGTGTGGGAATCTCCAAACAACACTTTCTTATCTTCAGCATCCGTGTATGTTTTAAACATAGCACGATCATAGCAGACATGGCGAGAGGCACCAGTGTCTATCCACCATCCATCTGATCCACCTACAAGGTTGATCTCAGTTATCATAGCAATGAATTGCTCTTCTGTCAAGTTAGCCTGATTTGCAGGACCTGGCTTGTTCTTGCACTTGCGTGCCATATGACCCTCTTTCCCACAATTGAAACAAGTAAACGGGAGAGGGCCATTTCTAGGAGGTGGTTGCTGTCTGGCTGTAGGGACCTTAGGAGGGTTCCCATTCTTGTTGCTGTTCTTAGAAGAGCGATGCTGATTCTTTAGTTGTTTGTCGTTTGGCTTCAGCACTGCTCCTATGAATTTCTTTTTCTTCTTATTTGTCACAAGAAGAATTTCCTCTTTTTGGTCTTGCTTACGAGATTCCTCCTCAATTCTAAGACGAGTTATCAAGCTTTCTAGTGAAAATTCTTTGGTTTTGTGCCTAAGAGAATTTTTAAAATCTTTCCAAGCAGGGGGCAGTTTGTCAATAATAACAGCAATTTGAAATTGTTCACCTAGTAACATACCTTCAGTGATTATCTCGTGAGCGATCTTCTGGATTTCGTGAGACTGAGTTTCCACTGATCTGTCATCTGTCATTTGATATTTGAGGTAGCGGCTAACAACATATTTTTTAGCTCCAGCTTCCTCGGTATCATATTTCTTCTTTAAAGCATCCCAAACCTGTCGAGCGGTATTGCTGTCGGAACTGTAGTAATCATACAGATCATCAGCAAGTCCATTAAGAATATAATTCTTACATAAGTAATCATTATGTTCCCACTGGGTTAATTCGGCAACTATCTTATCCTTTTCTCTTTGTTCAGCTTTTTCTGGAACAACCGGGATATCATCCTTCAGAACGTTGGCAAGTTTCTTTGTGGTTAGAAAAAATAACAACTTTTGTTGCCAACGTTTGAAGTGACTACCCTCAAACCTAAACGGTTTGTTGAAGTCAGAAGCAGAAGCAGAAGAACCTGTTCCAGTAATTTCGTCGGTAGACATGGCAGTTTGAAAAACGTGTTAAAATTGTTGTTTCAGAAATTTACTTTCGAAAAATAACAATGCCACCGATAAAATTACTTGGATGAGTCGCGGACTAGGTCGCTCTCTTTAAGACGTTTCGAGGCACTGCCCAAATTGTGCAAGGCAGACTATCAACCACGAAGTCCCCAGGATAAAACAGCCCGGTTACACTGTACCGGATTTGTACTTCACTGTAGAAAACCGATGTAGAATTACACCCTCTGTATGGCAGTCGAATGACTGACACTCTAATATTGCACGAAGGCTACTCAAGAAAATAGAAGAAGAAGAAGAAGAAGAAGAAGAAGAAGAAGAAGAAGAAGAAGAAGAAGAAGAAGAAGAAGAAGAAGAAGAAGAAGAAGAAGAAGAAGAAGAAGAAGAAGAAGAAGAAGAAGAAGAAGAAGAAGAAGAAGAAGAAGAAGAAGAAGAAGAAGAAGAAGAATAACGGGGGAGAAGTGAGAAAAGCCTCATATACGGAGAGCTTTTGGTGTAATTTTCCAAATGAAGTGAGCTCTCTATTTATAGAGGAGTTCAGCAACTGGATCTGAGAAAAAGGGGGATCCAAGAAGCACGAAGTCCATCAGCTGGCTACCAGAAACGTGCCTCAGAAATAAGAAATGTGCCTAACAGGTAACGCAACTTGTGACATAACGCAAGCCTATAATTAATTAATTTTCATATGTTTTTAAAAATCTAATACACCACAAGCCGAGCCGAGCCGGACGGGCGGCGGCGGCGCGCGTGTGGTGGTCCATTTGCTTGCGTTCCCCCTCCTTCACAAAATTGGGATACCCCTTGGGGCCCAACCCAAGTGTGAAACTAATACCTTATAAAGGCTTTAAATGAGTGTGTTCCCTCCTATGTGGGACTTCTCATTTTTCAATTCACAATCATAAAGCTATCATCAATGCCATTATTATTCCATCATTTCCAACAATTAGTATCAACCTTCTTCTATCTAGATTGAATTTATATCTCATGGGGCCCCAAAAAATAATTTTGGCTTTTTTATTATTGACATAATCTACATGGACACTAGTGGTGCTATTCTTAACTATTTCTCTGATGACTTTGGAGTGTCTAGATTTTTGTAGTTATTTGAGTTATAGAGATTTTTTGTGTTCTGTAAGAGTTTAATTTTATTCTGATTCTCATGTTTCTTTTGTGTTTTCTTTTTTCTATGTTTTATATATTCTTTGTCGTACAAATGATTGTTAGAATTTAAAATATCAAATTAATTAATTATCATTTTTGTAGTACAAAAAATTTAAGTGATATTTAAAAACTTCCACTATATCAAATCCCAAACACCAAGATCAAATTAAGAAACGATATACAATATTTGAATCTTCTACAATATCTTTTTAGAGAGAAAAAAGAAATCAAAGAATTGAACACACAAAATCTCCATATATCCATAAACTTCTTTAAAGATCTAGCTCCTATGATTTTCCAATTGAGCCAATTTTTTATGTAGATACAATCATATAACTAAGATCATACGTCATTTCAACTCACACCCATGTAATCAACTAAAGGCTATCAAGTACATTTAAATATTGGCTTCATGTACTAAGTGAAAGTCCAACTCAACATATATAAATATCAAACTAACATTTAGTGGATTATGTCGTGGATTTAACTCGATCTTGGTTAGAATTGAGTTGATGACAGAAGAATTCACACACTACACTCCAAAATAAAATGTAATAGAAACATAAATTTTAGATTAAAACGCAGTAAAGTTCAAAGAGGAAAAAAAAAAATGGGTTCTAGAAACTATAGGCATGCCACAACACAACTCTATCCATATTAAATAATTAATTAAGCCGAAAGACAATTACATGAATTTAATTAACATTAGTGTGACCCACAACAATCCCAACACTTTGATCATAATCTAAATTGAAAAGACACCCAAAAAGAACAAAAATTTATACATATAGAAATCAAATTGTTATAACGACAAAGGATCAATGAGATTCTCTCATCATTTTTCTTAAGTTTCTTTTTATACATATCTGGAATGAGGTAGATTTTGTATGACTTAATTATCAAAATAATCAAGGTCTAAAATCTGAAATTTATCTTGCAGTGACTTAATTATCAAAATAATCAAGGCCTAAAGTCTTAAGTTTATATTGTAGTAGAGTTATTTTTAGATTTGAATTTGATTTTTTTAAAATTCTAATATAATATGTTAGTATATTTAAATGTATATCCTATATTAACTTTTCAAATAAATAATTTAATATATCATTAGATGAAGTATTGAGCAAAGGAGATTAATTTTTATTTCGATATCTAACGTGATATTTTTTAAAAAAATTTATAAATTTTTATTTATAATAAGATTATTAAATATACCAAATATTAATGTAGATTTATATATTAATAATATCATTACACAAAATACATAATTTAATATAAAAATAATAATTTATTTATATTTATTTAAATAAATCAAATTAATTGACTTATAAATACTTTTCAGTTGGTTGTAGCATTACTACTTAAAACTAAATAAAATAGGGGATGTTGGTAGTTGCTGAAGGACGATAGTTATTGTGAGGTTTGATATATCACTTAGTTCTTTGACACGATGGGGTGTACATTCACGCACTCCAAAGTTAGTGAGTGAATTGAGGGAAGAGAGATGTAGTTACGGATAAGTTTCATTTGGAAGGTTGTGGATATTTGCGTGCAGCCTCCACTTTTATCTCTCACCCTCTATTTATATGGAAAACACCATTATGTTGTTAGTATTATTTATAAAATTTTCAAAAAAATTTGTTTTCCTTTTTTTCACCCATTTCCTTCGAATCTTTAAATTATCCGAATCACAAATTGTCAAAACTTCGAAAATTTAAAACCTTTGAAATTGAAAAGTAAGACTAACTTTAAAAAATGTGAAACTTTCGAATCAATATTTTTCCAAATTTTCGAAAGTTTCTTGAACATGAAACTTTCGGAAGTTTGGCCTTCAATGAAACTTCTGAAACATGTTTCGAAACTTTGGGGTTGTTCTGAAAGTTCTGAAATGTATTATTTATTTTTTTAAGTTTTTTTTCATTTATTTTAATATTGGTATATTGATATATTGCAATGCCTAAAATGAGAGGTGCATTTGGCCAAATTATTCACAACTTGATAGGTGATAGAGGTGATGGTACATAGAGATTTCCACCAACAACATCAAACAAACGACGGAACGAAGCAAATTGTTCAATTTGGCAGCGTCGTCAAAGACAAGATGACTAGGATGATGCCGTTGAGCCTACTTAGCATGCGCAGATGGAGGAGGATGTCCTTGAGCCTCCACATATGGAGTAGGCTGAGGAATAGTATACTCCACATGCCGATGATACTAATGATGCTGATGATATTCATGATGTTGCTGCACACGGTGATGATGCTGATGAAATTGATGAACAGGATCAGCAGATCGAATTCCCCAGGGGATCGATGGTGACAAATGTGTTGACACAGTATGAGCACCACGTGGCTTGGAGGCTAAGGGAAGGAGAGGTGTATGTTAATTAATTTTTAATTATATTTAATTATTCGTTTATTTAAGTTTATTTAATTAATTTAATTATGTTTATTTAATTTAAGTTTATTTAATTAATTTTTTATTTAAATTTATTTAATTAATTGTTTATTTAATTTAAGTTTATTTAATTATGTATATTTAATTTAATTTAATTTTATTTTATTTAAGTTTATTTAATTATTTGTTTATTTTAAATTTTATTAATTAATTTAATTTTGTTTATTTAATTTAAGTTTATCTGATTAATTGTTTATTTAATTTTATTTAGTTAATTGTTTGTTTAAATTTATTTAATTAATTTTTTTTTAAGTTTATTTAATTAATTGTTTTTTTAAGTTTATTTATTTAATTAATTAATTTGTAATTACTCGCTGGATCGTGGATCGTTAAAGGTGATTACTCATGGATTGAAGCTGAAGAAGTTTGTCAAAGTTCTTGTGCCTAATCCTGTACAGCATTGGATTCGGGAATGTGTGCTACTACATATGTCTTCAGCCTACCTCATTATGACTGATGTTGGTTTGATATCTGCATTTGTTGAAAGATAGCATAGGGAGACCAACTCATTTCATTTGCCATTTGGAGAGATAATTATCACGTTAGACGACGTTGCAACTCTCCTTCACATCTCACTCTATGGTAAATTAATGCACATGTGAATATGAACACTAATAATACTACAAAAGTTGCACACGAGTTTAATTATATGGGAGGAAGCACTAAATGAGATTAATTATAATTAATGTGCCCAATATAGTTTACAATAGTTACGTGATTTATATAGTCGTCTCATTCAAACTAACCAGTTTGAGTGTGCGACTAGAACATATTTGTTGCATTTAGTTGGGAGTCCTATTTTCGCTAATAAAATACATACGCGTGTGGAGGCGAAATCCATTAGTTTATTTATTGATTTAGATCGTTGCCGAGACTATTCGTGGCCTATCGCGACATCGATTTTCCTGTATGACAATCTAGGAGATGGAGCTGTCCACGACACTCGACAGTTGGGAGGTTACATGACCCTATTACAAATATATCATTTATACTAAGTTATGTCATTTATTTATGTAGTTATTTATTTATTAAGTTGTATTATTTCATGATGTTACTTATGTTGCAGTGCTGTATTTACCAGCACTTCCCTACGATCAGTAAGCGGGGCGATAGAGGAGCGGTTCCTGCACATCTTCCAAGAGCATGTAGGTGGACTGCAAAATATGTTGTTGAAGGTAGATTTATGACATATCGTGAAGACTTGATGCTTTGTTGCTCGAGGATGTAATGTTTATACCATATGATGATGATCGAGCTAATCATCTGTTTGTATCGATTTTGATGTTCTATGGATATCTTCGATGTGGTGGAGTCTTAGTCTCATATTTGTCGGAGCGATGTCTTCGACAGTTTGGTCGTATTCAGTGCATTCCACGTGACGTTCCTCTGATGTCGAGTAGTATAGATTGGGTGTGGCAGACTACTATAAGATCATCTGTAGTAGCCTTTCGGAGCTTATATCCTGTTGCAAAATATTCCTAGAGAGGTCAATGCAGACTACTATGCGTGGTACATAAGTGTTTCACATCATTTGATCATCTCTCCATCTATTATTGCACCTTCGAGTCCATCTAATGTTGCTGCACATGGTTCATCATCTTTTGTACATGTTGGTCCATCACCAACATGAGACCATAAAGCAACTGAGCTTGTACGTAGGGACATAAATTTGGTAGCTCCATTTAGTGAAGTTTATGAGATGTTAAGTGAGTTAAGCCGCTTGTACGACGTTAGTGATTGTGTTATGTATAATTGAGATTTTGAACATGAATTTCTATTTTAATATTTGTGTTATTTATGAATTTTTATTTTGAGTTAATTCACATTTATTTTGAGTTAATTCACAATAAAAGATATTCTAAATGATAAAACGTAAATGATAAAACAAGCTGATTTGATAAATGATAAAATGTAAATAATATTCTAATAATTCATGATAAATGATAAAAACGTAATTTTCTCGTCCAAAATAAAATGAAATGTGTTTCCAACTTTATACAATCAGGATGCGTCCAAAATATATCTCTCAAAAGATCTGAATTATCTCGTCTTCTTGTCCAATGCACATAATTTTCTTGTTGTGTTAACTTCAACAAATGTTGCATTTTTGTGTAACCTCTCAATGATAATCAATAAGTACTCATTGCTTTATATATTTGATTGAGAATTGTGAGATTAGCTTTATTTCTCTCATTCAAAGCATTTAAAATGAATTTGGATGCAAGCTTATACTTTGTCATGTTATTGACAAATTTCCTCTCTTCTTCGTTTAAACGCCCCAATTAAGAATGACTGGTTATAATATCAAGTAAATCATGATTGTGTGTTCCACAACGAACACTAATTTTCCATCCTTCACCGACACTTAACGGTATACATATGTGAGTAAACGAACAGTTTTCCTTGTGAGAACAAGTCATTGTTGATTTTGATTTTGATTTATATCTTCAACCTTTTTCGCATCCCAAAATTAATTTATCTTTTCTTCCCTTTTTTCTGGTTGTTTTATCTGATCTATGGTAACAATTAAAATTCCATTTTTCCTTCCAATGTTTTTTGCCCATTCAAATACAACCTATCGAGAGGGAAATACCTATAAAATATGTTTCAAATAAAACATCAAATATATCGCTAAATAAAAAAATTCATTCGTGCTGGATTATCAGTAATAATACTTGATCGGTGGTAAATCTTTTCTGTAGAATCTATAACCGTTCTTGAAGTAGGAACCTCAACTCTACTCATACATAATTTCAAAAATAGTAATAAACTTAATTAATAATAATATTATAAATTTATTTTTCAAAATATATTTTTAATTATAACATACATCAATAACTTTTTAAAAAAATTGAAACTTTCGAATTTTTTGAAACTTTCGAAAATGAGTTACTTCAGATGTTTGAAATTTTCGAATGATATGTGTTTCGAAAGTTTGGAATATTTGAGCAATAAGTTTCGAAAGTTTTAAATTCAACAAAATTTTCAAAACTTTCTGAAAAATCACACTTCGAAACTTTCAAATTTATCCAAAGTTTTGAAAGTTTCAGATGTTCCTGGAAAATTGCATTTTGAAAGTTTGATATTTTTCAAAAGTTTCGAAATTGGTTAAATTTTATGGAAAATTAAATGTCGAAAGTTTCAAATATAACAAAACTTTCAGAAATATCAAAAAACTCACCGTGTTATCATTTCGAAGGTTTATAATTTTCGATTATTTAAAAATATTTTATAATTTTCGAAAGTGGGAGTGAGAAATAGAATGATAAATTTGTTTGATGGTTTTATACAAAATTAAAAAGAGAAAAATGGTCTTTAGTGAAAAATGGGGGATGAAAGGTAAAACTTGGATCAATTATATATCTTACAACCTTGATCATCTGAGATCAAGTGTGGAAATGATGCGCATATATCCATTTTAATAGGCCATGTGATCCTCCAAATTAGGTGGATTAGGGTCATGTTGGACGACAAATAGGCTTCATTAATTTTTTTTTTTATCTTATCTTTTAAAAGAAAACCTAACCAAATGTAGACTAATTTGTTAATCGATATAAATTTTACAAAATCCATCAGTTGATTTAATGTTTATATTATAAAGATTATTCGAGTAAAATTTTACAAAAATCTAAAATCTTTTGACATGTTATTGAGATACATCAAAATTCATATGTATTTTAATTAAACGTTGTTAATTTTAAAGAGTCTCAATCATCAATCAAATGATTTTAGATTTGTGCAAAAAAATTTATGAGCAATCTATTTATAAATTTTCAAGCCAATGGTGAATTTTGTAAATTTTATATTTGATAAAATGTTATGGTACAGTGTAACATTACATTAGTCAAATTTTTTATTTGAAGAATTACATTAGTGTTATCTCATCTATCTATCTATCTCTCTCTCTCTCCCTCCCTCCCTCGTAAGACCCTATTATAATTGTAGTATTATTATATTTAGAAACTAATTAATATATATATACACACATACACACACACACGATGAGATAGAGATCTATTGAATTCAGTAGTAACTCTATGAATAATTACTCCGTCTATATTGAGTTGTTAAGCAAAGTAACTAATCACAAAGTTACTCTTAGAATTGATTGATCTCCTTGTTAGAATTTTCAAAGAAACATAAAATGAAATTCAATGAATATAGGGGGAGAAAAAAATAATATAACATGCTCTCGTGCACACCTGAGAATATATTAGGCTTCCAACAGAAAAAGCATATGAAACATTAATCATTTGTTCCCTTTCAAAATCATTCTTTGGGCATTAGTTCAAATTGAACCTATCACCTTCTATAAGGGGTGCTATACTTGGTGAACTATCTTTCATCCAAAATATTTCAGATACCTTATTGATATATGCTTCCTGTGACAAACTCATAATTTTATGTGCTCTATCTCTTTGAATTTTAACGCTAATCACATAAGATGTGTCACTCATATCCTTCGTATCAAAACTCTTAGAGAGAAATGGTTTCACCTCATATAGAAGACTATTACTCTTGGTAGCAAGTAAAATGTCATCCATATACAAAATAAAGAAACAAGTTTTACTCCCACTAACCTTCTGGTATATACATTGATCTATAGTGTTCTCTACGAGTCCAAATGAAGAGATGATATTATAGAACTTCAAATACCATTGATGGGAAGCTTGTTTGAGTCTATAAATGGATTTATTAAGCTTGTATACCAAACGCTCATCACCACTTGAAGAGAACCCTCCAGGTTGTTTAATGTAATCCTCTTATTCTATATCGCCATTCAGAAATGTAGTTTTCACATCCATTTATGTTAATTCTAAGTCAAAATACGCAACTAATGCTAAAATGTTACAAAGAGTCATTCTTAGATAAAAGAGATAAAGTCTAATTGTTAATGTTGCGGAAGCGGAAAAGAATTTAGAAGTACCTCCAACCCTTATTAATTACTTGAAGATGTTAAGGATCTTCTAAACCTTCCACAATCTAACTATAATGCTGTAAATTTTTCTAAAAAAGTCATTAGGCTTTGAGAACCAAAGCAAAGGAGTTGCACCCGTATATATAACTTATTATTGGAACCAAGTTTGTTTTATACTTAAAGTTTTAATGATAATAAATGTATTTTATGAGAATAATATATTTGACTTCGAATAGTATGAAAGAAACATCGTATTTTTGAAGAAAATCTAAAATAAGATTTGATTCAAAGAGTATGAAAGAAGATTTGTGTTTTTGAAGAAAAATCTAAACTAAGATTTGATTCAAATTTATAGTTGAAGAAAATTTAAATAAGAGTTGATTCAGATTTATAATTGAAACAAATTTAAAGATATGATTCAAATTTATAATTGAAGAAAGTCTAAAATAAGATTTGATTCATATTTATAATTGAATAAAATATAAAATAAGATTTGATTCAGATTAATAATTGAAGAAAATATTTGACAAAATTAAAAAGAAGATATGGTCACGATTTGAATATTTGATCAATATTTATCTACAACAAAATATAAAAAGAATCAATTTGGAGAATTTATAAACTTAATCCGAACAAAATAAATCTGAAGAGTTTACAAACTCAATATGAACAAAATAAATCTAAAGAATTTACAAACTCAATTTGAATAAAATACAGACAACAACAATCTAGAAGAACTGCTCATATTGGATTCAGAAATAAAGAATTGACAAAAAAAATTATCAAAAAGCATCTTGTTCAGCATTATTTTTGAATAAGATCATTAGTGACCAAGTTAGGAATGAAGATAAAACTCGGAATTAAACAAAAACTAAATTGAAGCTCTAATTTTACCTATAAATAGATACTTAAGAGTGAAGAAGAAGATCATCGAAAAATCAGAAAATAGTAGAAGAACTTAAGCTCAAATTCCAAGTTCATCTTAGTTTTCAAAGAGAGAAACACTTGTTCAAGTTATAAATATTTTCCAAGTGTTTTTTCTTATAGTGCGAGAGTTATTATTATTATTATTATTATTATTATTATTATTATTATTATTATTATTATTATTATTATTATTATTATTATTATTATTATTATTAGTTTTGTTAGAGAAAAAAAACACTTAAAGTTTCAATCTTTTGTATCCAATCTATAATGTTTTAGTTATTTCCTCAATCTGGAGTTGTCAGGTTGTTAGGAGAAGACTTGGCTTGTAGGGTCAAGGTGGTTAGTTCCTCAAAAGTCTAGGGTTGTCAGGCTATTTGGGAAAATTGACTTGGAGAGTCAAGGTGCTTTGTAATTCAAGGTATTTGAATTAGTGGATTAAAGTCTTTTGAATGAGGGGACTGGATGTAGCCAAGTTAGTGGTAAACTAGGATAAATCTATGTGTTTAATTATTTATGATTTCATTATTTGCGCCATTTGAATCCGATTGTTTTTCATCTATATAATTCATAAAAACCAACCAACCTTCATCAAATTAGCAAAAATTTATCAACTTTTTTAAACACAATTCAACCTCATCTTTTTGTGTTTGCACATTTACTTATGTCCATCAAGAAGTTACCGAACATGCAACAAATGCTCCTGCTTCCATTCGAAGTTAGTAGATAGTTACTAAGATTAGGGAAAGAAATATCATTTTCTACTTAATAACTAATTATCACAATGTCCACTTAGAGGGTAATTACCACTTATTTATAAATATATATATATATATATATATATATATATATATATATATATCAAATGAATAGTGTTTTACAATAAATAAAAAGTTAAATTTTGATCATATAATCATACATAAATGATTAAAATTAGAAGAAAAAGTCATATGATTTTTTTAGGTGATCATGTGTCACTTAAATAATTATTAATCTTGACCATCTATGTATAGTTGTATGATCAAGATTTAGTCATCTAATGCTCTCATTGTAAAACTAATCTCATTTGATATACTTCATATATATATATATATATATATATATATATATATATATATATATATATATATATATATATATATATATATTTTGGTTGTGAGATTTTGATTGGATATGTATGCTAGGATTTTTACTTAGAATTATATGATCACTCCGTACTAAGCATGGATTACTCGTCAATAATAATTATATAGTAGACATATTTGTGTATGTGTGGGATTATTTAAGTGAAAGCAAGTAGAAACATTATTAGACTTATCTAGTGGCGTCCACTTTTTTGCTAGAGAAATTTTTAGATGTGCATTTACCCAACATCTCAAATTTAGGCACAATCAATCAACTTCTTAAGAATAACATCAAATCTTCATATTTAACTTTATCTATCATTAAGCAGGACTATACTGCAATAATAATTAATTAACGAAAACCTTAACAATTTTTTTGGTCTTCTTCATTGGAAATTTTAATTTTTTTTTCTGCATACAAAATTTAACACTGTATAGTTTGTTGGATGATGAGTTTTGTGCAGCTTTTTATTTTCTTTCGTTTTCCTCGTCCATGGCCATGGTTTATGACATTTTAAACTAGTGAGATAAAATAAGTTTAGTTGAAACTGGTGTTTTATATTTCATTTATTAAACAAAGTCAGTGCAAATCGACCCGGTAAAGACAAAAGTTTCCACCTAGTGCTTGATTTACTTCCTAGTTCTACAATTGTTGAATTATGGAAAATAAATTAGTTCTTCTGATATTTAATTTTAATATGACATTTTTTAATTGAATGTGCATAATTTTTTGGAATTTTTTTTGTATATGCTTTTTTTTAAAAATAACATATCAAATTGCCACGGATAGAATTATTGGACCCAAGACTAGTGAAAGGCCCAAATCTATCATGTGGAGAACGTATGTCCGCAAGGATAGTAGAGTATTGCGAATAATTATTTTTATCATTGAATTAGGATATACTATTTTATCTAGAAGAGCTTTGCTCTGGACTATACACTACACCAAAATTTTCTCTTCTTCCATAAATCAATAAATTCCCATTTCATCTTTCATTTTATTGTTCATAGATTCCTATTTTTCTGTGATTCTATCATTGATCCGACCTGTCGGATCTTCGAGAAGTACTAGTGATTTTTTGTACGTTGTACATGCCACCAAAGCTGTCAGATCGAATGGAAGCAGTTGAAGCAAGACTCTCAGCGGTTGAAGACTTTGTTCTCCAAGAGTTGAAGGAATTTCACGAGGTTGTTAGAGCAACGACCAATTGAAATGGGGGAACAATATGCACATTATGAGAACATAGTGACAGAGTATAAGATGGCAGTGAAGAAAGTTGAGTTACCATCATTTGATGGTGATGATCCTATGGCCTGGATCATGCAAGCTAAAACGTATTTTGAAGTTCAAGAGATGTCAGAGGAGTTGAAGGTCACATTGGCAAAGCTAAGCATGGAGGGAGCAACAATTCACTGGTTTAATTTTTTGCGTGAGACAGAGGATGATTTGAATTGGGCGAAGTTGAAACGAGCGTTAATTGAAAGGTATGGTGGAAGACAAAGTGATAACCCCTTTGAGGAGATGAAAGATTTGCAACAAAGGGGAATAGTTGATGAATACATTACCACCTTCGTATATGTGTCGTCACAAGTAGCAAGACTATCGGAGGTGCAGTACCTCAGGTACATCATTGGAGGACTCAAGAACCACATTAGCTTGATGGTGCGTACGTTGAATCCACAAACCATAATGCAACCGATGAAGATTGCTCGTGATGTCGAAGTGTAATTACGTGGGTCTATGATTTCAATAGGTGGTAGTGTGGGTGGGCTTCGTAGTTGGAAGGGAAGTGGGCCAAGTGGATCAGGGCCCAACGGAAAGAAACGATCTGGATTTCATTATAACCCAGGTTCGACCTGATCTGAAAGTTGGTTTAATAATAACTTAATCAAGTTAGTGCACAGCAAAACCGGTTCGACTAAATCTGCCTCAAATGCAAACTCGAATGTTTCTCATAATACAGTGAGATCTGGAAACGATGAGGGGAGAAGAGTTAGCGGCGAGCGAAACTATGGCCTTAAGCATCTGCAGTATTTGAAACTGATGGAGCGGCGAACACGAGGGCTGTGTTTTCGTTGTGGGGAAAAATACCATCCTATTCACTAGTGTGCTGAAAAACAGCTCCAATTGGTGATTTTGGGAGACGACGAGACGATTAACGAAGAAGGTGAGGTGATTGCCATAGAAGCTATAGAAGATGAGGATGAAGTTCTTGATTGCAAGTCCATGGGATTGTTTCATATGATTGAAGCAAATAAAAAATTAGATAATATGTCTCCAACCACTTTGCGCCTTAAGGGAAGTCTAAAAGGGGTTTCCATTGTGGTTTTAATCGATAGTGGCACTAGTCACAATTTCGTTTCACCCCTTCTTGCTACTGCACTGCAGTTAACAGTGGAATAAGGAAAATCTATGGGAGTAAGTTTGGGAGACGGCCACCGTGTGTCCACTAGGGGGAGGTGTAGAAAATTGCAAGTACAATTAGATGATTTCATCACTAATGTTGATGCTTTTGTTTTGGAATTGGGTGATTTGGATATGATTTTGGAGGTGGCTTGGTTGCAAAGATTTGAAAAGATGACCATTGATTGGGAGAAAATGACCATCTATTTTCAATGGGAAGGAAAAATGGTGGAATTACATGGTCATTTCTTTACCACAAAAGACTTGGCTAATTCTAAGGCACTTCAAGCGCAAATTGAAACATTGTATAGTTTGTTGGAAGAAGAATTGGGTCAAACTTGATCAAATGAAGAATCACAAGAGCTAACTCAAGACCAACAACAAGAGCTTCAAGACTTATTGGAGAACTTTAATGGAGTTTTTGAAGAGAATATTGGGTTGCCTCCTGAATGAGATATAACTTATGCAATTGAATTGAAGAAAGATGCATGTCTTGTGATTGTTAGGCTATATCGTTATCCTCACCACGATAAGGAAGAGATCGAAAAATAAGTTCAGATCATGCTAACCCAAGGTATAATTCGAAACAGCTCTAGCGCATTTTTCAATCTTGTCATTTTAGTTAAAAAGAAATATGGGTCATGGAGGATGTGTGTTGATTATAGAAAATTGAATAAGGTTACAATGCTAGATAAATATCCAATTTATTTAGTTGACGAATTATTGGATGAAGTACATGGAACGAAATATTTCTTAAAACTTGATTTGAAATTCGGTTATCACCAAATAAAGGTGAAAGAAAGGGATGTGCATAAGACGAAATTTCAAACTCATGAAGGGCATTTTGAGTTTCTAGTGATGCCATTTGGATTGACGAACGCACCAACCACTTTCCAATCCACCATGAATCAGATTTTCAAGCCATACCTCCATAAATTTTTCTTGGTATTTTTTGATGATATCCTAGTATATAGTAAGGGATGGGAGAACACTTAGCACATTTATATCAAGTGATGAAGATTTTACAATACCATTATTTTGTCGTTAATAAAAAAAATGTAATTTTGCAAGTAGGATATAAAATATTTGGGTCACGTAATATCAGAACAGGGTGTGGTTGTGGATCCATCTAAGATTAATAGCATTTTGGAGTGGCCAATCTCTTATAATGTCAAAGGAGTGAGGAGATTTTTGGGGTTGACCGGTTATTACCGGAAATTCATTGTTGGCTATGGAAAAATTGCTAAGCCATTGACATAACTAACAAAGAAGGAAGGATTTCATTGGGGTATAGAAGAGTTGAAGGCGTTTGAGAATCTTAAAAGAGTTATGGTGCAAGTCCCAGTTTTAACACTACCAGATTTTTCACAACCTTTTGAGATTGAATGTGAAGCATCCGGAAGAGGAATATGTGCAATTTTAATGCAGAAAAAGAAGCCTATAGCTTATAACTTCAGCAAAGCGTTGTCCAAGAATAATTTAATCAAGTATACGTATGAGAAAGAATTGATGGTGTTGGTGTTGGCAGTTCAGCATTGGCATCCGTATTTGTTGGGAAGAAGATTTGTGGTGTACTCCAACCAAAAGAGTTTACGACACTTGCTCGAACAACGCATCACTATGGCTAATTAGCAGAATTGGATAGTAAAATTATTGGGCTATCACTTCGAAGTGGTATACAAGCCAGGTCCAAATAATAAAGTTGTTGATGTTTTTTCAAGAATGCATGAGGAAGTGGAGTTGAAAGGGATAACTTCTTTTCTCATATGTATGCAAGAGCAACAAATTCAACATGAAGTTATGAATGATCCCCAATTGCATAAGGTGATAACAGAGGTACAATAGGACGCTGCATCCCGACCAAATTTCTAATTTATCACAAGGAGACTTTTCTACCGTAGCAGACTGGTAGAATTTTGGTTGTATACCTTTGTTGTTGAAAGAATTTCACTCATCTCCAACTGGTGGCTACTCACGTTTTCTACACACTTATCGAAGGATGGCAGGAAATCTTTATTGGGTAGGAATGAGAAAATCAGTTATGGAATGTGTGTAGAGTTGTGACGTGTGTCAACGTCAAAAGTACGTTGCGTCATCTCCTATGGGTTTGTTACATCCCCTCTCAATTCTGGAGAACATTTGAGATGATATTTCGATGGATTTTATCACTGGTCTCCTAAAATTGAAGGGGTTTGAAGCAATTTTTGTAGTGGTGGATAGATTATCTAAGTATAGACATTTTATTCCCTTAAAACATCCATATATTGCGAGGAAGGTGGCTGAAATCTTTATTAAAGAGGTGGTGCGTCTTCATGGGGTGCCACAATCCATTGTCAGTGATCGTGATTCATTTTTTGTGAGTCTATTTTGGAAAGAGATGTTTCGCTTGCAAGGAACGATGTTGAGTATGAGTTCATCATATCATTCGAAGACGGATGGGAAAACAGAGGTGGTGAATCGGTGCTTAGAAGCATATCTTCGTTGTTTTGCATCAGAGCAATAGAAGGAGTGATCACAATGGATTCATTGGGCTGAATTGTGGTATAACATCACATTCCATGTGTCTACAGGAACTATATCGTTTGAGGCAGTGTATGGAAGAAAACCACCCACTATGGTTAGATACTTAAAAGGAGAAACGAAAGTAGAAGTAGTAGCAGCTGAATTGGTTGATTGCGATGAGACCTTACGTCAACTTAAGTATCATTTGAACATGGTCCAAGAACAGATGAAGAGGTACACGAACAAGAAAAGAAAAACATATTCATTTGAAGTAGGTGAGTGGGTATTTTTGAAGCTCCGGCCCCATAGACAACAGATAGTGACTAGAAGGATTAATCAGAAACTAGCTCCATGGTACTTTGGATCATTTCCATCTATCAGCCTTGAGGACAATGCTGCAGTTCATGATGGCGGTAATTATATAATTATTGGGCCTACGACTAGTGAAAGGCCCAAATCTGCAGTGTGGAGAACGTATGTCCGCAAGGGTAAAAAAAAGAATAAGCAGTCTATTAATGACATGGCAGAGAAACTCTATGAGTTCTAGGGATTTCAGTTACACATAGGGGGAATAAATTAAGGAGTATAGTGGAGTATTGCTCATGAATAATTATTATTATTATTGAATTAGGAGATATTATTTTCTTTAGAGGACCTTTGCTCTGAGCTATACACTATATTAGAATTTTCTCGTCTTCCATAAATCAATAAATTCTCATTTCATCTTTCATTTTACTGCTCATAATTTCTATTTTTCTGTGATTCTATCAGCCAACACTCGAAAAAAATAATATCAAATTATCCAACTTTTTAGCATTACTAGATCATTGCATTCCGACTTTGGACATCCTAAAGACAACTTTTTTTGTTTACGTGCAAACTTTTTTTCTTCACATTTTTTTTAGCATGAATCAAACACCAATATTTCTCCTTCCTTTCATAGGTTCGTGGAGACACTTGATTTTTTGGAAAGTGAGGGATGAGATTTTCCATTAGAGTATTTAGACAATGCCCATTGAGTTCTTCAGCAACGGTTCTTCCTTCCCAATTCTTACTAACCTCAATTTGATTATAATTTCTCTTTTTTCCTTTTTTTTTAATTCAAAACTTCTTTTATATAAAATTATTACAAATAATTAAAAGTGTTTTATTTGTGATTAATATTGTTTTTTTTGTTGTTGTGAATCAGCAAAAAAATTATGCCTGTCACACACATGCCATATAATCAAATTCGGTATATTTCAGCATAAAAATTTGATAAAAAGTTTAAATTGAAAGTGTTTTGAAATTGCAATATCAAATTAAAATAAAACTTATGTTAGAAACTAAAATCAAAATAGTTTATAAGTAATGGCCTTTTTTATCATATACATACACAAATATATTTCTGAAACTAATATCAAATTTGTGAGAATTTCTATTTTATAGTTTTTGAAATTGTAAGAGTTGGAAGATTTGATTCTTAAAATTCAAGAAATTCTTATATATATAAGAATTTCTTATAAGTACTGACTGACAAGATTACTTATTAATTACTAACTGAGAAGTATTAATTCAAGTACTAATTTGTAAAATAAAGGAATTGTACAAATTAGTACTTCTCAGTCGATAATTAATTTAACCTACCAAATTGCCCCTAAGAAACTAATGTAATGAAGATTTTCAACTTTAAAAATAATTTAAAATTTTTACAATTTTAGGGACAAGGCATATATAATTCACTATTATATTGTATGCTCATT
>JBBPBR010000005.1:41971978-41985197 GCA_037974775.1 Cicer pinnatifidum
TTTTTTAATCAAACAAACAAACACAAAATTATATATATTGTTATTGACTTATTTTTCAAAAGCTACTTAAAACAGATTTTTCCATTATAATCAAATTAAATATTTTTTATGTTTTTGATTATTTTTAAAATAATAACTAAACAAACAAATAAAAATATTATTGTGAAAAATTAATTTTTAATAAAATAATATAAAACATACGAAGGAACATCTGATATATGAATCTGATTCAAAGTTGGATCTTATTATTTGTAATAAATTTTAATAAAATATTATGTTTTTTCCTTATTAATTTTTTATTAAAAATAGTAGAAGTATACGTTTAGATTATTTTTTAAAGGTTCATAATAGACATATTAACCTAGCATACAAACTCCGAATAATTCATTTCTTTCTTTTGGAAGGAAAATTGATCCATTTCTAAAATGTGGGAACACGACCATCATCCATTTGAAAATTTTAAGCACACGAACAGTCTACATCAAAAACTTTAGGACCTAATTAAAAGATCTTAGTGCAAACTAAACTAATTTATTGTTGATCTAATCTTCAATGTTATAGCTGTTTCCTACGCAAATAATGTCTAGTTTTATTTGGACAATAATGATAACCTCGAGAAGGTACGTTATTATTTTATTAGAACTCTCATATTTTTTACCCATCATTAGCCACTTAGCACTAATTTGATTTGGTATTTGTAAGACCAATTCAACTAGAGCACTCTTCCTATATTTGACTAACATCCTAATACAAAAACCCTTTCTCCATTTAAGCAAAAATTTTTTAGTAAAAAAAAAAAAATTAAACAAACTTTTTAACTAAAATGTGAAGGATAGGAATGTGCAAAATGCACAGTCAACTAGTCAACCTTTGTATATTATCCTTTTCTTATGGGTAGGATTACGTAGCCATCATATTGATCATAATCCACCGTCTCACTTAAGAGTTTAAAGATATTTTTTCTTTTTCTTTTTTAAATATTGGATGTATTATGAAATAGTTCCTAAAAACACTTTATTGAAGTTGTTGCAATAATGAAGAAGTTTGTTAAAAAATATGTCCTTAAAAATACTGCTTCGAACAATGTCAAACATGAAGATACAAACAAAGATGTTCAGTGTCAAAGGAGAACAATGTCAAACATGAAGATACAAACAAAGATGTTCAGTGTCAAAGGAAAACGATGTTCGTAGTTATCAAATATCTTCTGATTTGAAAGTTAATTTACATTCAAAGAATATCGTGGTGAGTATGTCAGATTCAAATATTATTGTTACTAATAATAATTTATATCATAGAATTGTTCAAGACTTTGAAATATTAAAGGGTTTAGATTTGTTTAAAGATAGAGATGTTAGTGAAACACATCATTCTATTATCAGTGAAGAGCCTTTTACGAAGGTAGTTTTTAGGTTAAAGAAAAAAAATATGCATAAAAAAATTATATTATATCATTTATGTCCAAGGGTTAGATAAATGTCCCCCAGTTTTGTTTATGTTTTTATTTTTAATAAATTTTTATGTTTTTTTATTGGGAGTCAATTCAAATTTCAAAGTGCAAAATTTCGATGCATGGAAAAGGGAATGAATATTTTAAGGTATTTGAATTTGAACGTTGAGACTTGCACATTCACCTTAGAGGAATGAATTAGGAGTTTCTAGAACTCATTATAATTATAGAGCATTAATCACTTTTTGATTCTCTATTCGCTAAATAGAGAGACTAGTTAAGATGTGAAGTATCCTCAAATTTGGGAGATCATGAGAAGAATTGTAGAATTTCTATTTTAGATGGTTATGTAGCGAGTTGCTGTATCCTCAACAATGTCCTAGTGAGAGGAGGGTTTGGATATATGATCACTTGTTCTGTGAGATGTGAGTGTTATAATTTCTTTTTACTCTTAGATATTAGAGAGTATTGTAGAGTGATACACATCATTGGGTTGGATTATAAATGATTGTAATTTTATAATGAATATAATTATGTTGAGATATTTTCGTGGATGTAGACAATAGATGTCAAACTACATAAATTATCATGCATTTTCTTATTCTTTTATTTGTGATGTGTATTCACATATAAAATTTTAGGTGTTTGAGCGAAACCGTCCAATACTCTTAAACAAAAAGTTTAGTATTATCACATATTCTAGCAACAATTATTATATATATTAACTAAAATTTCATGTAAGTTTAATAAATTTAAAAAAGTACAATTAATTTGTTAGAGAAACATAAAGTTCACCCAATTAATAATATGAAAAGTTGTTGGAAAAATGATTTTAAAAATGGATATTTGAATATATATATATATATATATAGTTTAGATAAATTAACTATTAAAAACTTGGTAAATAATGGTGATATTTTCAAAAATTGTGGTAGCTTATTTCCTAATCATCTTATTAATTGGATATGATTACTACAAACAAGGCCGGAAAATAAGGCCGACACAAGGTTGAGACAACTGAGGTAGTCACCTCGAGTCTAAAATATTTATCAAATTATATGTTTGATTTAATTAAAATTATTAAATTTTTTAGTCTTTAAAATATAAATTTCAGTCTTTAATTTTAGTACTAATTAATTCAATAAAATAAAATTACTCAACCGTGTAAATGTATTTAATATTCATTTATAAATTATTTATTATATCCTTAAAAGAATAATTGAATATTGTAAAAATAATTAAACTTAAAAGACTTCTAATTTTGTTATTGTCAATTTCAAAAGATTTTATCTTTAATTTTATTTTAGACCTCTAGATTTATTAAGTCAACTTATATAAAAAATGAAAGATATTCCTACGCATCTAAGTGAAGTTAGGCGTTGAGAACATTCTAATTTTTAAATCTTATATTTTAGGTTAATGTTTAATGTACCTACCTTTCAAATCATGAGATATTTGTTTTAAAGGAGTGGTACTAACTCTATTTACTAATACAACAACACAATAAACAGTTGGGTTAATTTCTTTCCAACAAATACAAGGTGTTGAAAGTTACATGAGGTTGTAGCTACCAAGGTGACACCATACATCGGTAGCTTGGGCCCTTGGTAATTTAAATAAAAAAAATTGGCTAGGGTTGTAACTAGAATGGGGACTTTGGAATTAAGAGTTGGTTATTCATAATAAGAAAAAGAGTCGGATTTGTTGAGCCAAAATCTCAAATTAAAATTTTGGTGATAATCAAATAAAATTAATTACACTTTTAATTATGATTCTAAAGTGTGTTGCTATTTAATATGTATTTTTTAGTGTATTATTTGAAAATAGGTATTAACATAACAATACAAGATCATTTTGGTTTATTAAAAACTGAAGTATGGAAAAACAAAGATCATTCTAGTTTATAAAAAATAAAAGTTTGGAAAAACGAAGATAATTCTGGTTTTTAAAAACAGCAGTATGGAAAACCGAATATCATTCTAGTTTGTGAAAGTACCAAACTTATTTACAAAAGATCATTCTAGACAAATTTATTCCAAGAGATTAATAAAGGCAAAACAAAGCATCAAGAACCACAACAAGATCAATCTCCAGATTGATGGCTGAATAAATAAGTACAGTCAGGACAAAAATGATAAGACACTGATACTACATCTTTTCAAAAAGCAGCATGCGTACAAAGTAGAAAAACACTGAGACCTAAAAGTTGTCAAAAGCTCTAAGTCCAGCACTCCTTTAAAACACAAACGAAAAATGTTCTGGTTATAAAGCAGAAACGATTTACAACACTTATCTATTAAAATTAAAAACTGGACAACTGGATATCTAACGGCTATATGAGCTGTCATTAGTCTTCATCAAGCCTATAAAAGGAACCTCGGGGTCAAGGAAACAACAAGAGTTTGAAGTGCAAGAAACAATCATACTTGAGAAATCTAAGCGTTTCAATTAAGCAAAAGGTCTAGTTCTTTTTCACTAGATTCAAGGATCTATTTGCTGAGTCTTTATGCTAAATATCAAAACTCAAACAAGTGTTGAGTGTATTTTGATCCATCAATCCTCTGTAAATCATTTCATTTGAAACTCAATACTATATTGATAAAACTAGTTTGAGTGTATTGTAAAAACCATTTGAGATTAAAAGGTGACTTGTAAAAACCCTTTATGTAATGAAAGGTAATAGTTGGAAATCCTTCAATGTCGAAAGGTGAAGCATTATAATTGATCAAAATTGATCTTGAAAGTTGTTGTGAAAAGCAAGAACATTTTTGTTTGAGCACATTAGTTAAAAAGCTCACAAATTTTGAGAACGGGATGTAGCCCACCTTGAGTGAACCAAAATCTAATATTGTGTGATTCTCTTTCCCTTATCCTTATTTATTTCTACGTTTGTTGTGTTTGAAACCTAGATTAATCTTGAGTTAGCTAAAAAGAATGAATTAATTTTAAAAAGGAGAATCACAATTCCACCCCTCTTTCCATGTGATTGATATTGTTATTTTAGGCTTGCAATAGTTAGTTGGTTAAATAATAGAATCAATTATGAGTTTGTTGTTAGTTACATGACCCTCATCATTTGTATGATTAATTCTATTTTTAAAGTTCCATTGACGTTAATTAAAATGAAAAACAATTTTTCACATCATTATTCTCTCTTCTTTGTCAACACAAATATGGTATCAATAGAAATTATTTGATTTCTCTTTCATTTTCTTGCTCTTTCTCGCATTTTCTTGACTTATCTTTTTCACTATCAATGGCTCATCATGATGATCCTTAGATCATCTTAGTGTCATTCTAGTTTCGCAACCTATAATCGGTGACAATTAATTGAAACTCGTGGCATTGTGCAATGCTTATGCCTCTTGATAGAAACAACAAGATTGTCTTTGTTGATGGTTCGCTTTATTGAAAACCAAGAACGTTATTGGTTTTGAGTGTCAGAAAGAGGAGACTGTTAAATGTTCTTTGTATTTAATTTGTGTAATTCAAGTTAAGTTTTATTGTATGTAATCAACTAACTAACCACTTGTTTAGTTAGTTAGGTAGGTAGAAGTTAGTTAGAAACAATGTAATAAAAGCTATGTATAAATAGCATATTCATTTCTCAATAAAGACAACATATTCATATCATTCCATTCCTTTTTTTCTGGATTACTTTCCGTTGAAACAGTTTAAACACTAACAATTGGTATTAGAGAAAGGTTTTGATCCCAGTGACAAACACGAGTGAAGTGTGAGGATCAAACATAAGTGAATTGAGAGTGGGTTCAAGTGAAAACAATAGAAATTTTCTAGCCCACATGCCATATTTTGATGGAAAAGATTGGGATAGATGGATTTCAAGCAATTTTTGGATTTCAAGAAGGGTTGGAAATCATATAGAAAGTTTTTAAAGATTTTGGAGCCAATCCAACAAGGAGCAGAGGTTGAATTTTGAAGAAAATAGAAGAAAGATTGCAGGGCCACCTTCACCATTCATAAATGCCTTGACACGACCAACTTTGACAAAATTTATGATGCAAGAAGTGCAAAAGAAGTATGGGAAATTTTGGAGAAGTGTTATTCTGGAGGAACCAAGGTCAAGAAAGTGAAATTGCAGACCTTACAAAAATAGTTCGAATTGTTGCAGATGGAGGAACAAAATAAGGTTTCAATTTGGATTTCAAGATTTAGGAGTATCACAAATCAGATGGCAAGCTATGGTGAGAATGTTACTTAACAAAAACTATGTGAAAAGATATTGAGATCTTTTCATCCCAGCTTCGATTACGTTGTGTGTGCAATTGAGGAATCTAAAGACATTTTTGCATTGAGTCTTGAAGAGTTGTAGGGAACTATAGAAGCAAGAGAGTTGGGAATGGATGAAAGGAGTGGAAGTAATTTTGGGAATCAAGCATTGGTAGCATATGCCAACAAGAAAAGGAGACCAGAAAAAGAAATGGAAGAAGAATAAATTCAAGAAACCTGAAGATCAGCCTAAATCTTTATCAAAATAAGGAAATTCAAGTGGTAAATCAAAAGGAAAATCAAGAAATTTTGACAAGAAGAAGGAGCAATGTTACAATTGTGAGAAGTTTGGACATTTTGCAGAAACATAAGAAGAAAGAAGAAGATGAAGCATGTGTTGCTCAAGAATGTTCTTTGTCAAACTCAGATACAGTCTTGTTGTTGGCTACCATAAACGGAGAAAGTTCTCCATTTTCTGACACAGTTTTGTTAATGGCTATCACAAATGAAGAACATTGTTCACCCCAGGTCTGGTTCCTTAATAGTGGTTGTTCTAATCACATGACAAGTCACAAAGAATGGCTAATAGATATTGATTCATCAAAAAAGAGCAAGATCGGGTTTGCTGATGATAGAACCTTGGAAGCCGAGGGAGATGGGAACATGGTGATTAAGAGAAGAAATGGGAAGACAGTAGTGATTGAAAATATACTGTATGTGCCAAGAATGAAGAGCAATTTGTTGAGCATTCGACAGCTGATTCAGAAAGGGTTTCAGGTGATCATGAAGAATGATGCCTTAGAAATGTATGATGGGCAGAAGAAGATGATACTCAAGGCTCCTCTTTCAAAGAACAAAATATTTGTTATCAACATACAAGCTGCAGATATTCAATGTTTGAAGGAAGCAAGCTCAATTGATGAAAACTAGCTTTGGCATTCAAGATTTCGCCCTCTCAACTTCATAAGCTTGCAGCAGCTAGGAGTCAAGAAAATGGTGAGTGGAATTCCTATAATTTATGTCCTTGAGAAGGTGTGTGAAGTATGCATGTTAGGTAAACAATAAATAAATTCCTTTTAATTACAAGTGCAAGCAAGAGCGGATAATATTCTTGGGGTGATTCATCGTGACATATGTGGACCATTTGAAGTGCCATCTATAGGAGGTAATAAGTATTTCATAACTTTTGTTGATGAATTCAGTAGAATACTATGGATTTATTTGATTAAAAGCAAAGATAAAGCATTAGAGACATTCAAAAACTTCAAGGTTAAAATGGATAAACAAAATGGAGGATCTATCAAAGTGTTAAGGACAAACGGAGGAGGAGAATATACTTCACATGAATTCAAAGTTTTTTGTGTCAAGAATGGAATTGAACATGAGGTAACAACTCCCTACACACCTCAACATAATGGCCTAGTTGAAAGGAGAAATAAAACCATTCTAGACATGACTAGAAGCATGATAAAAGAGAAAGGACTACAACATAAGTTCTCGGGAGAAATTGCATCAATTGTTGTCTATATTCTGAATAAATGCCCAACAAAGAAAAATGAGAAGGTACCATAAGAGATATAGAGTGGAAGAAAGCCAATAGTAGGGCATATAAGAACATTTGGTGCTCTATGTTTTAAACATGTACCATACCAGAAGAGAACAAAGTTGCATGACAAAAGTGAAGCAATGATCTTGGTAGGGTATCATCCAATAGGTGCCTACAAATTTTATGATCCTAATAGAGGCAAGGTGGTGGTCAGTAGGGATGTCAAGATCGCTGAACATGAGAGTTGGAACTGGAAATAGAAGCAAATTGCCAGCAGCCAGTATTGGGACTGGGAGCAAGCAACCAGCAGCACAAACCAACCTTTACAAATTCCTTTACAAGTACAGAATGAGCAACATACCAATGGAAATAGAGATGAATAAAGAATTGAATCAAACAGATCCCGAAGAACAAGAAAACCACCAACCCATTTACAATAAATTGAAGTGTACAATGACAGTGAAGTTGACAGCAATGGAGACTTAGTCCATTATGCCTTATTTACTGATGCAGAACCTTTGAATATTGAAGAGGCAATGAAGAAAGAACCCTAGAAGAAAGCAATGGTGGAAGAGATCAATGCAATTAAGAAGAATCAAACATGGTACTTAACAAATTTGCCTCCAAAATAAAAGTAGATTGGAGTAAAGTGGGTCTACAAGTTGAAGTTGAACCCAGATGGAACAATTGCTAAGTACAAAGCTAGATTGGTTGCCAAGGGATTCTTACAAAAAGTGGGTATAGACTATTCTGAGGTGTTTGCTCCAGTAACCAGAATTGAGACAATTAGGCTTGTGATAGCATTGGCATGTGCAAGGGGTTGGCTGATATGCTAGCTAGATGTGAAATATGCATTTATGAAAATGAAGAATTGGTGGGATATTCAGACTCAGATTGGTTTGGAGACAAGAATCATAGAAGGAGCACTTCAGGTTATGTGTTCAAATTCATGAAATCTCCAATAGCATGGAGCTCAAAGAAGTAGCCTGTGATAACACTTTCATCATGTGAAGCTGAGTATATTGTTGGCAGTTATGCACCTTGCCAAGAATTGTGGTTAGATTCCTTAACAACAGAGCTGAAGATGGAAGTTCATAGACCAATTCCAAATATTTCAGTAATGAATCCGACAAAGAACCTTGTGTCTCATGGAAGAAGCAAACACATTGAGACAATGTTTCACTTCTGATGAGATCAAGTTGGAAGAAGCAAGTTGAAGCTCATTTATTGTCAAACTGAAGTTCAGTTGGATGATATAATGACCAAGACCTTGAGGACAAGTAGATTTGAAGAGCTAAGAAGATTGCTAAGTGTAAAATTGCTTAGAAACTTGAATTAAGGAAAAGTGTTGGAAACCAAGAACGTTCTTGATTTTGAGTGTCAGAAAAAAGAGAACGTTAAACGTTCTCTATATTCAGTTTGTGTAATTCAAGTTAAGTTTGATTGTATGTAATCAACTAACTAGCCATTTGTTTAGTTAGTTAGTTAGTTAGTTAGTTAGTTAGGTAGAAGTTAGTTAGAAATAATGTAATAAAAGATATGTATAAATAACATATTCATTTCTCAATAAAGACAACACATTCATATTATTCCATTCCTTTTTTCTGGTTTACTTCCATTGAAACAATTTAAACACTAACACGCTTCCCAAGTCTGATGAGGATATTCTTGAAATTTGTTCTTCGATGTGAAATAACATTATAGTTCCTTCTTGATTATTCAATTTCAGCTAGTGTGATTTATGCTGCAAATGTTGTTGAGATATGGAAGCAGTTGCATGATCATTTTCAACAAAATAATTGTCATCGAAATTTTCAGTTAAGAAAGAATCTTCTCAACTGCCCTTAGGGTTCTCTTTTGTAAGTGTTTGCTTAACCAAATTTAAGTCCCTTTGAAGAGAATTGGGAGAGTTTCGACTCGTTCATCATTGTAATTGTGGTGGTGTTCAACCCATCATTGATCATCTTCAAAGTGAGTATTTCCTCACATTTCTTATAGGACAAAATGTGTTCATCAATGAAGTTTGAGGTCAAGTCCTTCTAATGAACCCCTTAACCTCCATCAATGTTGTCCTTTCAATGGTTTCACAAGATCAAAAGCAACATGAAGTGTTGGCTACTTCTGCTCCTACTAAATCCCCATTTGTTTACACTATTAAGGAAGGTACCAAAAATGCCAAGAAAGATTGTCCTACTTGCTCTCATTGTTATCATTTTTATATCGATGATATTAAAAAATAAAAAATTTAACTAATTATCTAGAGACAAATACTTGTCTTGTGAACGGATTTTATAATAAATTACAATTATTCTCATTTTTATTTAGAAGATATCAAAAAATAATAATTTTAATTAATTAATTAGTGACAAATATTTTTTGTCTCTTTGAATTCTATGCTACAACGACTTCTTTAGCGACACAATTCCAAAAAATTGAAGTGTGAAAACATTATAGTTTATGTATTATAATTGTTCTCATTTTTATGTCGATGTTATTGATAAAATGTCATTTTTAATTAATTGATCTATATATTTATCTGATGAGATCCTTAGATGATTTTACAAGTAGAATTGATTCAATAATGGAACAAAAAGAATCAAATAAATTTTGGTTGAAAAGGTTATTTTTGTAAGTGATGACTTGTCTGCCTTGTTTTGAATATATGTGGAGCTCTAGATGTCCTAATAAAGTGATCTTTAATTCATTGGAAAGTCAGGAGAATTATCTGTAATTTATATATTGACTCCAGACCCAAATTCAGATTCTATCATGATACAAATTGGACTGAAAGTTGATCAAGAATTTGTGGTGTTTTTATTGTTTGATGGAGTTCATTAGAATAATAGCTAAATAAAATAAATAAGCACAAATGAAAAGGGTTAGTGTGGTCAAGTATTGAGATTTTTCTCATATTATTGAATTGTCTATCATTTCTTCTTTATGTTATGAAGGGATTAAGTTGAATGAAGGAAAATTATTTCAAATAGTGGAAAACAATTGTGAACATGAAAAAAATGATTATGTCCAAGAATCACCAAAGGAAGAAAAACAAATAATGCTTCCAATCAAAATGAAAAATTCTTTAAAGTGAAAGTTACATGTGATGGATTCTTTAGATTCATTTTTTATCCTGAAAGTTGTTGAGCTACAAATTCGAGGTTGAATTCTCTTGAAGAGTGAGGTATGATAAGCTTCTAGGATGTTCTCACTTTACAAGAAGAATTAATTCATTAATGAAATAAAAAGAATTAAATTAATTTGGTTGAAAATGACATTTTCGTAGGTGATTAACTATTTGTTTTGTTTTGACTAAATTTGGAATTTTAAATGTCTTGTTGATGTGATATTTGGATTCGTTAGAAAGCTCATAAAATTGTCTACAATGTGTCTTTTAGACTCTAGAGAAAAGTCAGCATCTTTAATGGTGGAAAATGAGCTTAAAGTTGGTGACGTTATTAAGATTAGTGGGATGAAGTTTTTTATTGTGTTAATTTAAATTAAAATAAATAAAAGGTTGATTCATAAAAAATAAGTGGTACCTAAGTGGAGCACAAAAAAGAGTGTAGAAGCACTTTATTGATGTAGAAGAAGTGACTCTTGATGAAGAAATAACTCTTGATTTGTCTTGCTCAATGAGACACTTAAATTTCTTGTGTTACTATTGTGACCATATTTGCATTATCTTTAGACAATCTAATTAGTGCAACCACTAGACAAAACAATTAGCGCAATAACTAGGAATTGATGTTAGTTTATAGTGACTTTTGTCTTACTTGTAATCACTCTAAGAAAGTCTTTCTTTTTTATATAGAGGAATTTACATGATAAAAAGGGCATAAATTTGGTTAAAAAATTACACTATGTGTATTAGTCAGAGTTTTGTCTCTTTTTGGTTATGGATTGGATCATCCTTTTGATCATATCAAAAAATTATGTTTATTTGCGGCAATTTCACTTTAACACTTATCATTTCTTCTTTTCCATAGAAGTAAGAGTGAGGTGTCATTCCTGTTGAGACAAAATCTCTCTAGATTATTTTAATGATAACAAAATCATTTCAAAGATTTTGATTATGCTTATTATTTTATATGTGTTCTTAAGTGTATCTAAATTAAGAAAATAGGTTACTCATCACAAGAAAAGAAGTTTATCTGATATGTCCTCTAAGCTAGAGGATAAACAAGTAGATGATAAATATTTAACCTCTAAGATAAGAGGATATATAATATCACAGAAAAGATGAATCTGCGAAAATTAAAATGAAGATAAAATTGTACCTGAAGACAGATAGTAAAATGGATAAACAAATCAAGAGAATCCAAGACAGAGGATGAACAAATGAAAGGATAAATTACTAGTGTCATTCATCTTCTTACATAGGGAAAGTCCAAAAGTACCATAGTACGAAAAGGTGTGTACTTGACAAGAAAGGCAAGACACTACAACTTTTAGAAAAGGAAAAGGCCAAAAGTACAAGTCATATCCTAACTTATGGAAAAATCAAACCTCCTATAGAAAGACAAACTGTAAACTCATCATACTAAGGACTTGCATTATAAGGACAACTGATGGCATTTTGGTAAATCAAATTAATGACCATGGACAATTAAACAAATCTCTAACGGTCACTTTACACTTTTTCTCATGAATGGAGCCTCATAACCTCTATGAAAGGAAGACAACTCTTCATCATTAAATACATAACTACTCACACAAAAGAGAAATACTCAAAGCTAAGAAGAGCAATCTCATTCGCTCTTTGCACTTTCTATAGTCTTTAACTATATCTTTTAGAACATCCTCTTAGAATGTTTTGCAAAAGAGAAAGAATCATACTCTCATTACAAATCACTAAATTTGTATATTCCAAGTTCCTATAAACTTCGTAATAGTTGTAATTCCAAAAGAAAAATAGTGTAAGCCTGGTGAGGCTGGAAAACGAACATATAAAAAAAAATCCCTTTAAAGGACAAGTCATTTTGAACTATAGTTAAACTCACAAGTTTGTGGAGAACTAAATGTAACCCATTTTGGGTGAACTAGTATAAGTTAAGTGTCTCCTCTTTACATGCTCTAATTTTTTTCTTCTGTTTCTGATATTCGTCCTCATTTAAATTGCAATTCATTCTCTCATAGAGGATACAATTTTTAAAAAAGTCAACTAGAAATTTTAAAACAACAATATCTCTATTCAACTCCCCTTCTAGTGATATTTTAGTTACTTCAATTCCATTTCTGTAAGACCCTCATTTTTCTTTAATGTTAGTAATGTGTTAAATATATTTTTATTTTATATAATTTCTAATGTGGTTGTTATTATTGTTATTATTATATTTTTGTTCAATTATTATTTTTGAAAAGTATATATGTGTATGACATATGTATTTAATTTGATTGAATATTTTGCTAAGTATTTGAAAGAAAAAAAATGCTTATAATAAAAACAATAATAATAGAAAAGAAAGAAGCATGAATTGGAAACCAGACGTTAAAAAAAATAACATTAATTTGGGGAGTGAATATTTAGGGTCTTAATGGGCTTAGATTAAAAACAACATGTTCCCTGACTCTAGTGATAGAGAAAGACAAAAAAACACGACGTCTCATGTTCTCAATCTCAATACTCATAACAACCTCTTTGCGAGAAAGAAAGAAAAAGAAAAAGTTTGGGAGAGAAAAGGGAAGAAATTCAAAAAAAAACATCTAAAGAAGTTAGTGATTCATCCCCTCAAAGTCCCTTCTTGATCTTCTGAAAAAAATAAATTAATTTTTATGGTAAAGTTGTTATTGTTGTTACTAGTAAAAGAAAACTAATATTAGTAAATGGTTTTGTGATGATGGATAATTTTGAAAATTGTGTTTCATATTATTATTATTATTATTATTATTATTATTATTATTATTATTATTATTATTATTATTATTATTATTATTATTATTATTATTATTATTATTATTATTATTATTATTATTATTATTATTATTATTATTAT
>JBBPBR010000005.1:41985565-42052055 GCA_037974775.1 Cicer pinnatifidum
GGTAAAAGTCGTTATAAAGACTAAATTGTATTTTAATCAATAGAAATAGTTATTCGCTAAAAAGATAATTTTTATTTTGTTAAAATTTTATGTTGTGACAGTTTGAGTGTTGAAGAAATTTTTAGAAACTTTGTTGATGTTAATAATGACAATGTTTCCAGAAATAACAAATGGATTGAGAGTTGTTGTTATAATTATCTTTTTAGAATGTTAAAGTTGTGATTTTAATAAGACAAATGTGTGGATGTTGTGTTGATTTATAAAATAAAAATAATTTTATAATAAAGATGTTAATTTATTTTATAATACTTAAAATGAAATTTGTGTTGAAGTATCATTAAATTTTACTATTAAACTTTTGTAAGTGAACTAATAAAGTCTTAGGGATCCTTGATGTTTCTTATATTAGAATTTTGGTCCAAAAGAAATATTTGAAAAATTACATATTTTTTTTATTTTATTGAATTTGCAATGAGACACTTGTGCCAACTATAGAGTCAAAATATATTTTTATTGTTACTTGTTTGTGGTTTGCTAATTTGAGAGAATTGGTATCTTCTAAAAATATAAAGAAATGGTTTGTCTTAAAACCTTAAACCAACGCCAAACCTTTATTAGGAATTAGCGATAAATGAGTTTTGACACTAAATGAATAGTAAATTAATTTGTGAAATTATAACGTTTTTGGAGCAAAGAATGTGACGTAGGAACCTTAATAATGACACTCATAATGGTAAGAGCATCACTTTATTCGTTTCGCTATTTGAATTATATGTGATATAAATGTAATGTGATATGGTGTATTGGTTATGTTTGTCTGTTATCTTCAAAATAAATGTTACATGATACGTTGTTATAAGGGTTGTGTTTGACATGTTCAAATTATGGAAAATAAAATTTATATGATACATTGTTATAATGGTTGTGCTTGACATGTTGTGGTTATTCAAGGTGATGACTTTGTGTCTAAGCCAGGTTGGTTTGAAACAAAGTTGAATGATTTTGGACGCTCTGGTTGAGCGATTTATTTTGTTACTAACTAAGGTGATTACATTCATGCATGCATTGGTGGTCTGAACCTAGTCATGAGTATGTGACGACAGTTCATTGGAAAGGCAACGTGATTCAAAAAACTACTCAACGATGGAGGTACTGAACATGAAACTCAGTAGAGCATTTGTCCAATGGTGGGACAAGTCCAACAGTGGCACATTGTCCAATGATGGGACATTTGAAGTAACAATGTCAATTATAAAGAAGGAGGACTTGAATTATAATTGCCCCTTTTAAAATTCATGTTTAAAAAACTGAAAGTTTAACTCAAGATTGATCTTGTTTATAAACGAAGAACGTTCTTGGTTAGTGAAATAACAACAATATCAATTTTATCAATATGAAAGCTGATTGTAAACCAGATAATAAATAGAGATAGAGAGATCACACAAGTATATCCTGGTTCAGCCAAATACGGGTTACGTTCAGTCCTCACAAATGTGAGATTTTCCACTAAGTGCTTAAAGCAAGATCGTTCTTGGTTTTCACACAGTTTTTCACATATCAGTCTTGATCTTTATACAGTTTCTACCTTTCAACCTAGAAAGGATTTCCACAGGTTTACTTTACACTATTCCAGAAAGAATTTTGCAAGCTGCCTTTTAAATCGTAAAAGTATTTTTACATACTACTCAAGCTAAGTTAACAATGTAGCCTTGAGTTACAAAATAATGATTTTGAGAATGTTAGAATCTGAGTATTGCTCAACTCTTAATAGAGTTTATTATTTAGAACACATTTATCACTGATTCTAACACAACACAAAGAATGGAATTGCAAGCGTGAGAATGATTTTGACAAACTCGAGTATGATTGAATGATTGATGCTTTGCTTAGCACTTTGAGTTGTCTTTTGTTCTTCATCTTGAAGTTATATTTATAGGCTTCAAGATAACTTAGGACAACTCATTTATCCGTTGAAATAAGGTCAGCTGTCATGAGAGAGTGAATGAATAAGATCAGCCAAAAAGCAAGAGAGTTCATGCTGAAGCTAGGAGCGTTCTTTGAGATCCAAGATCGTTCTTTGAATTTGGTTGGAGATGAGCTGATTGGTACTTGTGATCATGTCAGTTGTCTGAGATGATTGCAAGCTTTAACTCAAGTGTGCAGATCTTGATTTGAAAGTACAACTGTATTGTACCTTACAGCCTTAAACTTGTACTAGCATTTGCCTCACATGAAGAAAGATCTTGCTTTAAGCTTTATATGAAGCATACCTTTGAGCCTTCGATTTCTGGAATAATTCTGACTCAGAATGATCCTTGTTTATTCTTGATGAAGATATGAGATGAATAGCACTTACAGGATCCAATCTTTCACAAAGAAAACTGATCATTCTTGTTTATGACAAATGTGGAGAACGTTCTTCGTTTTCTAGAAAATTGTTAAGAACGTTCTTCGTTTTGCTGATTTTGTTTTCTTGATTTTAATGAGATTTGCTTTGTAATACTTGGTACCTAACTTGTTTTAACACACTCAAATACACATGTTAAATACTAAAACACTTAGAATCATAATTATAATTCTTAATTAACCTTTAATTATCATCAAAATATTTATTTGGGATTTTTTCTTAACAACATTGTCCAATGGTGGGACTCTTTGCTCTATAGGGTGATGAAATTCCAGAATTATGCATTGACATATAGGCTAAAAAATAAGATTTGTGTATTTTGCTTGATTTGTATCTTTGATGCTTTGTGATTTTAACTGTTAAATGAAGTATATGATTTATTTATATTTTTACTATAATAATTATATATGCATGTTTATTTGTTTTGTGTTTGTTATTTGGAGATGACTCTTATATTTGACAAGACGTCATATATTTCTTGAGCCAATAATGTTGCAGACCAACCTAGTAGGAGAAATGCAAGGAAGTACAATAAACATGCAGTTGGAGGCTCCAAGATACTTTTGTGATGTTGTTATGGTGTTAGACTTGTTGGGTGAGTTTTCCACAAGCATCCAAAGTTATGACCAGCTATAATTTATTTTTGGATAGTAAAACACCAAGTGTTTTGCCTTTAGGAGTTTCATTTGTTTAATGTATTAACTTTATTTTGTAATTGTGAATACTCTGAATCATTATTTTTGAAATACAATTGAAAAGATTATTAATTGTTTTTAAAGTAAATGAGTATTTAAGATAATCTTATTAAAAAAAACGAATATGTATCTTTACGTTTAGAATTTCGTTAGTTAATCTCTCGTTAGTTAATGTCTTGAAAAAGTGGGATGTAACAATTTCTATCTTCTCTATTTTTATTATTTTCTTCTTGTTACAATTTTAATATTTTTCAATAATTCGAGTATATATGTGTGTTGTCAATAATATGCATATAAAATGACAAATAATTGATTTGAATAATCATCATTATCTATGTATTTATATTATATAAAAGGATATCAAGTTGGAAAAAAAAATTAGTGAAGTGTTATTAAGCCGATATTTTAAAATATGATAAATAAAAATTACTATTTTTAATTGTTTAATAATAAAATTTAAGAATTCAAAAGCATTTGTAAAGAACTCCCTATTAATTATTTTTAATTGTTTAATAATAAAATTTATGAACTTAAAAACATTTGTAAAGAACCGCTAAAAAAACATTTGTACAGAATGTTGTATCATACTCACCTTTACGAAAGATTGTTAGTTGTTACCGCAAAAACAAAATAAAATAGTAAAGAAAATTGGGATTGAATCATACTCTACCGTAAGTTATTTTATTATACATTTTCAGATACTTTGGGGACATTATATTTGGTTTTTAGCTTCATAGGTTATGATGACCCTTATTTTGTTACTTTTAATCGTTACAAGTTTGAAGAGATGGATGTGAAGAGAGTAGTTAAAAAATGCAGTATAGTCATTTCAATTAAGAAAAAGTGTTGTTTAGATACCTCATTTTACTAATAATTGTGAAACTTAAAAAAAATTAGTGGTTGTTAAAATGGTAAATTAGACGTAGCATATTAAAGTAAAAGACACCAATCAATCTAAGTTTGTCTAAAATATCCTTAAGTATGGTGATGTGTCAAAATATGAAATAAGGACAAATATGTACCTTTAGTAGCAATTGCAATTGAATCTCTTAAATTTATATTCGATAGAAGATAAGATAGATGGAAATTTATTTCTTTATATTTTATATTTTAGAAAAAGAAAAAACAACACGAGGTCAGTCATATGGTAACAATCACAATCGATTTATGTATCCAAGAATAATGTCTTTGTAGATATGGATCATCTCTCTCCTGTCTCTTTGTTTTATGCAGGAGAGGGATCCAAAGTAGTATGGTGATGTATGTTATGCAATATACATGTATATAAGAAAGTATATAAAGTCAAGGTTAATAGGAGGTTGTTCCATTTTTCTCCAATTGTCTTTGTCTTGCCCTCTCCATCTTCCTTTTACGCCATTCCTCCAAAGCTGAGAACCACAACCATCAATAAAAACCAATGTCAATACAGAATTCAGAGGTCAAATTGAGCAACTTGCAATTGGAAGGATTTTAATAATTTTACTGAAAATTCTAGAAGAAAACACAATATACAACAATAAAAGTCCCTTCCTACTAGCTGAGAGAAGCTCTATGGAGTAAATGAAATCATGATATTTGGCACAAATCAACTCTTTAGAGAAAGAAGAACAAGTCGAAGATAGTGAAATAATAACTTAAGCTTTGTTTGTATCAGCTTTCGCAAACACCGGCATAGTGACCGCTATTGCGCTAATAGCGAAACTATATGATAGCGTCACAGTTTTCATAGTGGATTTATCGAAATCCTCTATGCTATAACACGGCTATTTAACAATTATAGGTTTTAAATCAAAGAAAAGGATCCTAAGCTGAGGACATAGTCTAAAATTAGCAAAATTTATTCGAACTGCACATAGAGTTGAGTATAGAAAGAAAAAAAAAAAAGAAATAAGTACAAACATACAAAGAATTTGTCCATGCTAATCCTATAAACACATACTCACACTATTACAAATAACACTAAAGAAAGATCCTTCCCTGATATGGCTGCAGTTCAACTTATAACTAAAGTTTGTAAATTTGATGAACTTGAAATAATTACTAAAACTCAATGGAAAAACTTCCTGAATAAATTCTTTTCTGGCAAAAGGAAGTAATGAGCATGCAATGCACATTTTCTGTGTGTTGTTGCTTGTGTTTTGAACATAAAAAGACAGTTATGATTAAGAAAGGTTTGTAGGGTGAAAAGAGAAAAAACCTCTCAAACTGGAAGCATCATTCACGGAACGGAAGTCCTTTAACCTTTTAGACAGATCAACTGCAGCTGTTTGCTTTGTTTCTTTCTTCTGGGCTGTTTCAGGTTCAGTGTACCCTTCCTGCTCGATCTCTTTTACCTGAAGGAGAAGACACTCAAATTTACAAACAAAAAATATCCATAAAAAAGAAAATTTGGTGCTATATAGCTGCTGCAATAGCAGGGTTCAGGAGATGGCCAGACCAATAGCAAATCTATTATAGGAAACCTTATCTTATCAGTATGCTATTCATTACAGGACTAGATTATACTTAGTTTTCACTTTTCAAATCCAATATCCAACACAGTTACGGTGATGTCTAAATGTAGACTTCATAAACTATATAGCAAATGGATAATTGAGTCTTTAATTACATGATGATGGAAATGATTTGGCATATCAATGATGGTTTCATGTTATTTAGGTTGGACCTAACTCAACCCTACAGAAACAACTTGTAAGATGTCGCCTACCAGTTATAGCTACTATTAATGCCATATGACATATCACTATCCAATGTGGAACTCGCAATACACTCCCTCACGCCTAAAGAAATTTGGAGCATGACGCAATTGGTTTAGTAACAAAACGGATCTATGATAGGTTTTGATATCATCTTAAAATTTGGAAAGGCTTTGTGTGTGAATAATTTGAAAAATCACTCCAAGTATTCCAACTACAGGATGAACTGAAAAACCAACTGACAGTTTTAGGTCTGTTCCAGAACTTCTCAAATTAATCATCATTTGCAGAATAATGTATGAGAACTACTTTCAACAAAATTTATTTTTCCCTCTCTGGGTTAAGCTTTTGCCATCTTGACCGTCATTCATGTATAAAAATTGACAAACATCGATCATAATTAATATATGAACAAATAAACCAATTTGAAACTCACTCTTTTTATTAGCTCCAAAGGTAGCATGGCAAGACGAATCTCTTCAGATTCCTTAATGTAACTGAGTTGAGCTGCAATTCAAAATCAAAACGTATGACTAGCAAGTTTAACAAATACTTAAAGAGTATATTAGTCTATTACACGCATTTCATAAGTAGAATCAGTGCCATTTATAAGTTGCTTTTACAGTCCAATGCTAAAAAAAAGAATGTTTTCATTCTTCTTTCTGTGAATTTAATTTATGTTATAAATGAAAATCAATTATTGATCCTGTACAAAACAGATAAAGATTTTGAGATGATTGGTTCCTTGACATGGTATAAAAGGCTCTTTAACTAATCATGCTATGAGTTAAATACATGTTGTCTCCATGCTACATAGTTCAATACAAATAAAAAGTCACCACAGGGTAAAGGTAGACAATGGACTTGTCCTTTGCCACACTTCAAACGGATAAATGAAAGGCAACGATGGAGAAGGTGTGGCTGGTACACGGAAGCTAAGTGTATTTTCTTGCAGCACAGGAAAAGAATCTAACAAATATATTGTATGTTACAGATGTTTTCTTATCATCCTTATGGTCGCTCCATAATCTTGTTTTTGCAGTAGCTCTTAAAATTAGGTTCGGTCTAACTCAACCCTTATCAAATCGGCTTGTAAGGTGAAGGTGTCTTCCACTTATAAACACGTTTCAAGTCATATCTTATCCAATGTGAGACTCTTAACACACGCCTCTCACGCCAAAGACTGAACATTTGGAACGTGACCCAAGTGGCCCAATAGAGGGTGGTCCAACAAATCTTATACAGGCACTCATACCATACCATCTTAAAATCTGGATCAGGCTTAACTCAACCTTTACAAAAACGACTTATAAGGAAAGGGATTCTTCCTACATATAAACACATTTCGAGAACATGTATCATCCAATGTGGAACTCTTCATAGTAGCATAATGATCTATACCCGGACTTGGATCCTCTCTGCTATTCTCTCCTATTTTCTTTTGATTCATGAGAGTGGAATGGAAGGCACACAAATAAATTATAGTACATCCCAATCCCATCATTACTTATATAAAGCACGTCAAATTTGTTTGTGCCGTTCTCTCTAGTAACACAAAAGTATCCAAATCCAAACACACATTAGCCACTAGTTCAAACTTCATCAGTTAAGGACCACACACTAGCAGATATGAGAAAAATACTCCATATTATCATTGAAAAGAAGCAAACAAAATATGAAAACCATTCCATTTGCCAATAATTAGTAATCAAAATTCATTTGATTTAAACAGAATTTATCTTCTAGTTTTAACATAAGTACATTAATTAAACATTTAATCCAACTCTAACTCATAATCCTAAGGTCTAAGATTCACCAAATACAAAAATTCACTAGCATTGAAGTTGGAGGATAAAAAGGACACAAATCACCCCCAACCTAAAAAATTAAAAGGAAAACGAAATTAATCTCATTAATCACAATCAAACAAACAATAGATAAAAAATAATAAAATCAAAATAATAATAAGACCTAACAAATTCCACCCCCTTTATCCCTTAATTTAATAACCCAAAAAGCCACACATTTCACCCCAAAATTAAAAATCTTCACTTTAATCCACGATAAACGAAAATATAAAAAACCTAAGATCGATTTCAACTCTAAAAGGGAAGAAAATCTCGAAATTCGAGAGAGAGAGAGAGAGGGGAGGCTAGCCTGAGTTAGAGTTAGCAGTGGAGAGTTTGTTGCGAGTGTAGGGAGAAGTGAGAAAGCCATGAAGCAAGAAGATTGCAGTGATTATGTTGATGAAGCAGACAAGAATGGTTGCGTTTCTGAAGGAGAATCTAAGCTTCAACCATTGCTGTATCTCCATTTTCTGTTAACGTATAGGATCAAACCGTTGAAACCTTTAAGATTCATTCATTCCTATATTCACGTCGTGGACCTCACTCTCTTTCTATCGCCAACCAGTAACCACCAATAAAATATCCTATGCGCTTAAAATTGTACAATTACTATTAAATTAAATACGTATTAAATAAATTTAATTGCAATTTTAATTTCTTAATTTACTTTCTATTTTAAAAATAGACAAATTTGATATATTTGAACTAAAAATAATAATATAATATAATTTAAATAACGATTTTATAATATATAATCATCTAAATGAATAAAGTATTTATATGTTAATTAAATTATAAAAATAAAAAAATTGTAAAATTGAAAATTAAGTTTTTAAATGATTTTATCACGATTTCATAAGTGTTAATCATTTTACATCATTATATCTTATATCACACTATTTAAAGCATGTCGCATCTTTATTTTTGAATTTAAAAATAAATATTACGGGTCAAAATTGTCATATTTGAAAATAAAGGATCAATTTTATAAATTGATAAAAAATAAGGGGACTAAAACTGCAATTATGCAATACTTTATCTTTGCAATGTGAGATTTGCAAATTTGATAAAATTTATTGAAATTCTTATCTGGTTCAAACATTTAAACCTTTCATGACATTTTTCTAATATCCAAATAATATTTTGGGGCCTAATAGGATAAATTCTTTTTCAACAAAAGATAATTTATCACACTTACTAATGATGATACTAGATTTTGTTGGGTGTATTTATTAAAAGAAAATTTGTTGATAAGATAAATAGTTAAGCATTTGTGTAAATTGATAATGGAATTATACTGTAGGACTATTTGGAAAATTTCATTATGGAAAATAAGATTGGTCAACAAAGAACATATATTAATTTGGTTGCACGCACCTTAATCTTCTCTACCAATATTCCAAAATGCCTATGGAATAAGGTTGTCTTACCAGTTACACATTTAAATAATCACATGTCATTTCGTGTTTTACAGTTCGAAACTACTTTCTTAAAATATCTTTCAATGGCTTTCCTTTTAGTTCGTTTACCATTACAGATATTTGGATGTACTACATTTATGCATGACCATAAGCAACATGGAAAACACGAGTCTCGTTGTTACACCCTAAACTCTAAAATATTATTTTTGAATTTTATTCTCTAGTAGTGAAATTTCTCATAAACAAAATGTGAACTTTCAAAATTATTTACAAGATAGAGAGTATCACGTAGTCACTAACTAAACACATCATTTTAATCCTTAAAAACAATCCATAAAATTTAACAACTTGATTCATAATATTCGACATCAAAATTCTTTAGAAATAAATATAAATAAGTTTAATAGATTAAAAGTAAAAATAGTCGCAACCGGACGCACTACCAAAGCGAGAATTCCAAAAATAAAAAGGTGTTCAACAACGATGTCAATATAAAATATATAATAAAAATCTTTAAAATGAAACGACGTCCCACATTCTGAAGGTACTAGTCATCCCCTACAAATGGCACCTCGTCAACATCCATCAGAAACGCCAAACACAAAAAACGAGGGGAGAGTTTTGAGACCATGTATTAGAATAAGATAAGTGAGAATAAAACTCAAGTAATCAAGTAATCAAATCGACACATTATTACATCATAATGTAGCATTAAAATCCTTCAATAACATAGTAAAATTTCTTTGTTAGGTTTGTCTTCGATCTATCCATCTCAACTAGGTTATTTCCTATTAAAATAATGTCATTCACATATACAACTAGAATTGTAATCTTACCATCATTAGAGAATCCTGCGAATAATGTATTTCGGCAAATGATGTTTAGTATAAGACCTGATACTTTTATAAGCACTATTATTGTAACAACATTTATCTCAAAAGAGTCACAAGGACTCTAAGAGTAAAGTGGACTTGTGTGTGTTAGTATGATAGGTTGAATTATCTCTTGGTTTAGATTCTTGGCAAAATTGGAAAATGAGTTCCTTATTAAATACCTTTTTCTTTCAACTGAAATCACTTCTATTAAACATTTATTTGTGTCACTATAAATGATTCATTTTATTTTAGTATTGTTAATTCTCTTTCATTATTATCGAGATTAAGAACTTGTACATCATAATTTTCAGTAGTCACCCTATAATTTATGGGAATCTCGTTCACAATATGATTGGGTTCCAATATGAATTATTGACCCTTTTATTTTAGTACACCAATAGAAGTCTAATAATCATGAGACAACACCATATCACTAAAAGCAATAATATTTTCAAAGGGAAAATTTTCCATAAAACTTCTCTTGGAGATGGATGTCACTAAAAAATGTTGATACTTTTTGCATATAGTATAGCACTATATGTGATTAATGACGAAGACTCGTTGACTCTTATAGTAAATTTGAGATAAGTTATCATGATTAATAATTTCAGATAAATGATGAATTTCACTAAATTGGGCGTTGATTATTGACATCGTATATTAATAATTAAACACAATTTTATATAAATATGAAATCGGTAGCTAGTCATCGTATTTATTTTTATTTTTTTAAAGTTTATTATTACTTTCATTTGAAATTACTTAATGAAGTATCAAATAATTTATTAATGTTCATTTGAAATTATTCAATAAGAACTTTTGATTTGATAGTTGAAATAGTAAAGTTAATCGTTTATATTGAGTTATTAAGCATAATAATTCATTAGAGTTATTCTTAAATTCAACTAATTTTTACCTTATATATATAAAAGATATATTTTTGATCTTATAACCACACATGAATAATCATACTTGAAAGTGTCACATGACCATTTAAGAAAGTTACATGAATTTTTATTTTCTTAACAATTTATAATTTGATTAATTATTAAGATTCATTCATTTGACACTCTCATTATAAAAATCTTATCATTTAATATGTATATATATGAGCCATATCAAGTGAGAGTATTTTATTATGAGAGATGAAATTATTAAATAATAATCATTGAATTTAAAACTATGGATATAAAAAAGAGGATACAACCTTAGTATGCACCTTTTGTTTCCTTTACTTCCCAACCATCTGGTTAACTTTTGAGATTAATGAATGTGCACTGTCCACACTGTTGATATAAAACTATTTTTCATAAACAGATAATCACGACGATTTATGGTATTATTATTGTCTCTCAAGTGATTACAAAATCAAATAACATATCAAAATTAATAGTTCTAATTGACTGTTGGTATAAAATTAATTTATACTATGCATAGTCTATTTTCTTTTAACTTTTTGTCTCTTAATTTTAAAAAAACAAAAAAAAATGTCCCGTGGGTCTGGAAGTTCAAACGTGAGATTTATTTTCTGTGAGATATTTCCAAACACAGATCCAACATTTTCTGGGAAAAATGAAAGAAATTAATATTAGATAAAAGAGCCAATATTATTTGGAATTTCCAATTGCTTGCAATTGGATAATAATGAAGACAAAAATAAGACCCCTTTAGTCTCAAACCCACGCCTCTTTCTCTAGCAATGAAACTCCTCTAATATACTCAATTGCCACTTAATCCAAACTTTCCTACAACTGCATTTATACTATTCATCACTCGAAAGTCGGGAGTAGAAGAGGAAAAGATAATTGAAATGCCTTTTTTAAGAGAAAATAAAATGTTGACTGTTGGTTCAAGATGATAACATAACCTGCACTTGCGGGTATTCATTCGGTCTCATTTTGATTTGGGTGGGGAAATCAGGTGGGGATTTTTCCCGAAATTAAAATCCAGGAGTGAGACAGGTTTGGGAGTGTTGATATTCACCTCGCACATGCACCCGAACTCACTCTACTAGTAATATTATTGTAATTTTTAAATTTTATATACATATAAATATTGAATATCCTATATATTTTTTTTAAATATTAAAAATTATAATTTCATTTTTATAGAAAATATTTTTTAATTTTATTACTGTATAATAATTATTATTTTAATATATTAATGATAATAGATATTATTTTAATTTTATATTTATTATTTTCATCTCTCACAATAAGTTAGTGTTTTTATTTGATATGTCCCTGATATATATATATCTCGGTTATTGTCGTTTTAAGAACAATAACAACAAGAAAATATTTAATTAAAATTAATTTAGTTTTTTCTGAATATTTCAAATTTGAAACAATTGCACTTTTTGATACCGGAGCAGATTTAAATTGCTTAAAAAGTAGCATTGTACCAAACAGATTCCTACAAAACTCTAATGAAAAACTTGTTGCGGCTAACAACTCCAACATGATTATAAAAAGTAAAACTGAAGCTTCCATTAAGAATGGTAACGTTTCAATCAAAACTCCTTTTGTTTTATTAGAAAATATTACTCATACTGTCATTTTAGGGACTCCTTTCATTAACATGATAACTCCCTACTCAGTCAATTACGACAACATTTCTTGCAAAACAAAAGACGCTAAAATCATTTTCCCTTTTATTGGAAAACCCAGAACAAAGAATTTAAATCTTTTAAAAGCTTGTTTTGTTTACAAATCTGAATTAAATTGTTTAATTCAAGGAAAAGAAAAACATTTATATTTCTTAAAACAAGATGTTTCTTTTCTCAAAACTGAACAACAATTACAAAATAATTTCGTAAAGCAAAAAATTTCAGATCTCAAAAAGAGAATTGAAAACGAAATCTGTTCAGAATTACCAAATGCTTTTTGGAATAGAAAACAACATATGGTAGACCTACCATATGAGAATGGCTTTTCCGATAAACAAATCCCAATGAAAGCTAGACCTATTCAAATGAATTACGAACATGAAACACATTGCAAAGCAGAAATCCAAGACCTAGAACATAAAGGTCTAATTACAAAATCTAGGTCACCTTGGAGTTGTGCAGTCTTCTATGTGAATAAAAATTTTGAAATAGAAAGAGGAACACCAAGTTTAGTCATAAACTACAAACCTTTAAACAAAGCTTTAAAATGGATTCGTTACCCGATTCCAAACAAAAATGATCTTTTACAAAAATTATACTCTTCATCTGTATTTTCAAAATTTGACATGAAATCAGGATTTTGGCAAATACAAATTGATCCAAAAGATCGATATAAAACAACTTTTACGGTCCCTTTTGGTCAATATGAGTGGACGATAATGCCTTTTGGATTAAAGAATGCTCCTTTAGAATTCCAAAGAATTATGAATGAAATCATTAATCCATTCTCAAAATTCTGCATTGTCTATATTGATGATGTCTTAATATTCTCAGAAACTATTGAACAACATTTCAAACATCTTAGAACATTTTTAATGATCACTAAGAAAAATGGACTATTACACCAATTGAAAGATTCCTATCCTTCGCAGATAAATTTCCTGACAAAATCCTCGACAAAACACAATTGCAAAGATTTTTAGGATCTTTGAACTATGTATTAGATTTATGTCCTAACATTAATTGGATAGCAAAACCTCTTCATGATAGATTAAATAAAAATTATGTCGCATGGACTGAAGAACACACAAAAATAGTACAAATAATCAAAAAACAAGTTAAAGAAATACCTTGTTTGCATTTAGATGACCCTTCAGCCCAAAAAATTGTTGAGACAAATGCTTCAGACATAGGATATAGGGGTATCCTTAAACAAAAAACAAATAACAAAGAATGCATTGTACAGTTTACATCTGCACATTGGAATGATTGCCAAAAGAATTATTCTACCATTAAAAAAGAAATTCTTTCAATTGTCATGTGCATTACAAAATTTCAAAGTGATTTACTCAACCAAAATTTTTTACTTCGAATTGATTCCAAATCTGCAAAAGAAGTTTTACAAAAAGATGTTCAAAATATTGCATCAAAACAAATTTTTGCCAGATGATAAGCAATCCTTAGCATTTTTTATTTTGAAATTGAATTTATTAAAGGAGAACAAAACTCAATTCCAGATTTTCTAACCAGAGAATTTCTCCAAAATAGGACTTGAGTGATGCCCAGAAAATCTAAAAGAATTGAGGTCCAGAAGGACCAACCTCAAGAAACCCCAAAACCTATCTCATCTGCCAAACCAATTCGGTCTTGGAAAGAAGCTGTCGAAGAAAATGAAGAACAAAACCAAATTCAAAAATGGCTTGCCAGCCAAGCAATAGTTGGTCCTGACAATTTCTAGGAAATAAAAGACTCAATTGAAGAAAACCTTCAACTCCAAAAAATTGCAAAACTCCACAAACTCCAACAAGAGATTGAATCCCTCCAAATACATTTGCCTTTGTTTGCAGGGCAGGAGAGAGGAGAATCTTCAAATAACCCTTCTCAGAAAATTATTTCAAAACCTTTACAGGAGGAACCACCCTGTAAAATAATTTCAAAACTCTCTCAAGGAGAAACTTCAAAAATTATTTTAAATGATTCTGAAAATACTTTGTTCAAACAAAAATCCAAATATTTTGTCAAAACAGATTATCAAAACATTTGGACAATGGAGGATCATTTCTATAATAGAAATCCTCAATCCGTCATCTCAAAGATTTTCCTAGAAGGCTGATTTTTCAAACCGTATGATTTATCAAAAGCCTAGCCTTACTATAAATCTATTTTTGAATGTATAGGATCTGTAACAATTCAAGACAACTCAAAAGAAGGCCCAATAGCCTATTCAACTGCAAAAATCCACAAAATCATCCCACCATCAGAATGGGGATCAAACCTACACACACCAAAACAATTCCCACTCGATTTCAAAAATACGATAAACCATTGTAGGACTTTTAATTATTGGGATTATCAGCAAGCTTGGTACAACGCTTTTCTCATTCAAAACCAAAAATTTAGCCGTACTTGGCTATTTTTCTTTAACCTTACCATGGAACCTTCGAAAATTCCTCAATGGTTTGCTCATTGGTGGAAATTCTTTGGCTCCATTCCAGATATCTTAAAAATAGAAGAACAAGAAAGCTTCCAATTATACAAAACCAATTACAAACCAACAGATAGAGAACGCATTTTTCACCCTCTAATGCTATTCTCTACAAAATTCTTTCTACCATGGGTATTAGCCTGGTATTTTGACATTAACCAAAAAGAAATCCAAGCAATCCTCGTCAGAAGATTCAAAGTCAGATGGTGGACAAAATTTTCTATTCCTCAAAGTCTCAAAAAACAAGTTGTATCGACATGGCTCCAAAGGCAAGGAATGAAGAAACCAGACCAAATGGCAACTAAGTTCTTGGCCCAAAAATCATTTGCCCAAACGCAGTTAGCAGCGGCAAAATCCGAGGAGGAATGTTTTGAAATCATGGCTCAACTCCTCAAAAGTAAGGCCCAATCATCAAAACATTCCTCAGACAGTGCTTCAGAAGACACCGTTAATATGGAATATGAAAATGAAGACGATTGTTTCGTCATCTTGTTACCCATAAAATAAATGTAATGTCCCAATACTCTTGGCCCATAAAAAAAATTGTATATCATGTAATGGGCATAGCCCAAATTTCATTTCGGATCAGTGTAAACATAGTCTAGAATATCATTAACGGGCCTGGCACAAAATTGATTCCAGACTTAAAAAAAAAAAAAAAAAAGAAAAAGAAAACAAAAGAAAAATAGAACACGAATATTTTCTTTCTGAAAAGCAAAACGCAAAAAAGAAAAGTTGTTTGGCACTTGTCTGCCATCTGCACCAACAGACAAACGTGGCACCGAAAGAGGGAAGAATCTCATCATTTCCTCCACCTCATAATACAGCACAAGCGGAACCCTTTCCCTATATAAGGAAGGCTCCTCTTCAAGCTCAAATCAGAATGGAATACAGCGAGTAAATATTTGTTAGAAATCTTAAGAGTTTCCTAAGTGTCTCCTATATTTTCACAATCTTGTATTTTCCTTTTCCATTTTCAAAAACCAAGTTCTCATTGTAAGTATTTGTTTAGTATGTATTAATTATATTCTGCTTTTATTTGCATCAAAACCGTATTTATGTTGTGCAAAATAAGTATGCTCTGCACTTGCAGCTAATTGATGATCTTGTGCATCAGAAAGTGTTTTTAAATTTAATATGAACTTTTGATTTTTTTTTGTTGTGTTTCAATTTGTGTTTATTAAAACAACCGATTTAGATCTTTTCCTTGACGATTTGCCAACTTTTAATTTTCGTGGTTTATGGGTTTGGTTTTGTTTCGTTGAATTAATAAACGCCATAAATCGTATGCAATTACTAGAACAACAACTGATCATCTGGTATCTCGGTTATTGTCGGTGATTACCCTATTGTTAGGTGACCCTTTGATCCAGAACGTTCGTGGTATCAGAGCCTGGTTTGGTGAAAGAATTTATGTGCGGTTTTCTATAAGGTTTCAAACAAGATCCTTCACAGCTTTTTGAAATATTGGTCATGGGTATTTCAAATTGTTTACAAAAGGATCCTAGTTCTTGTCTAGTCTTTTTTATTTCCCATTTTAGATGTTTTTGGAGTTTTAAATCTTGACATATTTTCAAACCTTCCTTTTGAGTGAAGCTAACCAATTCCCCATAAGTTAGATGGTTATATGGGATTTGGTTTACCCCATAGACTTCTTTGATTTTGTTTCTAACCTTTTCTCCTAAAAAGGTTGGGAGTCTTGCAAGGAATTTTTCTTTCCAGAAAGGTTGGTTTGAGTCTTCTCTTAGCATGACTCTGGTTAAGAAGGTATTTTTATAATATTGGAATTCAGAAAGTTTTTTACATCTAAGGTTGGATAGGAGTTCTGCATTTTTATCTTTTAAGTGTGATGGATCACCTATGAAGTGCAAGCTAATTGTGTGTATTAGTGTTGCAACTGCATCAGGTATTGGGTTTCCTATTTCGTCGAGGATGGGAATTTCTTCCTTTGTGGTTTGGATTGCGTTTAAAATTTCTAAGTGTTGAAGGGGCGTGAGGTGGTAATCCCACCATCCTTTGAGTTGGCCTGAGAATCCTACTATTAGGAGTTCAGCTATGGCTTTGTCGGGTGTGTTGGCTTGGGTTTTGTAGGCATTTGATGCCATTGTCATTTGTTGGAGGAGACTTAAGATGTTGTATTCGGACATACCATCTATGTTCCATTCGTAGACAGTGTTGGCATTGAATTTGGATTGAGAGAGGACATTAGGTCTATTTTCAATACCTAAGTCTGGTGTTGTGACCATAGCTAAAGGTTGACCCTTTTGCCACTGAAGTTTGCACAGGTTTTGTGGTTCTTGTTCGGTTTCAGAAACTTGGTCTAAAGTTGTGACCGTTTTGTCAAAGGTATCTTTAGCTACCATCGGTGTAGAGGTAGAGGAATGTTCTATCCTACTAAGTTGTTCATGTAAGGCTTGGGTGAATTCTGATTTGCCTTCCCTAAACAGTTTTTGGCTTGTTTTTGAGATTTGGAATGGTTTAAAAACTGGATTTTTTAGTTTTGGATCACTTGTCTCAATCGGAGAGACAGTGGAATTTTGTTGATTTTCTTCTATCTTAGTTAATTGTTTTGCTATTGTGCTAAGATGGACATTTGTAAAATTATTTTGTTGAAGGATATTTCGAATATCTTTTTCAGAACTATCACTAGGGATTTTGAAAGGGGCAGCTTCTACTGGTTTTTCAGGATGCGTTATTATGATTTGTCTTAAAGGTGGGTGTTCAGAATGGATTTTTTGTCCAGTTGCTAAATCCTATTCTGGAGTTTTGTTTCTGGTTATTATGGGATTAACAGAACCTAGGTTTTGTATGAAAGGGTAAGAAATTTGGTTTTGTTTTGCATAAATTTCAAACCATTCAAAGAATAGAATGTGGCTCATGTTTTGTAAAATGAACTTGTAAAATTCATTTTGAATATCTTGTCTTTGTTTTCGAAAGTTTTTGAAGAACCAAGTTCTTTTTTCTGTATTTTTGGAAGCATAAAAATCGTTATGGAGGATAGTTTTATCAGCTTCAAATTCTTTTTCTATAACATTGAGTTCATTTACAACACTTTCAGTTATAGCAGAAAAAGATGGCGAAGTTGGTGGAGAAATGTTTTGTTGCTCCTCATTAGTGTTTTGAGGTGCTGTGTAAATTTGATGAGGTATATTTGTGGAGTAGTCAACGTTTTGAAAGGAAGCACTTGGTATGTTGGAACATGAAAAACGCGGTTTTGTAAAGTTTTCTAGTTTTTGAGGCAATTGTATTATTGGAGGTGGTCTGGAGGAACTAGCATCAGAATATCTGGCACTAGAAGTTCTTGAAAAACTTAGTTTTACCCTACCATCATTGTATTGTACGACTTCTTTAAGATTGTTGTTTGGTTTTGACTGTTGGAGAGACTGTGGTTTAACAGCTCCTTCCAGAATCCATTCTTCAGGAAGATCAATATCTTTCCAGACGATGGTTCTTGGAATAACAGTGTTTGCCTTAGTCAAATCAGTTTGTAAAAATAGCTTTTTGCCCTTTTTATTTTCAAAATTTTTTGTTGCCGTAAAGGCTGAAAACATTGCTTTGTAATTAATTCTGTAAATAATAGCTACAGGAATAGATCCTTCTATCATCTTGTAATTATGAGTTTTGATTTGTAACATGAGAGAATTTGCGATGTTTGGGTCTTTTAAAGATAAAGAAAAATTTGGATAACATCCAAACCAAATTGGTCCTTGACATAGACTAGATTCAACTGTACTTATAATTGAATCTTGGAAGTTCAAAAACCTTTCATCCCGTAGGACGCATAGGATTGAAGTATTTAATCCTTCTCGTGTTAGGGGTTTTATACCAACTTGAACAAGACCTATATGTATGAAATTATAGTTCCTTGCAGCGTGTTTTTTGAGTGTTTTTGAAGAAAGAAGATTTATTGTTTCAAAGGGGTTAGAAAGAGTAGCATCACGTTCCTCCCTTTTGATAACATAATCGGTTTTTAAAAGATTTTTGAAAAGACTAGATACATAGACCTCGTCTTTTTTGATTTTTGGAATTTGCCAATTGTTTATGGATTTTTGGAAGTCTTCAGTAGTGACCGAAAAAGTCCTCACAAAGGCCAAAATTGAAATTGGTCTTTATTTGTGGCTGAAAAAGCCCTCACAAATTTTTAAATATTTAACTGGATTTTGTGGCTGCCTAAGCCCTCACAAAATCACAACATTGTGATTTTGTGAGGGCTTAGGCGGCCACAAAATCCAGTTAAATATTTAAGGAGTTTGTGAGGGTTTTTACAGCCACAAAAAATGCATTTGTGAGGGCCAAATCCGTCACAAAGGAGTGACGTGACCAGTGGCTGCAAAGGCTGCCACAAAGGAATGACCACGTGGAATTTGTGGTTGCAAAGGCCGCCACAAAGGAATGAGCACGTGGAATTTGTGGCTGCAATGGCCGCCACAAATGCTCAAGCAACACTATATATATTTCTCCCCCTCCTACTTCATTTTTTCACATCCAACTTCTCTCTAAAACCTCATTCTAACTATTCTCTCCTTCTTCTCTCTACACAAAATTACTCTTAAGCTTCATTTAAATATAATTATAATTATTAATTTAAATATTTAAATATTTAAATATTTTATTATTAATAATTTAAATATTTTTTTATTAATTTAAATATTTTATTATTAATATTTTATTATTTAAATTAATCTTTAATGTAATTATTCATCTTTATTTTTAATTTAAATATTTTATTTTAAATTTTTAATTATATTAAGATTAGTTTATTATATATTACATTTAATTTATAATTACATTATATTTTAAATTTAATTTAAATTTAAATTTAATTATAATTTAAATTTTAATATTATAATTATATTAATTTATTATATATAATATTATAATAAACTATTAATTTTGAATTTAAAAATTAATTTATTAAATACGAATTATTTTGTGGCGGCCTAAGCCCTCACAAAATATATTAATTTTTAATTACGTTGGCATTTGTGGCGGCCAAAAGCCCTCACAAAGGTCCAGTCAGCAAATTCAGCCTGTCCTTTGTGGCGGCCTATGCCCTCACAAAGACAGACTTTTGTGGCTGCAAAATCCCTCACAAATGCATGTGTTTTGTGGCTGCAAAAGCCCTCACAAATGCCAACCTGTTTCAGGCACTTTGTGGCCGCAAAAGCCTTCACAAAATTTTGTGACCAGCTTCTTTGTGGCTGCCAAAAACCCTCACAAAATCCACCTTTGTGGCTGTTTTTTCCTCTTTGTAAGGGCTAAAAGCCCTCACAAAGTTCATGTTTTCTTGTAGTGTCACTGCTCTTAAACGCCTGTTCGTCGGCTTAGACACAGGACTTACAACCCAGAAACTATTATTCTTCAATATAAACCTTCAAGATTTTAAATATTATATAATCGATTTTACATATCCTATATTGGTACAATGAGACACTAAAGTACTTTGTTAATTATTTGTTGTGAAATATGATTTATTATTACTTTATTAGAATGATGTAGTTCTTTACTTACATAATAATATTGGACAAGGTCAAGTATATATTAGACTATCTTATAGATGCAACAACATTAGAACTACATGATGAAATTCAAGGAGATACTTTGATTTAAGTCTATGATACAATACATGCAAGAGATTAATTATATGGATTCTAAAACAGTTATAGTATTGCATAATTGTTCAATTGAAAATAATACATTAAAAGAGATAAAATATTTCTCCATTGTGATCTTCAATCAATCAATTGGAAATACAAACATATGTTAATATGATGATATATGACGGAATTGGATTCACGGAAGTCAAGTGAATTGACGTAGTCACACAATTAAGAAAATGTAGTCACACAATTAAGAAAATGAAGATTTTAATTTAACTTGTGTAATTTAAAATATTGAACTTAAATCTAAATTGATTGAACAATATTCGATATTTGACTGCGTGAATGCAAGGACCTCTGACTGTGGAGAACCTCGATATATATACATCTTTTATAAGTCACGAACATCAACAAAGTTGCATCTCTGTTCTATTACCTCTCTCGTGCAATCAAATCATACTCCTATGTTTATATATTTGTGAGATCTTAGTAACATTACTCTTATCTCGGTCTTGCAATGAGAGTAATATGTGTTTCGGTGCAACATTATATTTTGTTAAGTCATGAACATGCTTTCTTTCTTCTTCATCAAAGCGTCCAACAAATGCATGTCCTCCAAAGTATCAGGTAATTCATGGTTGTGAATTCCACAAATTACTTTAAGTGTCTATCCTGAACCATCTGTTAATGGTTTTGATCTAAGCTTGAAAGGACAATCACACCTTTTTGTTGAACTTCGAGTTGAACTAGCAACACACTTGTATTTTCCATCTTTGTCATAACCTAATATTAATTTATTTCTTCTTCCTTTCTCTCCCGTCTCTGTATCTGATCCTCTGATAATAACAGTAACTTTATTTTTTATACCGATTTCTTTTGCCCAATTCACAACAGTATCTCTTGTAACAAATATCTGAAACAAAATAAATTATAATTAATCACAATAATATATTTTTATAATATTAATATTAATTATATTTATTCATATATGATCTATGTCAAAAATATTTATAGTATCGACGCATGTTTCATCTATTAATAGTAGCAGTTTATCTATATCTATTAATATTTAAAAAAAATTAATAAAATTCAAAAAACTTAAAACATAAATTTAAAAAAAATATGTTTGTACCGAAAAACTTATATATGAAGTTTTCCAAAAGCAACTATTGTACCGGAGAACTTGTGAATGAAGGTTTTCGGTACACAATTTTTCCCTTCTCTACTGGAAAACTTAAAAAAAGTTTTTGAGAAACAAACTGTGTACCGAAAATCTTCTAAAATGTTTTCCATAAGTTACTGAAAAACTTGGACCTACACGAAAACTTTTTTACGGCTCCAGATATGATAGAATGGTGAAAAAAATAAATTAATTTTAGATTGTGTGAAATAGTAAAAAAAAATGAGGGTATTTTTGATATTTTGAAAAAAAAATTGGGGGTATAAGGTAATTTTTTCTTACAAGTGCCATAATGAAGTAAAAATGGATCGTTCTTAGAAAGTAATTTTCGAGAACAAATGTTTCAAATATGAAAAACCAGAATGTCCTAACATTAAATGCCATAATATAAAGTTACCATTAGTAAAGGTAAAAGTAGATTCGAAGCTACTACTTATTTGTTGACATCAATCTATGAAGTTATGTCTATTGTGGAGGAAGTAGAGTCCTATGTTGTCTTTAACACTAAGAATCATCTTTCCCGAGTTAAAATCCTTAAAAGTACAATGAGAATGAAATAAACTAGACTAACATTTTATATCATTTGTTAACTTTGTAATAGATGCATGATTATAAGATAAATTAGGAACATGTAAGATGTCACATCTCAGTTTTGAAAACATCATCTTAAAATACAAAATTTAAAATACGGTCCATTTTTTTAAAAACATAGAAGATTAATTTGCAAATGTTTCTTCACCAAGAAAGTAAATAAAAACTTATTTCCCGTGAATATATTTCAATTTTCGTTGAAAGTACAATTACAGAAAAATGTAAATAAATCACATACTTCATTTAACAATTATCATCGATGTACTTCTGGAAACTACAAATTGACCAAAATGCATAATTTATATTAGTTAAATCAATATTTTTGCATATAATATAGCACTATATGTGATAAATGATGAAGATTCTTTGACTCCAATAGTAAATTTGAGATAAGTTACTCCGCTTAATCATTCCATATAAATGATGAATTTCACTAATCTGAGCATTGATTATTGACATAATATATTAATAATCAAGCCCACAAAGTGTTATATAAATATGAAATTTGTAGCCCTGTAATTTAGACATCGATATTTATTTATATTTTTTAAAAATTTATTATACATTTCTTTCAAATTATTTAATAAAGTATCAAATAGTTTATTAACGTTCATTTGAATTTATTCAATAAAAACTTTTGATTTGATGGTTGAAATAGTAAAATTAACTGTTCATATTGAGTTATTAAGCATAGTAATTCATTATAGAGTTATTCTTGGATTCAACAAATGAAAGAAGTTTTAATATAAGAATGAAATAATTAAATTTTTGATGATACAACTACACATGGATTTAATTAATGATTAAGATTCATTCATGTCACACTCTCATTATAAAAATATTGTTATTTGATATTCTCATTCATCTCAGACCATTAGTCATATCAAATATTCTCATTCATCTCACATTCTTATTAGTCATATCAAATGAAAATGCTTTATTATGAGAGTTGAAAATATTAAATAATAACCATTGAATTTAAATCAACTATATATATAAACAAAATAACCTTAGTATACACCTTTTGTTTTCTTTATTTTCCAAGCACCTGATTAACTTTTGAAATTAATATATGTGCACATCACAATGTTAGTGTAAAACTATTTTATACAAATAGTTAACCACATTCATTTATGACGCGGTTAGTATGGTTAGTATGTCTAAAATTAGTTTACACTATTTTCTCTTAACTTTTTGTCTCTGGTTCTAGAAGTTAAAATGGGAGATTTATTTTCCAGGAAAAACGAAAGAAATTAATATTAGATAAAAGAGCCAATAATATTTGGAATTTTCATACGACCCCTTTAGTTTCAAACCCGACCTTCATTCTCTAACAATGAAACTCCTCTAATATACTCAATTGCCATTTAATGTAAACTTACCTACAACTCGTTCATGCTATTCATCGCTCGAAAGGGGGGGACAGAGATTGAAAAGGAAAAAACAACATGGAGAAATTAATGTGTGAGAAAGAGGATGAAAACTAGCTTGTTCTTCTAAAAGATGCATGAGAGAGAAGAAAAGATAATTGATATCTCTTTTAAGAAAAAATAAGATCTCAACCGTTGGTTTAAATCTAATGGTTAATATTTATTACTCTCATTTTTCACAATAACATAGTGTTTTTATATATATATTTGTGCAATCAAACACTAAAGTACTTTGCTAATTATAGGTTGTAAAATAGAAGGGTGTAGTTCATTAGATCCATAAAAATATTGGAACAAGGTCAAATATATATTTGGCTATCAAGAAGACATTTTGATTTAAGTCTGTGATACAACTTCTAACTACCTTGCATTTCGAATTCATTTAAATTATGAAATATCCATAGATAACAAACAATTCAATTGGCATGGAAATTGAAAATCGAACATAATCATAGTAATCAATAGTTTTGTTTTACATCAAAAAATGAAGACAAATATGGCCTCAGTTAATTTTCCAGACATGTAACTGTATTAACCATTGTATGTTCAATTTGGATTTGCATTAAGAAATGTCTAAAGTTGTAAGAAGAAGAGAAGTGAATTAAGATGATAGACATGTAGAGTCCAAATGGAGCAGATGAGAACACGGAAAATCGACACATCTGTAACGATGAACTCATTAATTTACCAGACAAGTAACGGCATCAACCATGCTATGTTGAGCAGGATACCTGACTAATGTCTGGACAGAATAACTATTGGAACAATTTTCTAATAGCCCCACATCCACAATTTTGATCTCCTTATTTCTAATCAAAGATTTTGGTCAATGAAAAAATGAAACAAAGATTGTGAACAATGCAAAATAAAATATCAAAAGTCCAATTAACCCTTTTAATCTAATTGCTGAAAACTGGCATCAAGTTCAAAATGAACATAACTGCCAAAAGAATCAAGATATAGATAGAAAAACAAAATGTCCAAACCTTAACAGGGATGATATGATACAAAAAAATAAATCATCCAATATCAAATCATTATGCACTTCATCCCAATGATTAATTGGATGTGCACGTATCATGATACAATTCATCTTCTGAGAGTACTAAGGTTCATAATTCTTTCAATAACAGCAGAATAAAGTCACAAAATTTCAACATTTTCAATAACACAGTGGTAATAGACAAAATGATTGAAAACAAACAAGATTAAAAGAGAAGCAACATTAAAACAACCCCAATTTCATTTCATGCTTTTGATTACGAAATACTTTGTAAAGGAATTCATGGGACACAAACATTATTAGACGAATTCTGGTCTACATCGCTGTGAAATTTCTGCTGCGCAGCAACAACGTGTGCAACTAGGGTTTGTGTTTGGGGATATTTATAGGAAGTAAGAAGCGGGGTTCAATTAGGGTTTTGAGAGTAACGGCGGAGCGGCAATTCCAATGAGAGGTATAAATAACGGACTGCTTCGCCACACTCTGTTTGGTTTAGAAAAGAAAATAGAGAAAAGAAAGTAATAATAAGAAGAGAAATGTAGTAGAAAATTATATCATTAATTAGTTGTGTTTGAATGAAAAGTGAAAAATCAATTTATTATGTTTAAGTGATTAATAAACTTTAATTAAATACAAATCAATTGAAAAAAATTAGTTCAATAATTTTGTTAAACTTTATTTACTTCTTAAATAAACTCTATTATCATCACAACATTAGAGAAAATTGATTTCATCTCTTCACGTCTTTATCCATTTTAACAAATTTTTTTTAATATGTATCAAAAGAACTCATGAAAGAGAAAGAGAGATAGAACAAAACGAGAGGAGGAATTGATATAAATGATCCAAATTCAAACCAAATGATTAAAAAAGAAATTGAAACTGAAAGAAAAGAAATAAATGTATTTTTAAAATGAAATAAATATCTCTATTAAAAATTGAGATATGATAAAAATGAATAATAAATAAAGTAGGGATATTCTTATGGTTTTAGTTTACAACATCCAAGTTTATTATCAACGAGATTCTCATATCAACAACGAGATTTAGACAAATCATTCAATAGTTTGAATTGTTTTTTTTTTTCAAACGGATGCAGGAAAAACTATATTAGACATAATTGAATTATAAAATCTATGCCAAAGTCGTTTAAGTTTCACCTTTTGTTTTAGATTGGTATTTTAAGACTTTTTTCTTTTTTAAATTGTTTCCTTAAGGTAAAGCTAGGAAAAAACTATTACAGAAGAAACTGAGAAGTGTTACAACGGTTACTCGATTGTCAATAGGAACTGGAGGTATTCGCAACAATTGAAGACCACTGGATCATGAAAACCCTAGGGAATATGTTAATCGATGTGTAGTTCGATGGCATAGGGCTACCGTTTATCACAAGAGATTGGGAAATCTTCTCATGAAACACGTTCTTCCTGGTTCAACTTTGTATGTTGAGGGAAACCTTGAGACTAAGGTCTTCTCTGATCCAATTATTGGTCTTGTTCTTCGAATTCGAGAATTTATTGTTTTTCGAAATGGTATTTAACTGACTCTTCAAACCCTGCTTCATTTTTTAAATATTGTTGCTTATTTCATTTTCTCATATTGTAGATATTTTCATTAATTCGATTTTTGCCTATGTAATTAAAAGCATTGTTTTCATTAGTTCTTTCTTCTAATTAGCAATTGGTTTACACTTGCTTATGCTTCTATCCTATATACTAGTTACAACTTTACGTGTTTGTGGGGAGAATCGATAAGCTTAATATTTTATCATAAAGCAAGAATGTTGTCGTTGCTTTTGTTGTTTTTGTGTTTAGATTCATCTCTCAGACAGACCCTTGTTATCTTCCTTCATCAACTTTTGTAATGATGTAATCATAAGGAGAGTGTTTTGTTACGTCAAACCTTGTGTTAATTGGTTGTTTGCTTCATCACAGTTTTCATACATGTCCTATGAGTTGTTCATTTTGTTTAAGAATACACAATTTTCTGTCTAAATGTCTAAAGGAGTCCCTTTAAATGTATATGCTAGAGACCCAAGAGCATTGTCTGATGAGTTGTAAAAGTTGTTATATATATTCGTAAATAGAAACATGAACAATAGTAATATAATCAGTACCTAAGAAATCATAAAACACTAAAAAATTATAGATTAACCCTAAAAACATAAAAATACATTAAGATACCCTAATAAACTAACCTTCTCTAAAGTTTCAACATAGAAACTAGATATGGACAACCTCTATATATTATCAGTACCTAAACATAATGGAAACATCGCAAAAAAAATGTTAGTAAGAAAAAGATCAAACCCTAACACAAAATAGTAACTTCAATGAGAAGAATAAACCAAAACAAAATACAAAAGCATATAATACCTTTCAAGATAAACATTGAATAAAGAAAGAACAACTTTTTAGGATAACCATTTAATAAATTTTATGAGATTAGAGAGTTAGGGTTTGGTAAAAAAATCAAAGGAAACTTACTGTACTTTCATTGCATGTTTGTAGACTAAAGGGAGACGATGGAGATGGTGACGGCGATGATGGTGACCGTGAGCAAGACGAGACTCAAAGAGAATTGAAATCGAGTCTTTGAGAGACGAAATAGAGAGAGTGTGAGGTGGATGACGATGATTTGATGAATGGATTATGGATGTGTTGAAATTTGAACTCAACTTACCTTTAATTGGGTTGGGCTGCTGGGTTCTGTGTTATTGGCCTTTTTTTAAAATATTTGCCTTGTGGCTTTGTGTCTTTGAGATAAGTAGTGTTACTGCTACTGTGTATTTTAATTTTACATATTAATATATAATATAAAATTAATAATATTAATATATAATATATAATATAAAAATAATAATATTAATATATAATATAAAAATAATAATTAAATTCGGTCGAGTTTGGGTACCGACGGATCCAAGTTACTCATTCGAACTCGACCGTGTAAACTCATATGAATCCTTATTTTTCACCCGCTCAACCCATCAACCCGAAGAAACTCGTCCGCAAATTTAAATTTTTTATTGGGTCGGTCGGGTTCGGACGGGTCTGAATATTATGTCCACCCCTAGATGATAGTCTGTTGGAGAATGATGTTGAAAATTCTGAAGACTGATGATCTTTCTGGAGATTGATCTGATCATTCTGCAAACTGATGATCATTTTGGAGACTGATGAGAACTTTCTGTAGATTGATGTTTAACATGTTGGAGAATGGTGTTAGCATGCTGGAAATTAATGTTAACAAGTTGGAGAATGATGTTAGCAAGCTGGACATTAATGTAAACATGTTGGAGAATGATGTTAGCATGCTGGAGATTAATGTCAACATGTTGGAGAATTATGAAAATACTATCAAGAATGTTCTTCGTTCATTACAGTCAAGTTGGAGAAGGTTCAGATCTGTTTAGTCTTGCTAATTTGTGATCTTCTCTATTTGTGATTCGAGTAGTTTATTTGAATCTCATCATCTTAGTTTGTTCCTTGTCAAGTGCTGATGATATAGATGTAAAATTCAGAAGCTAAAACTTCTGCTAACTACTGGAGATTGATTGATTTTGGAGTTGTGATTATCATTCTTGAAACTGGAGAACATTCTTCGTTTTCCAGTTTTTGTTAAGAATGTTCTTCATTCTTGTCTATTCAGTTTCTTGCCTTTTTATGATGATTTCTTTGTTTTGTTTGAATCTTATCATTAAATTAATAAACTCAAAAGCACAAGTTAAACTAACACAAAATTTAGAATCATAATTAACATTCTTAATTAACTTTTTGTTTGTTTTCATCAAAACATTAAATTGAGATTTTGTCTTAACAATCTCCCCATTTTTTTATGATGAAAAACATGTTAATTTAGATTTTAATTTTGATTATAATTTTAATCATAGAAAGCTTAAAAGCTCCCCCTCATAATATGCTTCAGATTTTTGAACCAACATAAAATCTAAAATAATTCTCTCCTTTGTCAACACAAAAAGGTTGGAAAATACCTACTCATAGAAAACAATGAACATAATCCAGTTTTAAGAAAAATAACATTTTCTAAAAAAGTCCCCCTTAAAATTTTGAAATTGATATCCTTCAAAATTCCAAAACACAAGTAAGATAAAATGAATGTGAACACGATTATGCTTAACAGTAAAAAATAGATCCATTTTTAATTTTTAAAACTAGAGAGAGCGAGCGCATATAGGGAGGCAAAAATAAGATGATTGTGACAACCTATCAAATATAATTTTTCTCCTTACAAAACATTCTTATGCTAATAAAGTTTGTTTTTTTAAAACTAATTTTTTGAAACGATCAAAGTGATTTGTTCACATAAAAAAAATGTTTTTAAAGACATAAAGAGGAGAATTTGTAGAAAATAATTTGAGTTCCATGAATGACTTAAGAAGTAATCAAGATCAGGATATACCTTGATAAGATCCAAAGAAGCACTTGAATTAGACAAAAGTACAATGCAAGTTTGTGCTTCTTCTAAAGGAAATTTGAATATCATTTTTGTATTTCAGAGGCAAATCAATCACTGTAATTACACTTCCAACAGAAACCTTGGTACATATCCTTCCAATTAATTTTATCATTCTCCAACTTTTATGAGGAGAATGAAACAAAAATTATTTATCAATCTCAGTTTCCTAGGAAGCATTATGTTGCTGCTGTCCAGAATGTTAATCTTCTTCATCTCCTTTGCTTTAATGTTTCCAAAGGTTTTAAACACTCCAAATTTTTGTAATGAGATGAGGCGTCATACTTTTCAATTCTTGTGTATTGAGCATGCCTTGTCCAGGTATCAATGTTCTTTCTTGATTGTTGGATGATGTTCCTACATCATAAATTAGTAATGACTTTGGTACCCATATTTGTTTGGGTCCTTGATGGTTGGTTTTGCATTTATCCTCTTTTCTTTCCGAAACAAAAAGTTTTCATATATTTTCGTTTTTTGAGTTTTATTAAAATCAATACCAGCTTTACCAAATATTATCACTTGAGATCCCATAATTTTTTGAAACGTTTCAGTAGCTTTAATAAAATTTGACAAGTCATTTCTAAGAAGTACATTTTCAATTTTAAAAAGAACGTTCTCCGTTTTCGTTGCAAAACGTTCTTGATTTTCAGATTCATTATTTTCCTTAAAATGAGATTCTTGCATGTTTTGAATGATGTTTTTTAGTTCATCAATCATAACATGAGTTTTCTCTTTTTCCCTTTTTATTTTAAAACTTGATCCTTTAAAGAGCTATATTTTTTAACAAGCAAATTTGAATCATTAAGTAAACTATCAAAATCTTTTTCAATTTGTTCACATAAAAGACATGGTTCAAAATTTATTACCTCCTTGTCTTCAGTATCTGCCATTAATCATAAGTTGGTTTCTTCATGTTCCTCTGTTTCTTATTCATCAGAATCATCCCAGGTCACAATCATGGATTTTTTCTTGAAAGGGAACTTCTCTGGTGCTCTTTTATAATGTCCTTATTTATTGCATCCAAAACATGTGATTTGACTTTTTTCTTCCTCTATTTTGAAGTTTTCATTTTGATTTTAAAATCACTTTTCGATATGATCCCTTCTTCTCAACATTCTCTGTATCTTTGTTGTAAGATGAAGTATTTCTTCATCAATATCTTCTTGTTCGATTTCTTTTGAGTCCTCATCTGGACTTTCTTGAGATGTTTTCAAAGCTATTGTTTTGCCCTTTTTGATTGGTATGTCTTCTTATAGTAGCACTTGTTGATCGATTACATTATCTTTTGGATGTATTTGGTGCAATGCATATGAGAGTTGGAATAAACCTTACTTACAAGATAAAATCTCACTTGTTGATAAAATACATGGCTTAGATCTCATTGTTGATAAAATACACGGCTCAGATATGATTTATTGTTAATTTGTGTTATGTGTTTACAATTCAAATATAACTTCACTGTCTTGTTGCTTGAGTGCCATTGTGTTTTCAGTTTGATAAATTTAGTAAATGCTTGTTAATCCACTGAAATTTGATAGCACCTATTAGATCACTTAATATGGATACTTTTAAACCTCAAAGAAGCATCAAATTTTTATATTTAATTTATAATCAATATTTCATGTTACTTGAGTCACTATAACATTGTCGACTAATTTAGTTTTTTATTACTATCAACTTTTTTTCTCTAAAGAAACTTTTTCCATTTTATTAGTAAATAATATCATAAAATAAACATAAGAGCTATATTTGATTTTCTTTTGTAATTATTTTTCACTGGTTAACTACTCGTTTGTATCGTGTTGTTGTCCTAAGAAAGGGGTTTGACTATTATTTCCAAGTGGGAATAGTGTGTGTATGGTTTAACAAGAGACTCAACAGTGAAGCAAAATGTCTCCATGGGAAGATTATCCTCGCTCTCAATCTCAAGAATAACAACTACGCTTTATCGCTCTTTGCTTTCCACACCCATTCGGCACCACCACCATCCCATTTTCGATGCCGACAACACTCTCACAACAACTCCTTCTCCATCACCAGAAAGAACATTCTACCCCTCAAGAACGGCCTCCACCCCTACATTTACAGGGTATCAACCTTATTTCATTAATTAATTATTATTTATTATTAAAATTGGTTTTGAATTTGTGTGATTGTAGGCTATATTTGTAGGTAAAGCTGAGCATAAACCGGTACAGAAGAAACTGAGAAGTGGTACAGTGGTTACTCTACTGTCAATAGAAACCAGAGGTATTCCCAACAATCGAAGACCACTAGATCACAAAAACCCTAAGGAATATGCTAATCAATGTGTCGTTCATTAGCATAGGGTTACCATTTATCTTGAGAGATTGGGAAACGTTCTCATGAAACATGTTCTTCCTAGTTCAACTTTGTATGTTGAGGGAAACCTTGAGACTAAGGTCTTCTCTAATCCCATTATTGGCCTTGTTAGCCGAATTCGAGAAGTTGTTGTTCGTCGAAATGGTAGTTAACTCACTCTTCAACCCCTGCTTCATTTTTTCAATAGTGTTGTTTATTTCATTTGCTCACATTGTAGATATTATCATTATATCCATTTATGCTTATGTAATTAAAAACATCGTTTTCATTACTTCTTTCTTCTTATTAGCAATTGGTTTGCACTTTCTTATGCTTGTTGGAAAAAAAGTATGTTATAGTGTGAATTTAAAAATGTATTGAAGTCGCACATTAGAAAGAAATATTTTTTATAAATTTAAGTGGAAAGAAACTTGTTAAGTCCCACATTGGAAATAAATAATTTTGAAATCCCACATTGGAAAACTCTAGTATTTTGAGTAGTTTCAAATCTATACATACTAAAGTCCCACATTGCTTAGAAAACAAATGTGAGTTTCCTTCCATCACTATATAATGAGCTTCAAACTATTGTGAGAAGTACACCAAAGTTGGATTCTTTTCCCAACTTTCTCGTTTCTTCCTCTTATATTCTGCTCGCCAAATTTCGAGCCACTTCTCCCCTTTCTTTCTGTCCCTTTCGGTTTTTAGAGCGGTTATTATACCGTAGTCCCTTTGGTTTTTAGAGCGGTTATTATACCGTAGTCATTTCGGTTTTTAGAGTGGTTATTATACCGTAGTCCCTTCGGTTTTTAGAGCGGTTATTATACCGAAGTCCCTTTGGTTTTAGAGCGGCTGTTATGCCGCAGTCCCTTCGGTTTTTAGAGCAGCTGTTATGTCGTCCCTTCGGTTTTTAGAGTGGCTGTTATGTCGTAGTCCCTTCGTTTTTTAGAGCGGTTATCATGTCGTAATCCTTTTGTTTTCAGAGCGGTCTTTATGACGTAGTTATGAGTGATCGTAGTACCATATTGCGAATGACTTTAATCGTCATATTGAGAGTGACTTTAACCGTCATATTAAGAGTGGCTTTAAGCGCCATATTGAGGGTGTAATTCTAGAACGGTTTTCTACAGTGCAGTAGAACTCCGATATAGTGATATGGGTTGTTTTATCCTGGGGACTTCGTGGTTGATAGTCTGCCTTGCACAATTTGGGCAGTGCCGCGAAATGTCTTAAAGAGAGCGACCTAGTCCGCGACTCAACCCAGTAATATCTTCGGTGGCATAAATTGTGATAGTTTTTGAAACTCAAATTCTAACAATTTTAAGACGCTTCGTTCTACCATGTCAACCGAAGATATTACTGAATTTGATTATGTTGCCTCTTCAATAAACTATGTAAGTTTTGAAGCAAAAATGGATAAGAAAGCTGGAGAATTAACCTATCGGAAAATAATGATAAGAATTATATTCTTAATGGAGTTGTTGATGATCTGTATAACTACTACAGTTCCAACAATACTGGTAGAGATATTTGAGATGCTCTAAATGAGTATGTAGTGAGCTGCTATCCAGAGTATTAGATGGCTGACGACAGATCCGTGGAGGTACACTCCTGTAAAATTCAGAAGATAACTCTTGGGATCATTTATTAAGGTACGTTACTCGTGACATATTTAAATTAAGTGTTGAAATTTAATATGTCTCTTTATGTTTGATTATTTAAATCAATAAAATGTATCTTTTTGCATACATGTTGTGTGATTTTAATTTTTGACATGCTATATTATGTGATGTGAACACATTTGATTAAGTAACTTAGATTTATTTCAAAAGTTATAATTAAATGATTTTGAAAAATGTGATTTTTGTAGTCAAACTAAAATAATAAAGAGTTCACATAAATTTGTAGTTAGAGAATCTAAGTCTTTAGATTTATTACACTTTAATATATGTGAACATGATGGGAAAGTTAACACGAAATGAAAAACAAAAATGAAACGTTTGACATGTTAAGAATCTCTTTAACTAAAATTGAAAATCAATTTAGTAAAAAGATTAAAAGGTTCCAAGTATGATTCTAGTTTGTTTAAATAAGTCTTATAAATTGTCTATAATTATATGTGGAACAACTGCACCATAAATGCTTGATGTGAATGGTAAAGTTGAAAAGAAAGGAAATATAACTCTTATTGAAATAGTTGTTGCTAATATGCTTAATTATATTGTTGCATCTCATTAGTGTGCAGAAAATATATTGCTTATATGTTATGTTTTGAATAGAGTTCTTAAATCTAATGACAAAATATCTCCTTATGAGATAGTGAAGAAAAGACAATAGAACTTGTCTTATTTTCAAACATGGGGTGGTCTGACTTATGTCAGAATTCCCGATCCCGAGCGAATTAAACTCGCCAGTAGAGCCTATGAATGAGAATTCATTGGGTATGCGGTAAAGAACAAAGCGTATAGGTTTTATGACCTAAATGCAAAAGTGATTATAGAGTCAAATGATGTTGACTTCTATGAAAATAAATTCCCTATAAAATGGAGAAATAGTGGGGGCAGCGAACCAAGTTATGTTCCTGTTATAAGAAACAAGAAGCACTGAAAGCAGCAATCAAGGTGAAACAGAAACTCGAAGAAGTAAGAGAGTTAGAGTTGCTAAAGATTATGGACCATAATATATGGTCTATAATTTAGAAGAGGATCTTGCAAATCTTAAAGAAGCTCTGTCATCTTTGGATGCAGATCTATGACAAAAAGCTATAAACGATGAAATGGATTCTCTAGAGTCTAAGACCTGACATTTAGTAGACTTGTCTCCTTGTTGCAAACTAATAGGTTGTAAATGAATTTTGAAAAAGAAACTAAAACCCGATGGATGTATTGATAAGTACAAGGCACGCCTTGTAGCCAAGGGTTTTAGACAAAGAGAAAATATAGATTTCTTCGACATTTTCTTACCAGTCACTAGACTAACATCCATTAGGGTGCTTATATCACTTGCGGGTATTCATAACCTGGTGATACACTAGATGGATGTTAAAACAATCTTTTTTAAATGGTGACCTAGAAGAAGAAATTTATATGGAACAACCTAAAGGTTTTGTAATTCATGGACAAGAAGACAAGGTCTGTAAGTTAGATAAATCTTTATATGATCTTAAACAAGCTACTAAGAAATGGCATGAAAAGTTTGATAACTTGATTAAATTGAATGAGTTTAAAGTGAATGAAAGTGACAAATGTATTTACTACAAATTTGAAAATGGCATTTGCACTATCATATGTTTCTATGTAGACGACATACTCATATTTGATTCAAACTTTCATGCTATAACATTTTGAAATCATTGTTGTGTAACAACTTTGATATGAAAGACCTCGGAGAAGCAAATGTAATCCTATGAATCAAGATTACTAGGTCAGAAAAGGGAATTTCTTTGGATCAATCTCACTATGACGAAAATATCCTAAAGAAATATAATTACTTGTAAACCTGCTTGCACACCATACGATCCAAGTGTGAAACTTTTCAAGAACACTGGTGAAGGTGTTAGACAAACTAAATATGCGAGCATCATTGGCAGCCTCAGGTATGCCACTGATTGTACTAGACCCGACATTGCCTATGTTGTGGGATTGTTGTGCAGGTTTACTAGTAGACCTAGTATAGAGCATTGGCACGCTATTGAAAGGGTCATGAGATACCTTAACATGAACATGAGTCTTGGATTACATTATCAAAGATTTCCTATAGTCCTTGAAGGATACAATGTTGCTGATTGAAACGTCTTATTAGATGACTCCAAAGTAATCGATGACTATATTTTAATATAGTGAGTGGTGTTGTATCTTGGAAATCGAAGAACATACGATATTGGCTCAATCCATTATAGAGTCTGAAATTATAGCACTAGCTACTACTAGTGAAGAAGCAAGTCGGTTGAGATGCTTGCTAGTTGAGATTCCTATATGGGAAAAACCTATGACAAATGTGTTGATCCACTGCGATAGTACCGCATCTATTGCGAAGATTGAGAATCGTTATTACAACGATAAGAGACGACAAATTTTTCGTAAGCACAACATTTTTAGAAAGTTATTTACTAAATGAGTTGTTATAGTGGATCATGTATGCACTGATGAGAATTTGGCAAATCTTTTGACGAAAGGATTTAGCTACAAAGAAAGTCATAAATACATCCAAAAGGATGAGACTAATGCCTATAGAGTCATTCATGATGGTAACCCGACCTAAAAGACTAGAGATCCCAAGAATTAGGTTCAATGGGTAATAACAAGTCGTGAAGTGATATGAGATGAGCATGCTATTGTAAATTAGAGAAGCATGATTCCTGAAGCGTTGATAGGATGAGGTAATAGAAACTCTTAATGAGATCTATACTCTACGTGGAGGGAGTACCTAGCTACAAGAGTACTCTTGATAGACTCACCTATGTGAATGTGAAAGTGGGGCCGCTTCCTATGGAATTTCGAGGCAGAATTCCTAAAGCGTTCAATATATTGGGATACACGTGCAGGGCCATTAATGCACGAGCTTTTGAGAATACACCCTATGAAAAGGTTGTGTGTGGGTTTGATGTCAGAGATAGAGTTCAAGACTACGAGTCACTCTTGTTGAATCTGAATCTTACTATGCAAAGGTTCAAGTCAAGAGACACCTTTGTTTATGCACAGTCTTATAGAAGCATTTGATGCTATTTTACAAACATTTTTTTTAAATTCAAGTGGGGGATTGTTGGAAAAAAAAGTATGTTATTGTGTGAATTTAAAAATGTGTTGAAGTCCCACATTGGAAAGAAATATTTTTTATAAATTTAAGTGGAAAGAAACTTGTTAATTCCCACATTGAAAAGAAATAATTTTGAAATCCCACATTGGAAAACTCTAGTATTTTGAGTAGTTTCAAATCTATACATACTAAAGTCCCACATTGCTTAGAAAACAAATGTGAGTTTCCTTCCATCACTATATAATGAGCTTCAAACTATTGTGAGAAGTACACCAAAGGTGGATGCTTTTTCCAACTTTCTCTTTTCTCCCTCTTATATTCTGCTCGCCAAATTTCGAGCCACTTCTCTCCTTTCCTTTTGTCCCTTTCGGTTTTTAGAGCGGTTATTATACCGTAGTCCATTCGGTTTTTAGAGCGGTTATTATACCGTAGTCCTTTCGATTTTTAGAGTGGTTATTATACCGTAGTCCCTTCGGTTTTTAGAGCAGTTATTATATCGTAGCCCCTTCGGTTTTAGAGCGGCTGTTATGTCGCAGTCCCTTCGGTTTTTAGAGCGGCCGTTATGCCGCAGTCCCTTCGGTTTTAGAGCGGTTGTTATGTCGTCCCTTCGGTTTTTAGAGCGGCTGTTATGTCGTAGTCCCTTTGTTTTTTAGAGCGGTTATTATGCCGTAGTCCTTTTGTTTTCAGAGCGGTCTTTATGCCGTAATTATGAGTGGTCGTAGTACCATATTGCGAATGACTTTAATCGTCATATTGAGAGTGACTTTAACTGTCATATTAAGAATGACTTTAAGCGCCATATTGAGGGTGTAATTCTAGAACAGTTTTCTACAGTGCAGTAGAACTCCAATACAGTGATCTGGGCTGTTTTATCCTGGGGACTTCGTGGTTGATAGTCTGCCTTGCACAATTTGGACAGTGCCGCGAAACGTCTTAAAGAGAGCGACTTAGTCCGCGACTCAACCCAGTAATATCTTCGGTGGCATAAATTGTAATAGTTTTTGAAACTCAAATTCCAACAATGCTTATATCCTATATTATAGTTACAACTTAATGTGTTTGTGGGGAGAATTGATATGCCTAATGTTTTATCGTAAAGCATGAATGTTGCTGCTTCTTTTGTTGTTTTTGTGTTTAGATTATTCTTTCAGTCAGACCCTAGTTATCTTTCTTCATCAACTTTTGAAATGATGTAATCATAAGGAGAGTGTTTTGTTACGACAAGCCTTGTGTTACTTTGTTGTTTGCTTCATCGCAACTTTCATACATGTCCTATGAGTTGTTCATATTGTTAAGGAATACACAATTTTTTTGTCTAAAGGAGGAACCCCTTTAAATGTATGTGCTAGAGACCGAAAAACGTTGTCTATGAGTTGGAAAATTTGCTATATATATATTCTTAAATAATTGTGGATACAAGTATTTTTCCTTCTGACGGTTTTGAATTGTTTGGTGGGCAATTTGGTCCATGCTCAACTCACAAAGAAATCAAGCTCGTTTTATTGACTTAGTCTCTGCTTACCTTAAGACCCATGAACTATTAAAAGCTAAATTTATAATTTGTTAGAGTGACTGTTGGCTGTTGCTAGCACTTTTTGTTAGCATATAAGGCTGAAGTTTATTTGTTGCTTATGTTTAAAATAATATTTTGCGTACGACAAAAGATTGTTTAAGAATAAGATGCCTTTTGACTTAATGCAATATAAGTTCCTGTGTTCCGCATGTCGTGTTGTATTTTTAGGTAATAATGATGATGATGCTGATCAACAACTTAAACAAAATGACCTGAGAGCTATTGGCTATTATTGATTTTTGTGCTTCAAATGGGAATGTGGGATTCACATGGCAATGAAGATTTTATTTTATTTTTTATAATTAAATTCTGGATTTTTGCCACAAATTTGAAATTGTTAGAGACTCTTGTCATATTGCAAACTCTTGATCAAGTGATCTTGCATTTGCTGTATAATAGATGGAATATATAGCACAACATTCTTGCTTTAATGTATGATGGCGAACTTGTGACAGAGAAGTATTTCAGTTTAACAAAAGGCTTTTGATCTAGGGCCATGGTTTCATTAATCTCCAAAGTCTCCAACGTAGTGTTAAATGTCATGGTTATATCGCCACATGCCTTTATTTGCGCCGAGCTTGCCAAACTTTTGTTTGAAGAAATTATTGCTTATTAATTAATGTATTTAAAGTGAATAGGATTGTAACAATTATTTTTCATATTGCCATGTATTGCACGGTTGGCCTACCATTCCATGTTGTGTATTGTTGCATTCAAAATTTTGCATGAACATTGTTTTTAATATCCTCGTGTTTCGGTTATTAAATATTTATTGATGCTATATATTACATGATCTTTTGGATGTATTTGGTGTAATGCATACGAGAGTTGGAATACACCTTAATTACAGCATAAAATCTCATTTATAAATAAAATATACGGCAAATCTCATTCGATATAAATTTTTATATATTTATTTATATGTATTTCTTTTTTAATCTATTTTCACCATTTTAACGTCTAATAGTAATTCCCCGCACCGATTAAGTGGAAAATGGAAACCAAATCTTATAAAGAAAAATGCTAGTAAAGTTTTTTTGGACAGTAAAAAATATCGACGAAGTTGAGAGAGGGGAATCAAGATAATGAAGAGAAAAAATAAATTAAGCGGCCCAAATTCAAAAAATAACGAAGCCGACTAACAAAAGTAACATTGGGCTTAGTGGATAGCTGGCTAAATGGAAGACTCAACGCCACTGGGTTGACTCCTCACTCACACATTTGTTGCTTTCTCTCTCCTCTTTCTACATTCGCTTCGCTCGGTGAGAAAACGGTTTGAGCTGCGAAGCCGTGGCAGCAAAAAAGACGAGATCTGCAGCAACGCCTTTCTCTCGGCTCCGATCCACTACACGCCATTTATGTTTTCTTTTTCTTTCGATTCTTCTTTTTTATATGAGGCATGAATTTAAATTTTTGTTAACATCAACTCCTCCAATATTCTCTTATACAGAAGTGAATATTTTTTTTTTAATTAACAAAAATATAACATACACTCATTTATTATACTTTCATAGTTTCGATATGTAACAAATGATAATCGATGAAGTAATTGCAATTGAATCTCTTAAATTATAAAAGATAGATGGTAAATTATTTCTATATATTTTATATTTTAGAAAAAGGAAAAAAAAAACAAGGTCAGTCATATGGTAACGATCACAATCGATTTATGTATCCAAGAAGAATGTCTTTGCAGCTATGGATCCTCTATTCCTCTCTATCTCTCTCCTCTTGCATCTTTGTTTTATGCAGGAGAGGGATCCAAAGTGGTATGGTGATGTATGTTATGCAATATACATGTATATAAGAAAGTATATAAAGTCAAGGTTAATAGGAGGTTGTTCCATTTTTTTCCAATTGTCTTTGTCTTGCCCTCTCCATCTTCCTTTTACGCCATTCCTCCAAAGCTGAGAACCACAAACATCAATAAAAACCAATGTCAATACAGAATTCAGAGGTCAAATTGAGCAACTTGAAATTGGAAGAATTTTAATATTTTTACTGAAAATTCTAGAAGAAAACACAATATTCAACAATTAAAGTCCCTTCCTACTAGCTGAGAGAGAGGCTATATGGATTAAATGACATCATGATATTTGGCATAAATCAATTCTTTAGAGAAAGAAGAACAAGTGGAAGATAGTGAAATAATAACTTAAGCTTTGTTTGTATCAGCTTTAGCAGACACCGGCATAATGACCGCTATCGCGCTAAGAGCGAAACTATATGATAGCGTCACTATTTAACAACACTGATAGGTTTTAAATAAAAGAAAAGGATCTTAGGCTGCGGACGTGTAAAATTAGCAAAATTTCTTCCAACTGCACATAGAGTTGAGTATTATTAAAAAAAAAAAGAAATAAGTACAAACATACAAAGAATTTGTCCATGCTAATCATATAAACACAAATAATCACCCTATTACAAACAACACTAATGAAAAATCCTTGCCTGAGATGGCTGCGGTACAACTTATAACTACAGTTTGTAAATTTGATGAACTTGAAATAATTACTAAAACTCAATGGAAAAACTTCCTGAATAAATTATTTTCTGGCAAAAGGGGAGTAATGAACATGCAATGCACATTTTCTGTGTGTTGTTGCTTGTGTTTGAACATAAAAAGACAGTTATGATTAAGGTTTGTAGAGTGAAAAGAAAAAAAAAACCTCTCAAACTGGAAGCATCATTCATGGAACGGAAGTCCTTTAACCTTTTAGACAGATCAACAGCAGCTGTTTGCTATCTGGGCTGTTTCAGGTTCAGTGTACCCTTCCTGCTCAATCTCTTTTACCTGAAGGATAATTGAGTCTTTAATTATATGATGATGGAAATGATTTGGTGTATCAACGTGTGTGAATAATTTGAAATATCACTCCAAGTATTCCAACTAGATCGAGGATGAACTGAAAAACTAACTGACATTCCAGAACTTCTCAAATTAATCATCATTTGCAGAAAAATGTATGAGAACTACTTTCAACAAAATTTATTTTTCCCTCTCTTCGATAAGCTTTTGGCATCTTGACCGTCATTCATGTATAACAATTGACAAACATGGGTCATAATTAATATATGAACAAATAAACCAATTTGAAACTCACTCTTCTTATTAGCTCCAAAGTTAGCATGGCAAGACGAATGTCTTCAGATTACTTAATGTAACTGAGTTGAGCTGCAATTCAAAATCCAAACGTATCACTAACAAGTTTAACAAATACTTAGAGTATATTAGTCTATTACACGCATTTCATAAGTAGAATCAGTGTCATTTATAAGTTGCTTTTACAGCCCAATGCTAAAAAAAAGAATGTTTTCATTCTTCTTTCTGTGAATTTAATTTATGTTATAAATAAAAATCAATTCTTGATCCTGGACAAAACAGATAAAGATTTTGAGATAATTGGTTCCTTGACATGGTATAAAAACTTGTGTTTGCGCTATGTAATCTTGCTTTTGCAGCCACTCTTAAAATTAGGTTGGATCTAACTCAACCTCTACCAAATCGGCTTGTAAGTTGTGTAGCAATTTGGACATTTGAACGTGACCCAAGTGGCCCGATAGAGGGTGGTCCAACAAATCTTATACAAACACGGATACCATACCATCTTAAAATCCTTGGTTATGCTTAATTCAACCCTTACAAAAACGGCTTATAAGAAAAGAAATTTCTCCTATATACAAACACATTTCCATAACATATATCATTAAATGTGAGACTCTTCATAGTAGCATTAATGATCTAAACTCGATTTGGATCCTCTCGTGTTATTCTCTCCTATTTTCTTTTGTATCATGAGAGTGGAATGGAAGACACACAAATCAATTATAATACATCCCAATTCCATCATTAATTATATAAAGCACGTCAAATTTATTCGTGTCGTTCTCTTTAGTAACACAAAAGTATCCAAATCCAAACACACATTAACCACTAGTTCAAACTTCATCAGTTAAGACCACATACTAGCAGATATCAGAAAAATACTCACATATTATTGTTGAATAGAAACAAACAAAATATGAAAACTATTCCATTTGCCAATAATTAGTAATCAAAATTCATTTGATTTAAACAAAATTTATCTTCTGATTTTAACATAAGTACATTAATTAAACATTTAATCCAACTCTAACTCATAATCGAAAGGTCTAAGAACCTCCAAATACAAAAATTCACTAGCATTGAAGTTGGAGAAAAAAAAGGACACAAATCACCTCAAACCTAAAAAAATTAAAAGAAAAACGAAATTAATCTCATTAATCAATAGCAATCAAACAATAGATAAAAAGGAATAAAATCAAAAATATAATAAGACCTAACAAATTCAACCCCGTAAAAGCCACAAATTTCACCCCAAAATTAAAAATCCTCACTTTAATCCACGATAAACGAAAATATAAAAAACCCAAGATCGATTTTCGTAGTGAGAAGGGGCTAGCCTGAGTTAGAGTTAGAGGCCCAGTCCAATAAAAAAAAGTTCCAAATCCAATAAACCCATTATTCCTTCTTCATTCTTACTCTCATTACAATAAAACTTAAAATTTTCAGGTCATCACTCTCACCCACCACTCTGCAATAAACCGCCACCTCCATCGTTTCTGCTTCCAAGCCAACGCCACCACCTCCATTTTCTGCTTCGAAGCCACCACAACCACTTCATTCGAAGCCGCCACCACTGATTCCTCCGTCGACGTTAATTACCTCTTTCTTTTTTCCTTTTTCATCTCATCAACTATAATTGGAGAAAATATGCTTAGCAAACGCGCATAGGTATGATTTGAGTTCTTGTTTTTGTTTTTAACTATTTTAGTTATGGTTTTAACACGTGTTTGTACTTAATCAAAGCACAATAAATTTTTTGTTAGATTTTTCATTTTTCTTACAATCTGGGTTTGATTAATTATCTTCATTTTTTTCATCCATGTTAAGGTAGTGAATCTACTGAGCTGAGCGTGACATTATTTCTGCGTTTGAAGGTGTAATCACTGTAGGCAAGAACAAAAAGGTTAGGGTTTATTGTGTTTTAGGGTTTTTAAATTTGTTTTTAATTTTATGATTTGTGATATTTTAAATCTTGTTAAAGTTTTCTTTTTTTTATTTTGGGTTTGATTTCTGAAAATATATTATATAATAGTTGTTTTAGGGTTTAATTTATTTTGGGTTTTTTATTTGATATAGAACTAAATCGACCGATTTAAGAGCACATATTAAATCACTTAATATCACTTAATATGGATAATTTTATATAGTATTACCATAATACATACATTTTCGAAAAGCAAAGCTAAAAAATTTATAAGTGGGAATAACGTGTGTAGTGTTTATAAACAGACTCAACAGTGAAGCAAAATGCGGAATTCCATGGGAAGATTCTCCTCACTCTTAATCTCAAGAACCACAACGCTCTGTCGCCCTTTGCTTTCCACACCCCTTCCGCACCGCTTCTGCACCACCACCACCACACTTTCCGATGCCGACGACGCTGACTCAGCATCTCTTTCTCCCTCACCCGAAACAACATTCTACGATCGACCTCTTGAGAACGGCCTTGACCCCGGCATTTACAGGGTATCAACCTTATTTCATTAATTAATTATTATTTATTATTATAATTGATTTTGAATTTGTGTGATTGTAGGCGATATTGGTAGGTAAAGCCGGGCAAAAACCGTTCCAGAAGAAACTGAGAAGTGGTACAGTGATTACTCTACTGTCAATAGGAACCGGAGGTATTCGCAACAATCGAAGACCACTGGATCATGAAAACCCTATGGAATATGCTAATCGATGTGCCGTTCAGTGGCATAGGGTTACCGTTTATCACGAGAGATTGGGAAATCTTCTCATGAAACACGTTCTTCCTGGTTCAACTTTGTATGTTGAGGGAAACCTTGAGACTAAGGTCTTCTCTGATCCCATTACTGGCCTTGTTCGCCGAATTCGAGAAGTTGCTGTTCGTCGAAATGGTAGTTAACTCACTCTTCAACCCTTTCATTTTTTTAATATTATTATTTATTTCATTTGCTCATTCTGTAGATATTTTCATTAAATCCATTTCTGCCTTGTAATTATTAACATCGTTTTCATTAGTTCTTTCTTCTTATTAGCAATTGGTTTGCACTTACTTAAGCTTTTATCCTATATGCTAGTTACAACTTAACGTATTTGTGGGGAGAATCGATAAGTCTAATGTTTTATCCTAAAGCTAGAATGCTGCTATTGTTTGTGTTTAAATTCTTCTGTCAGACCCTTGTTATTTTCCTTCATCAACTTTTGTAATTATGTAATCATAAGGAGAGTGTTTTGTTATGTCAAGCCTTGTGTTACTTGGTTGCTTGCTTCATCGCAACTTCCATACATGTCCTATGAGTTGTACATGTCCTATGAGTTGTTCATATTGTTAAAGAATACACAATTTTTTTGTCTAAATGTCTAAAGGAGGAGTCCCTTTAAATGTATGTACTAGAGACCCAAAATCATTGCCTGATGAGTTGGAAGAGTTACTATATATATTCTTAAATAATTGTGGATACAAGTGTTGTTCCTTCCGACAGTTTCAAATTGTTTGGTGGGCAATGTCGTTAATGCTCAATTCACAAAGAAATCAAGCTCGTTTTCCTGACTTAGTCTCTGTTTACCTTAAGACCCATGAACTATTAAAAGTTAAATCTTTAATTTGCTAGAGTGATTGTTGGCTGTTGCTAGCACTTTTTGTTAGCATCTAAAGCTGAAGTTTATTTGTAGCTTATGTTTAAAATAATATTTGGCATGACAAAAGATTGTTTGAGAATAAGATGTCTTTGAATTAATGCAATATAACTTGTGTTCCGCAGGTCGCGTTGTATTTTTAGGTGAAGGTGATGATGATGCTGATCAACAGACACAACAAAATGACCTGAGAGCTGTTGGCTATTATTGAATTTTATGCTTCGATGGGAATGTGGGATTAAGTTGGCAATGGAGATTTTATTTTATTTTTTTAATTATTTTCTGGATTTTTGCCACAAACACTGAAATTGTTAGAGACCCTTGTCATGTTGCGAGCTCTTGATTAAGTGATCTTGCATTTGCTGTATAATGCAGTGAATATATAGCACATCATTTTTGCTTTAATGTATGATGACAAACTTGCGCCAGGGAAGTATCAGTTTAACAAAAGGACTTTTCTAGAGTCATGGTTTCATTCTGCTCCAAAGTCTCCAACGGTGTGTTAAATGTCATGGTTATATTGCCACTAACCTTTTTTTTGCCTGGAGCTTGCTAAACTTTTTTTTGAAGAAATTGTTGTTTATTATATTAACGTATTTAAATTAAATAGGATTGTAACAATTATTTTTCATCTTGTGTAGCACAAAAAAGTTGGCCTAGCCTACTACTATTGTTGTGTATTGTTTCATTCAAAATTTATTTTTGCAAGAACATTATTTTTAACATTCTCGTGTTTCGGTTGTTAAACGTTTATCGATGCTATTACATGATCTTTTGGATGTATTCGTTGCAATGCATGAGTTGAAATAGACATTATTTACCAGATAAAATCCCATTTGTTGATAAAATACATGACTCACATTTCATTTGTTATCTATATATGTATTTTTTTTTTAATATATTTTCATCATTTTTGGCGTCTAATAGTAATTCTTCCCTCCGATTAAGTAGAAAATGAAAACTAAATTATAAAGAAATATATTAGTGAAGTTTTTTTGGACAGGAAAAGTGTTGGTAAAAAAAGAAAATGAAGCTGACTAACTTGGTGAGAAAACGGTTTGAGCCAGCGAAGCCGTGGCTGCAAAAAAGGCGAGATCACAGCTCAAATTTCATCTCTCTCCATTTTCCCTCCCTCTTGATCACATTCCGAATTCTCTGCCAAAATTGAACTTCTAAGTAATTGCTTCTCATGAACTCCCCCTCTTCCCTTTCTGGTATTCCCAGTATCCAATATAATACCGCTTTTACTTTTTTATCTTAATTATTATTGTTCTTGATTTCTTGTTCACTAATCAATGTTCATTTTTTTTATTGTAATTTTTTTCATTCTCACTTATTACCAGATAATAATAACAGGTGATGATTACATGGACTGGGGTAATAATAATAATAATAATAATAACAACAGCTTATCAAAAAGGTACTTGGAAATTTCCTCTCGATGTTTCAGCTAAGAACTTTTCTGTGTTTTCTAATTAATGCAGCCTGTGTGTTGATGTTGTTGTGATTGGAGTACTTCATTAAATTTTTTGTTATGTAACACAGTCATGTAGCATATGAAAACACTCTTGTATGTTAAGATATCATTTGTTAACAATGAAAAGAGAAAGATGAGAGACAACCAAGAGACAACCACTCTAGGGTTTCATAATATAGAATGAACAAAACTCTAGTTAATAGGGGTACAATGAGTATATATACAAAAGAATAGAAATGTCTAAAGTACTCTTATTACTAATACATAATAATATTATCTAACATATTCCCTCAAACTCACGATGCATTAACATTGAGCATCGAGAGTTTGTCAACTAAAAAACGGAAACGTTTAACGAAATGCATCTTTGTGAACAAATCAACAATCTGTAAAGAAGAAGAGATAAACGGTAGAGTAATGGTTCCATGCTGTAGATGATGACGAGTAAAATGACAATCAATCTCAATGTGTTTGGTGCGTTCATGAAAGACCGAGTTGTGAGCAATTTGAATAGCATTCTTGTTATCGCAGTGCATCGGAGTTGGCTCAGAAAGAGAGATACCCATATCAGACAAAAGTCAACGCAACCAAATTATTTCAGCGGTAGTGGATGCCATAGCACGATACTCAGCTTATGTAGAGGAGCGAGAGACAATGTCTTGTTTCTTACTCTTCCAAGAAATATGAGAGTCTCCAATAAAGATACAAAACCCTGTGGTGGATTTAGGATATGTGGTGTCACCAGCCCAAGCAGCATCAGAATAAGTTTGTAACTCTAATGAGAATGACGATGGAAAGAGAATGCTTTGAAATTGAGTTCCTCGAAGATAACAAAGAATATGAACAACTGTTGCCCAATGTACTGTAGTGGGAGAGACAACAAACTGACTAACAACATGAACAACATAAGCAATGTCAGATCTGGTAATCGTAAGATACACTAAGCTGCCAACCAAAGTACGATACAAAGTAGAATCTGGTAAAGGAATACCATCCGAGGGAGCATATTTCACATTCAACTCAAGAGGAATATCTGCTGCTCTAGTATCAGAAAGACGAGCCTGGTCAAGAATGTTGGCAATGTACTTGAATTGAGAAAGAAGGTAGCCTCTAGGAGAGTAGGCGACTTCAATCCCCAAGAAATAACGAAGAGTTCCCAAGTCCTTCATCTCAAACTGTTTGGCTAACTGCAATTTCAACTCATTGATTCCACTAACATAATCACCTGTAATAATCTTTTCATCAACATATAGAGAAAGCATAATGCGACCATAAGTGGTGGACCTTATAAACAATGCAGAATCATGTTCACTAGAGCGGAAACCAAGAGAAGTGATCACAGTAGAGAATTTCTCAAACCAAGCTCGAGGAGCCTGTTTAAGACTATATAGAGCCTTTTTTAACTTACATACTTCCCCTTGATTATGAGAAACTCCTTGTGGAGGGACCATATAGACTTCTTCATGAAGCTCACCATTTAAAAAAGCATTTTTGACATCCATTTGGGAATTATGCCATTGACGAACAGATGCAACTGCAATAAGAGTACGAATAATGGTCATCTTGGCTACAAGAGCAAAAGTTTCTTCATAATCCATACCATATTGTTGATAGAAACCCTTAGCAACAAGACGTGCTTTGTAGCGCTCAATTGACCCATCAGAGTTAGTTTTGATCTTGTATACCCAATGAGACCTAATAGCACGTTTTCCAGGAGAAAGAGGTACTAATTCCCAAGTATTGGTTTTGTGCAATGTAGATAGTTCTTCAGCCATAGCCTGCTACCAAAGAGGATCAAGAACAATCTCTTTATAGGAAGAGGGCTCAGAAAAATTGTGAATAAAGGTTAAGAAAGAAACAAACGAAGTTGAGTAAGTGGAATAGACAAAATCAGGTAACTGGGTAAACTTACGTTGACGAGAGGGATAACAAGGAGGATCAACAATCGCAGGAGGTGGTTGGACAGCCGGGGGGACAAGAAGGATGTCATCATGTGGAGTATTAGTATTTGTCATGCAATTCTCAACATTACAATCACTAGAAGCATAATCATTAGGACCAAACAGATCAATATGGGTTAGTTCAGAACTCTTAGTAATCTGAGTATTAGAGGAAATAGAGTAAAAAAGGATGTGCTTAAGAAAAATAACATTACGAGATACATAAATTTTTTTTGCATAAGGATCAGAACAACAATAACCCTTTTGATCATCCCCATAACCAAGAAAAACACACATGGCTGAACGAGAAGACAACTTACTGCGCTCTACTTGAGGGCGAAGAACAAAACAAGTAGAACCAAAAACTTTCAAAGAATAGTAATCAGGGGTAGAAGCATACAATTTTTCAAAGGGAGACAAAACTGATATGATAGAGGATGAAATTCTATTAATAGCATGAACAGCAGTAAGAACTGCTTCTCCCCAAAACTCATTAGGAACTGAAGCAGACAACAAAAGGGAACGAGCAGTCTCTATAATATGACGATGTTTCCTTTCAACAACTACATTTTACTGAGGAGTATCAGTACAAGATGTTTGATTGAGGGTGCCATCATAAGCAAGTAATTCAGAAAATTTATTAGCGGTATATTCACCACCTAAATCACAACGAAAACACTTTATAACATAATTATGTTGAGTTTTGACCATTGCACGAAATATATGATAAATGTCAAAAAATTCAAACCGATTTTTCATAAGATAAACCCAACAATAACGAGTGTAATCATCAATAAACGAAACATAATATCTAAATCCACCTTTGGTGAGAACTGGTGAGGGACCCCAAACATCAGAGTGAACTAAATCAAAGGGCGCATGTGAAATGGAAACACTTTTACTAAACGGTAAAGCTGGAAGTTTAGCAAGTTTACAACCACAACAATCTGAGATATCACATGTTTGCAACTTTCCTAAGGCTCCGGTAGAAGCCAAATATTTTAATCTAGAAGCAGAAACATGTCCAAGGAGGGAATGCCATAAATAAAAATTAGAAGATAAGGAATTCAAGCGAAAACTAGAGAATAAGTCAGCAATAGTTGTTGAGGCTGCAATATCTGGGAGTCGTAGGTCATCCAAAACATAAAGTCCCCCTTATCTATGACATGCTTCAATCAGCCTCCCGGAATGTGGATCCTGCACACAACAAGAAGTGGAAGAAAACATAACCGAATAACTGGTTTCACAGAAGCAAGACTCAAAGTAAGATTAGGAATATAATAAACATCAGAAAGAGACATGTTAGGTGTGGAGACAGAACCAACGCCTGCTAGTGGCATAGGAGTGCCATCAGCAGTCATAACTGACACAAACAAGACAGGTTTCACAGACACAAAAGATTTATCATCGTATGTCATATGATGAGATGCTCCCGAATCAAGAATCCATATGGAAGGAGATATACCTGACATACTAGAGGAGTTCAAACCATTAGAAGAGGTGGCAAACATGGCATGTGATTGAGTGGCAAGAAGTTTTTGAAGTTGTTCTGCAATATTAGATATTTGAGAAGCAATCTCAGATGAGTATACAGAACCAGAACTAGAGCCAATGGTAGGAGGAGCAGAAACAACAACATTGGACGATGGTCCCCTAAAATTCTTCTTATGTGCTCTCCTCAATTTTGGACAATGTGCTTTCCAATGTGCTTGAAGAGAATCATCCTTAGCACCAGCCATAAAAAATAATGACAGAAAAATACGACAAACACAATCACTAAGACAAAATAAATTAGGGATAATCGGGTGTTGCGCGAGCACGATTTCTCCCCCTACAGACATCGTTTTGCCGATCCGACCGTTGAAGATGAAGACATGAATGTTGCGAACCTGTTGTCCAAAAATCAGTCCGATCCAACGGTTAACGAATGCGCAATAGATTTTTTTGTGAGACTGATTTAACAAAATCGAGAATAAGGTTAATCTTCTCTTTTCTCTTTTGATGGTTGCCTTTTCTATCAAAATAATCTCTCTCTTCTTTATAGTAGATTCCAAAATCAACAAAAGTTCTTTGGTACCATGTTAACAATGAAAAGAGGAAGAAGAGAGACAACCAAGAGGCAACCACTCTAGGGTTTCATAACATAGAATGAACAAAACTGTAGTTAATAGGGTTACAATGAGTATATATACAAAAGAATATAAATGTCTAAAGTACCCTTATTACTAATACATAATAATATTATCTAACATCATTCAAATTCAAAATTAGAAGCAATGGATAATGTAAAACAATGTATATTTTTCATGATGCAGGCTTGTAAGTCGGTGGATGCGGTTATTCGTAAATATGAGGAGACACTAGGCAGTAGGATACTATTGGGACCATCGGACCAAAGTGTGGTTAACATCATGCATCAATATCTTGAACCAATCTGCAAGACTACGAACGACATTTGCACCAGCAAGATTCCAATCGTTGGACTTGTCCTTTTCTTTATGGATCACATCTCAGAAACAATTGCGACATGCAGAGGATCACGTCCCAGCCCATAATGGCTAAAAAGTGCTGCAGAAGAAATGGCTAAAAAAGCTAAAAACTATATCAATCAAGTTTGCAACTTAGCCTTTGTTGCTCAACACTTGTAATTTCTATGTTTTTTCCTCATTTTTCAATTGAAATGTTAATCAACAATGGGCTACAAATTTAGCTTTTAATAGTTCATGGGTCTTAAGGTAAGCAGAGACTAAGTCAAGAAAAAGAGATTGATTTCTTTATGAGTTGAGCATGAACCACATTGCCCGACAAACAATTCCAAACCGTTAGAAGGAACAACACTTGTATCCATAATTATTTAAAAATATATATAGCAACTCTTCCAACTCATCAAACAATGCTTTTGGGTCTCTAGCACATACATTTAAAGGGACTCCTCCTTACATTTAGACAGAAAAATTGTGTATTTTACAATATGAACAACTCATAGGACATGTATGAAAGTTGTGATGAAGCAAACAACCAAGTAACACCAGGCTTGACGTAACAAAACATTCTCCTTATGATTACATCATTACAAAAGTTGAAGAAGGAATATAATAACGGTCTGTTTGACAAAAGAATCTAAACACCAAAACAACAAAAGCAGTAGCACCATTCTTATTTTACGATAAAACATTAGACATTAGACTTATTGATTCTCCCCACAAACATGTTAAAGTTGTAACTAGCATGTAGGATAGAAGCATAAGCAAGTGCAAAATAATTGCTAATACAATGAAAGAACTAATGAAAACAATGCTTTTAATTACATAGGCAGAAATGGAATTAATGAAAATATCTATAGCATGAGCAAATTAAATAAACAACAATATTAAAAAAATGAAGCACGAGTTGAAGAGTGAGTTAACTACCATTTCGACAAACATCAACTTCTCGAATTCGAGGAACAAGGACAATAATGGGATCAGAGAAGACCTTAGTCTCAGGGTTTCCCTCAACATACAAAGTTGAACCAAGAAGAACGTGTTTCATGAGAAGATTTCCCATTCTCTCAATATAAACGGTTACCCTATGCCATTGAACGACACATTTATTAGCATATTCCCTAGGGTTTTTGTGATCCAATGGCCCTCGATTGTTGTGAATACCTCAGTTTCTTCTGTAACAATGTATGCGCATCTTTGTCGTCGACATCGGAAATAGGGGCTTGGGGGGGGGGTGGTGGTGTAGAAGCGGTGCATAAGGGGTGTGGAAAGCAAAGAGCGATATAACGTTGGTTTTGTTCTTGAGATTGAGAGTGAGGATAATCTTCCCATGGAATTTCGCATTTTGCTTCACTATTGAGTCTCTTCTTAAACCCTACACACGTTATCCCCACTTGGAAATAGTAGCCAAACCCCTTTCTTGGGACAATGAAAACTAAAATTAGACAATGACAAAGATAAAACAATCTTTCTTGGGGATTAACGAGACATTAATTTCATGCCCTAACCTTCAGTGAAATTAATAGCATAACTAAAATTATGTATGAGATATTAGAAAATTTATTTATGAAAGGACTACTTCCAAATATGCATGACATATGGTTTAAAGAAGAGAAAAACAAATAATGTTTGGCAAGAAACTGTGAAACATATGATGGGTGAGAAGGAAAAGAATACAATACAAAATGCATTTAATGATATTCAAAATATCAAGGAACAAAAGTGTGTCAATTCTACACTAAAGTATTATAAAACTTTGGGCACATCAATATAATCAATACTTTAGAATCAGATTAAATTAACATTAACAATCATGGGGAAACTTGATAATAATTCCATCGTTGACTTTGCCTCTTGGATATACAGGGATCAAGGTTGATGTCTTCGAAATTGTGTTTAATCAAGGTTTTTCTTAATAGTCCTCAAGATTTGCCCCTTTTTCTTAGGTTGATGAATTTTTCCATGACATTCAAGTAATAAGGGATAGTGATGAAAGTTCAACATAGACGATTCAACTTCTAGAGGTTTATTTGTGGCGAAAAGTCAAAAAGTATGTCCATGACCTAGAAGTAGGTGGTGAATGATGAAGATAAATGTCAATAGTATTAGGTTCAAATTTTGTGGACAAGTGACATGAGGTAGAGTATAACTAAAAGGTGAAAATTGTTAGACTTATGAAATCAAGGGTAAAGTGAGTTCTTTGTGATATACTTTTTTCCATGAAGGATTCCCATGATTTCAAGTATCAAGGGAGATTTCCAAGCTTTTAGCCATAGGATCTTTTAGTTGATTTAGATCATCTTTATATGCTCCAATTTATCCATGATTTTAGCCCGATAATATATCCGGTAAGGGTGTCATGGTATTCGTTTTTGCTTCTTTTTTTTTTTTTGCCATTTTTTTATATTTTTTCTTGAAAGAAAATATTATGAGAATGTAAAAAAGTGAATGCAATGATTATGCATTTAACTAAAACATTTTACTTCTTCATAATGTGCAATTATTATTATTTTTTTAAATGAGGAGAAAAAGAAAAACAACATATAAAATTAAATAAAAAGATGAAACATGCATGATTATGCAATGATTATGATGAATATGAGATATAGATAAGGTAGGTTTTTTCATATATACATGTGCCCTACATGGTTCTTGTCTTATTTGATCTTTCTATATTTTTTTTTAATGTGAACCTTTACTATGAGTGGCTCTATAGTTCTAAATTGGTTCATAGAACACACAACTCAATTTTAAAATATTAAATCAATTAATAGGTAAACTATTAAAATAAAAATGTTATAAAAAATGTCAACTATAGGAGAAATTTTCATGACAACCAAATAATTTATTTACATTAATAAAAGAAAGAAAAATATATCTTTATTAATTTGATTTACCAAGACATAGTTTTTACCTTGCTCCTACGTATTCTCGGATGCAATATGAAAATCAAATGACACGTAGTTTTTTAGTAGAAAATATTTATGTGTTGTCCGATTTTTATTACTATTAATTTATTTTTTTATTTCTTTTCATTCAATTGATCGTTATTATTCTGATTTTTATTATTATTGATCTATTTCTTTTTGATTTTTTTTCATTCAATTATTTATATTTTTTTGTTTTTTATTTTTAGAAAAGAGTGAATAACAAGAATAGAGACAGCTCATTATTGTCTAAAGTTTATAGCTCTAATTAATTATTTTTATTTTATTATTATAATTTTTATTTCATTTTTTATATATATATTGTTTTTTAAAAGTCCAAAAATACAGCGGACAAAATTACATGTCAACAAAATCAAAATCATCTCTCAATAGTGAAACTAAACAATAACAAAAAATCTCCATAAAAATGAGTATTACAAGCTGATTCTTGAAACAGATAAAACTATTTAATTAATTTTTTTCTTCTTTTAGTTGTTGTAGACTCTCAAATGAGAAGGAACCCACCGAACAAATCGTTTACACATTCTATCTTTATTTGTATTCTTTTTATTATGAGATGGAATGTCATATAAAGTGTACTCATGAAAAATAATTTGAATTCCACTCTTTAATTTTCCTAAATATGAGTACTTACCATACATGTTTTTACTTTTAAATATCATCCATACGAGTAGGGGTGGGAATAGGCCAGGCCAGGCCAGGCTTTGAAAGGCCTGAGCCTGGCCTACGATTTATTTTATCGGCCTAAGCCTGGCCTACGGCCTATCATAGGCTTTTTTTTCGGCCTAAGCCTGGCCTTTTTAATAGTTTGGCCTGGCCTGGAAGCCTTTTTAAAAGCCTTTTTAAACGAATCCATTATTACTTCTTAAACAAATAAGGAACAACTACTAAGTGATTGACTAATTGAACGGTTACCGAATATAAAACGACTACTAAATATAGAACTACTACCAAATATGGAACGACTACTGAATATGGAATGATTAGTAAGTGATTGCCTAATTGATAGAATTTAAAATAGAAAATAATATTATTAATATAATAATAAAAAATAATATTAATAAATAATAAATATATATAGGCCGGCCTATTAGGCCTAACAGACTTTTTTATAAGCCTGAGCCTGACCTATTTAAATAAATAGGCTTTAAAAAGAGCCTGAGCCTAGCCTTTTTATTAAATAGGCCAGGCCAGGCCAGACCATAAGTAGGCCAGGCCATAGGCCCCTGCGGACGGCCTAGCCTATTCCCATCCCTACATACGAGCCTTCATGAATTGTTATTTTGTTAGTTTAAGCTGATAATACTCTAGAATTATTAAGTATTCGATGCTCCTATTATATTTAAATTTTATTGATCTAAAACTTAAATACTAGTATATTTGTCTGTATTATGAATCATTTTTCCATAGTTATATTATCTTATATCCATTTTGTTTCCATAAGAGATAGCCTAGACTCATTTTAACTAGTGGTTTAAAATTGGACTTCACTAAACTCTTTGAAAGAATATCAAAAGTTAGCGGAATAGAAATCACAAAAGCTATGCATATAATCCTCCGAGGTGTTCCTAGTGTAGTTTGAATCGTGAATGAGTTCAAAAAACCATTTGAACCAAATAATATAATCCTCATGGTTGGTTTGATTTAAATGACAACTCTAAAAAGTCCAATCTGACCAAATTTAAATTAATGCAGTTTAAATTAAATGGATTTTCGGTTGATTCAAATTATTATTTATAAAAATGTATTTTGGTTTTAACACAAACAATTCAATTGGCATAGAAATTGAAAATTGAACATAATCATAGTAATCAATAGTTTTGTTTTACATCAAAAGATGAAGACAAATATGGACTCAGTTAATTTTCCAGACATGTAATGTATAAACCATTGTATGTTCAATTTTGATTTGCATTAAGAAATGTCTGAAGTTGTAAGAAGAGAAGTGAATTAAGATGATAGACATGTAGAGTCCAAATGGAGCAGATAGGGACACAGAAAATCTGACACATCTGTAACGATGGACTCATTAATTTACCAGACAAGTAACGGCATCAACCATGCTATGTTGAGGAGGATACCTGACTAATGTCTGGACGAAATAACTATTGGAACAATTTTCTAAGCATTCACAATTTATTTTGATCCTCTTATTTCTAATAGAAGATTTTGGTCCTCATTTTTGAAAATGTTCGAACACAATTTTAAAATTGGGTAACCAAAGTCTTGGACAACCAAAATGTGAAACCAAAATTGTGAACAAGGCAAAATAAAATATCAAAAGTGCAATTAACCCTTTTAATCTAATTGCTGAAAACTGGCATCAAGTTCAAAATGAACTGAACTACAAAAAAAAAAAAAAAATCAAGATATAGACAGAAAAACAAAATGTCGAAACCTTAACAGGGATGATACGATACAAAAAATAAATCATCCGGTTATGGGTAAAAACAAAAGTCTTCACACTACGTTACCAGCAATCGTTGTTAAAAAGAGAAGCAATATGAAAACAACCACAATTTCATTTCATGGATTTGATTATGCGAGTGCAAGTAGGGTTTGTGTTTGGGGATATTTATAAGAACTAAGAAGCGGGGTGTTAAATTAGGGTTTTGAGAGTAATGGCGGCGTGGCAATTCCAATCAAAGGTATAAATAACATACTGCTCAACGTTTTGTTTGGTTTAGGAAATAAAATAGAGAAAATAAAAAGTAATATATTGTGTTTGAATCAAAAGTGAAAAAATCAATTGACTACACATATGTGGTTAGTAAATTTTGATTAAGGACAAACCATTTAAAAGAATTAATTTTTATAACTTTTTGTTAATTTTATTTATCTTTTGAATTAATTTTAGAATATCAAAACAACATTTTCCTAAGAATTAAAGGACTCTCTCCACCTCTCTATCTATCTTTTCAATCTTTTTTTCTTTTAATATTAATTAAAGTCATTATACCGTATAGCCACACCGAAAATTTGTTGGTATTGAGTAATTATGTGCCACGAAAAAAAACTCCGTCGGTATAGATACTTTTGTCTATCCCTACGGTTTTTATACGTTTACCTACAGATTTTCACTGTCGTTAAACGCTAAATTTCTTGTAGTGTAAGTTTATTATCAAACGAGATTTTCATGTCAACAACAAGATTAAAACAAATTATTTTGACGATTTGAATTATAAAATATATGTCAAAGTCCTTTAAATTATACATATTTTTTAATTGGTCTTTAAAGACTTTTATTATAAATAATTTTTATTTTTTTTAAATCTACACCCATTAAGAGATTTGTATAGTCTCTAAAAATTTATTAATAAAGATACATATACATAAATAATGCTATTAATTTTATTTTCTTGCAAAATTTGGACATGAATTCATTATATTATTTAAGTTAAATTCAACATTCTACGATATGAGAGATTTTTATGGAAATATCCTCTTTTTTAATAAACTTTCCCAATTTGCCACCTTTTGAAAAAAAATTTCCAAAATGCCACACTTTTTAAACTCAACAGGAAGTCTCTCCCTGGGGAAGCGACCTCCTGAAGAGGAAGCCTCTTCCTGGAGAAGCGACCTCCCAAAGGGGCATGGCACGTTTTTTGAAATTTTTTTTTTTTTTTGGAAAGGTGTTTATTATTATTAATTTTATTATTTAATAAATTAAAAATATTAATAAATTTGTAAATAAAGTTTAAACTTTAATTATTATTATTATTATTATAATAAATTATTATTATACATATAATTAAAAATTAATATAATTAAATTAAATAATTTAATGATTTAAAAAATAAAAATAGTAATAATAAATTAAAAAATACATTAATAAATTATAAATAAATGTTATATTTTTATTATTGTTATTATGATAATAAATAATTATTATACTTATAATTAAAAATTATTATATTTAAAATTATAATATAAATTATATATATTATATTATAATTTTTAAAATAAATAAATAAAATAAAAATTGAATAATAATAACAATTAAATGAAAAGAAATTTATATTACTAACATGAAAATTAAAATATGATAATATGGTAACCATATGGCCACAATATGAAGGTGTTAAGGTGTGTCACAATCCACTAATGCGGAGACTCAAGAAAGGACGCTCAAAGAGCAAACGCATTAGAACAGAAATAGACAGTACAGAAAAAGTACCAAGAAAATGCGGATTATGTCGGGTCTCTGGTCATAATAGAAAACATTGTCCAAACACTGCTGGCACATCTATTCAAAATTGATGTATTTTATTATTAATTTCATGTATTTTAATTTTCATGTTAGTAATATAAATTTCTTTTCATTTAATTGTTATTATTATTCCATTTTTATTTTATTTATTTATTTTGAAAATTATAATATAATATATATAATTTATATTATAATTTTAAATATAATAATTTTTAATTATAAGTATAATAATTATTTATTATCATAATAACAATAATAAAAATATAACATTTATTTATAATTTATTAATGTATTTTTTAATTTATTATTACTATTTTTATTTTTTAAATTATTTAATTTAATTATATTAATTTTTAATTATATGTATAATAATAATTTATTATAATAATAATAATAATTAAAGTTTAAACTTTATTTACAAATTTATTAATATTTTTAATTTATTAAATAATAAAATTAATAATAATAAACACCTTTCCAAAAAAAAAAAAAAAAAATTCAAAAAAAGTGTCATGTCCCTTTGGGAGGTCGCTTCCCCAGGGAGAGACTTCCTCTTCAGGAGGTCGCTTCCCCAGGGAGAGACTTCCTGTTGAGTTTAAAAAGTGTGGCATTTTGAGAATTTTTTTTCAAAAGGTGGCAAATTGGGAAAGTTTATTAAAAAAGGAGATATTTCCATAAAAATCTCACGATATGATAGTAATTCGAAAAAAATATCAAATCTAAAAAATTATACATATAATTTAATACAACTTAAAAGCTAATATTACAAATAGAATATAAATATATAACACAAAGAATCCATTTAGAAAAATAAAATTAAAGTACCAATCCAAAATAAATCCAAAATAAATGTTCAAACAAATTGACTCGCATATATAATTTTGTCTAAAATTTAATAGTAGGAGACATTTTTGCCAAAGAAAAGTCATGATGGCAAGCTTTGGTCAAATACATGGTGAACCCATACACAAAAAGGTGCCCAAACTACAAACCCTTTCTATACAAAAAATCACTTATTTATTTTTTTTATTTTTTTATTTATAATTTAAGCCATAAAAATAGTATTTTTTAATAAATTTTAAAGAGTAATTTAGGTTCAATCTCACGCCTAAACATATTTACGGTACTTGTAGTATACTCAGACATGTATTTATGAAGAAAAAAAATTCATTATTAGGTATTAATTAGTGTAAATGATCTGTACAATAATATGTATTATTGTATCTGAACCAATTGGTATTATTGATGTTTTGATGATAATAAAATAAAGAAACCATTATCCATTAACCGATAGCTTTAAATGGATAAATTAAATTAAATAAATAAGCAAATTCAAACTATACAATATTACCTATCTACTATAACATAAGTAGATGTAACTTGGTTATAAGCACAAAGATTATTATTACTAAATGAGTAATTAACTATACTTACAAATGTAAGAGTAAATTATAACTTAAAGTGAATATATTTGATCAAAACCAACATTTTTTTGGTCCCACACACATGACTACATCAGTTCGATGTACTAAATTGTATAAACATTATCATTTAGTCAATAGATGAATCACAAACATAAATAAATTTGTACCAATACTTCTGGTATTTCACAATCTATAACAAGGTGGAGCTTTTGATAAAGATTAGCAGTGGAAATATTGTCTGGTACAAAATATTCATCGCATGTCAATACCTCTTATGTACAATATATACTTCAGGATAATCGATCATTGTTGTTCCATAGTATTTAATTTTAGTATGCTATATGTTATATTTTGTATTAAATCTATTATTTTATCATGTTCTCATAATATTAATATTAAAATTAAATATTTTTTACAATTATAATTTGAATATCTAATAACCGATTTAAATTAAACCACTTGTAATTGATCGAATTACATATTTTAAAACGTGTCATCCAAGTGTGATTTTATCTTTGGATTAAATAATTTTTTACCATCAAAACCAATTCAAACAATATTGTGAACACCTTCAAACAATATTGCGAACACCCTAGTACTTCGATCTTCTAGTGCAATTTTCCTTTGGAATAATGTTTCCCATGACAGGGGCAAATCTTCTTGGAAACGGGTGGTCGTCACGGCCACCCCAAAGTATTCTTATTTTGTAAAGATATAGCTACATGCAATAATATTCATGTATTTTGCTTGTTATATATAAAATGTTTCGCACTATGAAATGTATTGCGAATTGTCCGAATGGTAACATATTGTTTTGGTGAAGCCAATGTCTGCAATTCGAAATGGATTTATATATAGTCTATTTTATATTGCCCCTTCAGGTTTTGAAAGTTCTAAATTTTTAGACTATGTATCTAGGGCATGGTATGATAGATTAAGTAATTTCTTGCTTAAAAACAGTTTTGAAATAGGACAAATAGACACCACCCTATTTAGAAAATCGATAAGAGATGACATTCTTATTATTCAAATTTATGTTGATGACAATATTTTTGGATCTAATAATGACATTATTTGTCAAGAATTTGCTAAGTTGGTGCAGCTTGAATTTCAAATGAGTGTGATGGGAGAACTGAAGCTATTCTTAGAGATATAACAGCAAATTCAGAAGGGCATATACACTCATCAAATAAAGTATACAAAATAGTTTCTCAAAAAATTTAAGATGAATGATTGTAAACCTATGGCTACACCAATGTACCCTACTTGCTCACTAGAAAAAGATGAATCAAGTCAAAAGTTTGACCATAAAACATACAGAGGAATGATTGGATCACTTCTGCACCTTACTACATTTAGACCTGATATTTTATTTAGTGTGTCTATATTTCAGGTTGATCCAAGGGAATCTTACTTAATTGTTGTTAAGAGTATCCTTAGATATCTGAAAGGTACTTCCAACATTGACTTGTTCTATAAGAAGTCTATTAAATACATATTAAGTGGTTATTGTGATGTTGACTATGTTGGAGACAAACATGAAAGAAAAAGTACAAGTGGAAATTATACATTTCTTAGTGAAAACTTAATCTCCTGATCAAGTAAGAGACAAAGTACAACTGCAATGTCAACAACAGAGGTTGAGTACATTTCAACAGTTGGCTGCAACTCTCAACTGCTACAGATAAAACCTCAACTGGAAGATTACAAAATCCTTGAGAGTAACATTCTCATATTTGTGATAATACGTTTGTTATTTGCCTAACAAAGAACCTAATCTTGCATCCTTGGGCTAAACACATAAATTAAACATCACTTTATGAAGGAATTTGTTCAAAAATGAGTACTAAATATCCAATTTATAGACATTGAGCACCAACGAGCTGACATATTCACCAAACCACTAGCTATATTTGAACTCATTAAGACAAATCTAAAATTTACCTTTATATCTAATTAATGTTGTGCTATGCCTAGATTAGTTTAGATTCATATATGTATCTATTTTATGTTTTGCCTATTCTCTTTAAAAAAAATTAAAAACGAGCATAAAGAAAAACATTCAAGTCTTTTTGTTTGATGACAAAAAGGGAGGAAGATATTTGAGAATAATTTTTTTTTATTTGTTTAGGTGGGGAGAGAAAGTGTATGTATGTGGGGAGAAAAAAAACTATAAAAAACTACTTAAACTTAGAGAGAGCCTTAAGTCAGCGGGAGTCAAGTAATAAAAGCCAATAAATTGTCATAAAAAGTTATAGGTTTGTCATAATAAAAAATGGGAGATTGTTGGAACCAAGTTGGTTTTCCTCTTGTGATTTTGATGTTCAACATGCCTCTAAAGAATTTATATCAAGCTATCGTTGACTTTGAACTCAGCATGCCTCTAAAGAATTTCTATTTCTCTAATCAAAAGACTTAACCTATAACACTCTGGCCATTACCGTTATCGGAGGTACTACCTCACGATCTTCTCACTCCCCCTATCCACATAGTGGAAATAGCGAATTTTAGCCTTTCTTGGGGGAGATAAGTACCGCCTCCACACAGTCCCACTACCAATTGAGCCGATAACAATAATGGTCGGAGTGTTACATAACGATAATGGCAGGTGTTACACCCCAATATTTTCATATATATTATATATGTGTCTTTTAGTAATTTTCGTCATTTATTATTTTATTAATAACTTATTCTATATGTAAAGAAATTAAATTAATATTTATCACTCTCTATTTTACTTGAATAATTATAATCTTTATTTTTATTTAATTGTTTTTGTGTGACAATTTACATTAGAATAGTTTATGGCATAATTATTTTCTACATGGTCAACTGTATATTTTGTTTATTTGATTAGTTTCGATAATCATGAAATTGATGTGTTAGATACGTTGACTTTATTTTGTTATGCATAACCTGCAGTGATATTTTTGTCATACTTGATTTATTTTAGTTGATGAAAACATTAGTTGAGTTATTTAATTAAATTATAATTTATAGAAGTTATATCATTTATTAGTTTTATTTTAGACCAAATAAGTATTTGACTTAGGAGATAGTAGAGTTAGTGAAAATCCTTACTCTTATTTATATATTTTATTTAATTAATTTAGTGTGATAATAATAAGATAATTATTCCTTTAATGTTTAATTATTTGATGAAGTATATATATATTAATTAATTAATTAACTGTTGGGGTTTTGTTTGTAATTAATTAAAACTTGTAGGAGTATTATTTAGAGTGAACAATGACCAAGTCAATTTTGGTCAAAATTTAATCACACACACTATTACTCTTGATAGCTATATTTTATTTTTAATACCATTTAGTTATAGAACCGTGTGTTTTCTATTTTACCTCCATTCAAATGTGTAACAAGCAAGAATAAGTACATGAATGTCAATTAATTCATAATGGTTGGTCATTGAATGGTATTATTCAAATTGAATCTTATTGATGTGTGCAATTAACCTCAATGAGAAAAATTATTCTCTTTCTCTAATCAGCTTCACGTCTCCATATTAGTCTCATACACCTTTTCCTCATAGAATACAATAAAACTTGCAATAGAGCAGAAATAGTCCTAATCACCCGTACCTCACACGCCATTCCCAACATTATATTTTGTTTATCTCAAATATTTTCTAAGTCACTCAAACAACCACCCACATATTCCCTCTCTTTCTTGTGAAAGTTCTAAGCTTTCGTTCCTTCATCTTTATGAGATTTTTTGAGGGCTATATAGGGTTACGTGGAAGGAACGCGTCCAAGGTAAGGGTTTTTTCTCATGCAGAGTTAGGCTAAATATTAAATTAGCGGTTTGTAGGATATTGATATGATGTCTAAATGTCTTAAAAGAAAAAAAGTTGATTTTATTTTCGTCATAAAGAAATTAACTATAATGTTTTGATTGTTTCTTTTGAGTAATACATCTATCTTGATGAACTTAACTTTAGAGTTTTATTTTTATTATTATCCCTTAATAAATATATTTGTAGTGAAAATGTTTAACGTCTTATGTGTTTTAGAGTACTTCATTATAAAGTTATAATTTTTATGATTATATCATTATTAATATGTTTGTTATGATGTATTTGATATTAAGTCTTGACTTTTTGAGTATTTAAAATTTAAAATTTGACTTTTATGAACAATATATGTGTCATGAGGAAATTGATGAGAATTTTATATTTTTTAATTTTGACAATATGAGAAAATTGATTTATTGAAATGTATTGATGTATAGTTCATTTTTATAATGCGGAAAGCTTTATAGTGAAAGAAATAAAATTTCTATTGTTATTGTATTCTTGGTAATATGAGTTTTAATTTTTATCAATAACAAGTAGCCAAATCGAATCTTATAGATTATTAAAATGAAAGTGGTGATTTTGATATGTTTGTTCACATGCATATTTGATGTGTTGAAATTATTGAGTTCTAACTGTGAACATCCATGAGAATATAAATTTGATGTCTTATGTGATTAAAAAATTTAATCTGAAATATTTTATCTTTGTGGTTGCCTAAGCGATTGATGATTTGTGTTTTAAATATTATTATCTTTGTGGTTGCCTAAGTGGCTAGTGATTTGTGTTTTAAATATTGTTAACTTTGTGGTTGCATAAGTGACTGATTATTTGTGTTTTAAAATCGTTATCTTTGTGGTTGCCTAAGTGTCTTATGATTTGTGTGATTATCTAAGTGGGTGATGACATGTACCTTTTGAGCATCATTATCATTTCATGACATATCATATGTATATTTGTGGATGCCTGTGTGGCGGATTTAATTTTTTCCCAATGATATAAGTGACTTCTGTGTGGTCGCATGTGTAATTGGTTATATCCAGATCATATATGTTTAGAAGCATGCATAACTTGCCTATATTTTATTGTTATTTTTATTTTGATATAATTATTTGCTCTACGGGTGCTACTTGATTTATTTAGATACATTTTATGACTTTTGATACATCTTTGAAAATTATTAAAGAATCAATTTCTTTAAATCTTTTATTACAAAAAAATTTTATATTCATATTGTATGACTGTTAATTTATTATTTGGTTTAATTTTTGTTGTGGGATGAACTGACCCCTTACAACAATATTTAGGTACTAATGATCTCAAAGAGTTGCATGAATGATGTTTGATTGGTGCACACGCGTGGGAAAATGAGACTTTTACTTAAAAATAATGTTTTATATTACTAAATTTTTTGTGGTAAATTGTAAAGTTATTTACTTTTCATCATTAACTTTTAATAGAAATGCGGAAGTGAGATTTCATTTGCTAGTAAATAATTGAATGTCATTAATTTCATTCAACCTTGCTTCTTTTGAATTTCACTTAAACATAATTTATTTTGTTTTGGAGCATAAACAAATATCGATCTAACAACTGTAATATTAATTTTGCAAATAAATGAATAAATAATATTTTAGTAAATGGCATTACGTTCTTTTACAAAAAAAAATATATCAAGTCATTTTTGGACGCATCTTCAAAATATTACACGATGAACTACTCATAAGAAAAAAAATATAGTTGTTTCTAAAAAATAAACAAATATTTTTAAGTAATATTTGGATAAAAAATTTATGGAGTTACATAACCGAATCAAAATTTATGAATTTTCAAGAACAAGCCCGAATTCATTCCCACTCCAATCAATCAAGAGTATGAAGGAAAATTCACTTGAATAAGTTTTTGAACACAATCTAAAATTAAATATGGTTCAAAATTATAATTGAAGAAAATCTTTGATAAGGGTGACAAAAAAATATGGTCAAAATGTTGTTCACAAGAAGATATGACCAAAATATTATTCACAAGAAGATATGGTCAAAATATTGTTTACAAGAAGATATGGCCAAAATACTGTTCACAAGAAAATATGGTCAAAATATTATTCACAAGAAGATATGGTCAAAATATTATTCATAAGAAGATATGTCAAAATATTGTTCACAAAAAGATATGGTCAAAATATTGTTCATAAGAAGATATGACCAAAATATTATTCACAAAAAGATATACTCATAATATATTCACAAGAAGAAACACTCAAAATTAATCACAAGAAATTACACTCATAATTTGTTCAAAAGAAGATATATTAAGAAATACATGATCCAGATTTTACTAGAACAAAAATGAAACCTAATCTATTTTATAAACAGATACTCAAGGTTGAAGAAGAAATCAATAACTAATAAATTCATTCAATTTAGAAAAACTTTTGAGAGCTCAAATTCTTAAGTATTCAAAGTTCAAAGGTTTAAATTCTAGAAAAGCATTTTCTCAAAGAAATAGTGTCTAAGTGTTTCAATGTGAGAAATGAATTGTAACAATTTGCTTACTAGAAGTAAAACATAATATGTTTCAAACTTTTTACTTTTCAAAAAAGTTTGTAGGTGTCAGGTTATTTTGAGAAGGTTGATTTGTAGGGTTATGTGTTGTGTAATTCAAAGATTTGAATTAGTGGTTAAATTCTTCTAGGTGAAGGGACTGAATGTAGCTACCAAATTGATGGTGAACCAAAATAAATATGCTTGTGCCACTTTACTTCTACACTCTTTATTTTAGTCTTGCCTCTGATTACTTAAGCTTGATTGTTATTGCCTCTGTTTTAGTTAAAATCACAAAACTTGAACCGCTTCTTGAATAAATAATTAAAAAGATTCCAACTTAGACAAACACAATTTAACTCCCATTCTTGTGTTTGCACCTTCATGCCTCAATATTCAGAGGGATGTTTAAACTTCATAGGCATGCTTCAAACTTCAGTTGTCTGGCTTTGTCTGACTTCGCTTCCTCTTATTTGTTTCTTTTGATTTTTCCTCTGCTTTTATTCCTCTAATTTACTTCCTCCCTTATCTTCCTATGATTTTCTTCCATAATTGAACAAATATTCATGTACTTGTTGATGTGAATGGTTTATTTGTTGTCTATTCATGTGGGGCCTTTTTGGCATTTTTGGTCCTTGTATTTTTTTTTTCTTGGACCGTAAAGTTCATCCCAAGTTGAGAATGTTAAAATGCATTACAACTTGCAGGGCTCTTAGAGTTAATTCATGGTGATATATTTCTTATTTCTTTATAATTAGCCTAGTTGATATTTCATAAAATTCATTATTTCTTTTAGCCTTAATTAATATTTCACTAAACTCATTCTTTTTTTAACCTTGATTCACACTTTACAAAACTCATTATTTCTTTTAGTTTTAACTGACATTATATCGCGTGTCCATAAAGAGATACATGATTAAGAAAAAATCATTTTCTTTAACCTCATTGGCATTTCGACTTCTATTCAAAATAAAAAAA
>JBBPBR010000005.1:42059654-42087748 GCA_037974775.1 Cicer pinnatifidum
ATATATATATATATATATATATATATATATATATATATATATGATATTTATATTTGTTTGTCTATTAACCTTGAGAATGAGAATATATGTCTTTACAGGAATATTATTTTTGATGATAGAAAGAAAGAATCCTGAAATAAACAACAATACAAAAAACATAAAAGAGCTTTGCGCGATGGGTTTTTTCATTTTATCTATTGTGTATTCTTAGGATTAAAATGTAAGTAGTAAACAAAAAGTATTGTGTGTACTTAAAATTAAAATGTAAGTAGTAAAAATAAGCTCTATTTAAATTTATTGACACACATACAAATTCTCACCAAAAATTATTTTTTCAAAGATTAAGTCAAATGGTGGGAAAATATTTTACAAAACTTAAAATAAATACCTTTTTTAATAAAAATATGAAATAGGCTTCTCTTAGTTGTTTTTGGAAGCTTTTTACAGAATAATCGATTATGACTGCAAAAGTTGACCTCTGTATTTCTAAAACATCTAGATAATCAAATATACTAGTACGCATAATAGATTAGGAATGCAAAAGTCAGTTACGTGGTTATAAAAGGTATAACTAATCGATTATCATGTCATATTGCTTTTGAAAGGTAAAACTAATCGATTATCATGTCGTATCTGGCAGACAATCACACGTGAGGAAATCAACTTTTTTTATGGCTCATCATTGCCTTTCTTTCATTACCATTTGGATTAACCAAACACTCCTATAAAAAAAAGGGTGATTTTCAACATGTTTTCACACCAATTGACTTCCCCTTGTTCTCTTGTCAATTGTCACTTCTCAATCTCCTTGCATTTCTTTCTTGTTCACTGATAATTTTCTTTGAGAGCTTTATTTTTACTATATAATTTGAGTTGTAATATTTATTTTTGCGCTTCAATATGTTCATCTAGAAGGTATAAATCACTCTTATCTCTTGTTATAATATCATTAAGAGTAATCCAATTGTTTAAGAGAGTTGATATCTCTTGCATTTAGAAGCTCTTTTTGAAAGCATAAATTTTGTTTCAAGAGTTTTCTTAGATTTTTAAAAGTTTCTTGTTAATTGTGCGTTAAAGCTTGGTTCATTTTGAATAATATTATTGTTTGTGAAACTAGATGTAGACCTTAGGTTGCTAGTGGTTGAACTAATATATTTTGTGTCATTAGAGCCTAACTCTTATGTAAAGACTAATCATCTCAAGAGTCAATATTACTTCAAACAACGATTCCTTTAACCGCCCTCCAATAATCCATGGAGATGGATATAGTTATTGGAAAAAGAAGATGTAAATCTTTATTGAGGGTGTTGATTAAGATATTTGACTTGTCGTTGTTAATTGTCCATTTGTCCTCAAACATCAAGTTAATGGTGTAGATGTGGACAAACTTAGAGACCTTCTGAGCAAAAATGGAAAGAAAAGGTGCAACACAATTTGAGAACAACAAACATTATCATTATTTCCTTGAGCATGGATAAGTTCTTTATAATCTCACATTGTAAAAATGCAAAAGAAATGCGGTACATCCTACAAGTGACCCATGAAGGTACTACAGAGGTCAAAAGAGCTAGGATGAACACATTGAAATGAGTAAAACACAAGAAAGAATGAGTTTGAATTATGTTTTAAGGTTTTAAAAACTTTTAAAACGAATGATGAAAATATAAATGTGATAAAGTGAAAGCAGATTGAAAAATAAGAATAAGAAACACCACCAATTTATCCTGATTCACCACCAACACGGTAGTTGTGTCCAGTCCTATCACTCTATTACAAAGAGTGTTTAAGATGGTTTTATGAAAACTCTCACAATATAATGTTTACAAAGTATGCTCTCAGAATATATTTTAGGTTTCTCAACACACATAACTAATACAAGAATTTTCACAAGTTTTTATGTATGACGACAATAGGTTTCTCGAATCTATTTTGTAGTTAACATCAAAGTCCTTTTAAAGTGAAACTTCAAGGCCATTAGGGTTTCTATGATTGCATGAAATCAATATGTAAAATAATGACTCATATCGAAATTTCAGAGATCTTGAATCAACATTAAAAAAAATTTCTAAATTTGTTTTTATAATTGATTCAACGTATCTTGTTCTAAAAGACAAGAAAGACAGAGGATGCCATGCATTTCTTTAGTCAGAGGATAAGTCCACTATGATGAGCAGATGGTGTTGAAATGTTGACTTCTTATTGGAGTGTTGATTTTATCAGAGTGTTGACTTTTCCAAAGTATTGACTTGAATTGTTGATTAGATAGTCAACTAGTTTACCATAATTATTATATGCGGAATCATCAGATAGAGCATTGAGAGCTTTGTAGAGGCACGTTGAGAGTGCGTTTAACAATATCATACACAACTTTACTAGATTCTTTGGAGTATTGCCTTGATTTCCTTATTTATCTTATCTTTTCATAAGAGGATGCAACGTAAAAAACTTTAAATTTTATGACAAAGATCTGCACAATTAAATAAACTTATTATTGCAATAAATTGTTTCCACAAAATAATTTTTGTTATCATCAAAATAATTAAGGGTCATTGTTCTTTAAACCAACTTGATGGTAACATTATTAACCCATGATTATGAGCTCCTTAGGATAAAATCTGGTAAAAAATATCCTATATGAAAGAAAAAAATTGCCCACATGGTTAAATCATCTTAGAACTCTTGGGAAAAATTTCGAAAATGATGATTTGATTAATAATTTTTTATATGCTTAAATAGTAGTTGACAACCTAAAGTAACCGAGATTGCGAAATCTAAAGACTTAGCATCGATGAACTTGGGTATTGTGTTTGGTAAATTGCAGGAACACAAACTTAAACTAAATCGCATTGCTCAAAGTGAGGAAGGTGAAAAGAAAAAGAAAGACCTTGCACTTAAAACAATCATAAAAAAAATGTGAAGTACAAAAGGTACATGAGACTCAAAGGAAAAAAAAAAAGCAACTTTTAAGTCCATTAAAAAATAATGAGGAAGCTACCTCCTTCAACCAACATGTTACTAATGTGGTAAGAAAGGTCTCACAAAACCCTGATGTTCTCTAGGTCGAAAGAAACATGGTAAGATGATAAAACAACCAACAAATAAACCGAAAGGAAAAAAGAGGATACATTGATTAGGATGCCAATGATATGGAATCATCCGGCAATTCTCAAAATGAAGAAGCAAACCTATGTTTTATGGAAAACAATGAAGAAAACAAGGTAGCCGCTTATGAAGAGTTGAATGATGAATCAAATAAAATTCGAAAATTTGTCTCTACTTCTAAAAAACTATTTCCACGAATAAATCAAAAATAGACATTTTAAATAAGGAAATAGAAGTTCTTAAAGAGAAAAAAAATTGTAAGTGAGGTCTCTCCTAGTACCTTTAGTAACAACAAAGAAGAAGAAATTTCTAGGTGTGATAGAATACAACATTTTGAAAAAAAAAATTGAAGATTTACACAACACACTTGCGAAATTTAATACGGGGAGAGAAAATTTGAACATCAGTTTGATAAATTAAAAAAGGACTCCATGATAACGTCAATTTCGGCTACCGTCCAAAAAATCATGAAAAGTATTTTAAGAATTTTTTTACCTCAAACTTAACTTTTAGTAGCCCATTTTCTAAATGCTTTTACTATGATAGGATAGATCATACATCTTCTATTTGCAATGTTAGAAAAGAAATGAATTACAAGAGTAGGTACTCCACAAAGGGTACAACATTGAAAACTAATAGGCAAGGACTCAAAATTGTTTGGGTACCAAAAATTAGTATTTGATTTTGTGATGTTGGAATGCTTGAAAGCCAATAACTTTACTTGGTATCTTGATATCAGTTTTTCCAAGCATAATATGAAGACAAAAGAAAATTCTCTATTTTAATTCCCAAAAAAGGTGTTTATGTCTCTTTTGATGATAATAACAAAGGTAAAATAATCGGTATTGGTATTATTGGTAAGAGCCCTAATTCCATAATTGAAAATATTTTACTTGTTGATGGCTTGAAACACAATTTTCTAAGTGTTAGTCAATTGTGTGACAAAGGTAATGAAGTGGCATTTGATTCTTTTAAATGTACAATCGTGAATTCTATAAATAACTAAACTGCTTTGGTTGATTAAAGAGATGGAAATACCTACATCTTTTATCTAAATGATCTACGTTCAAATGATGCATGTTGTCTTATTAGTAAAGAGGATGAAACTTGGCTATGACATAGAAAAAGAACTCACACCTACATGAATCATTTAAATAAACTTGTTCTCAAGGACTTAGTGCTTGTTATACCGAAAATCTATTGTCAAAAGGGAAAATGATAACTCTAAGAAATAAGAGTTATCTACCAAATTTGAATACTAATTTGTTTATCTTTTATGTAAAGTTATTAGGATTTTAGCTTTGAATTTAGGATTTATGCCTTTTAATTATGATGTCATTTATTTTAATGTTTGACGTGTGATTTTGTAGATAAAATATTTGAAGTGTCTAATCAAAATGCTATAGGGAGTTGCTACAATATGACGTGCAGTAGACCGATGAGCACACAAGGCAAATTGCGTGGGTCCCGACTGCATCCAATATTCATTGAAAGGTTTTGGGGGACCCTACGTATAAGGAAATGCCAAAAGGGATCATTTTTGCTTTATTGGGCAAAAAAGATACCTTTTGAGCTAAAGAACAAAAGTGGACGTACAAAGAAGGTGTTGACACCTAATTTTGTCTGCTACTTTAAGATTTTTTTTTATGAAAAATAATAAATATATTAAAAAAATTAAATAAAAAATAATAATGATAAAAATAATAATAAAAATAAATAGTTAGACCTTTAAATTTTTAGAAAATCATAGATGTGTTTTGTTTCTGGTTGTCACTCATTCCTTTTAAAAAAATATCGCTCTTTTCTAAAACAAAAAAAAAAACGTATATAATTGAATGAAAATAAATGGATTGATGGTAATAAAAATCATTATAATGGTCATCATTTGAATAAAAAGAAATCGAAAAGAAATTAATCAATGGTAATAAAAATCAATATAATGGTGATCAATTGAATGTAAAGAAACCGAAAAAAAATAGATAAATGGTGATTAATTGACAATTATTTCCTTTTCTTTTGTAACTGACACCCTAAAAATCTATAAATAGTCGACATCAAGAGTACAAAGGGAGAGCACTATAGAGAGCACAAAAAAAGAATAATAGACAAAAGAGGAGTAGAGAATCTAGCATTGGAAAAATCAGTCCAGCAAAAACCAATTTAGTAGTAATGTATCACTTTCTTATTGATTATCTAATTTTCTTCTTACTAGTCTTTGTATTGCATATTTTTTTTTAAAAAAAATATTTTTTTTTTCTTTCTCTTTTGCTGTTTATGCAAAAATAAACTCATATGTTAAATTTTTATTTTTTTTTTAAAGTTTTCAGTTTTTAAAATTGTTTTCTTTGCAACACAAAATACTAAAAAAAAAATATAACTAATTGATGTTTATAAACCAATCACCAAGAAAACAAATTTTACCTAATTGTAATATAACAGAAAACTCATATCACGTATTTATCAAATAACAAAAAAAAAATCATAACAACGAATAAATAGTATTTCCCTTAGGATTAGAATTAATGGCCGCTGCCACCGAATGAAATTCATCCTCGCTCTTCGCGCCACATCACTCACCCCTAATCGTTGGTGGCTTTTGTATCGCGACATATCCGATAACTCATGAGCAGATCCTTTAATAGGATTCTTCACCGTCGCGTCCACCTGTTTCGTTTACACACCGCCGCGTTACGTTGTTTTCTAACAAAAAAGGCTTAATTGCAGTTTTGGTCCCCCTATTTTAGCTGAATCGCGAAAGTAGTCCCCCCATTTTGTTTGTTCCTAGTTTTGGTCCCTCAAGCAGAATTTTGATCCAAAACTTCATGAAATTTCATTTTTTTTTTCCATTTATTTAAGTCACATCATGCCTCAAGATCTTTTTTGCAACAATTGTACCTGAAATATATGATCATAAATGCTTGTTTTATTGATTTATGGATATCTTATTATATATGTGCCACTTCTTTCACAACCAATAGTTAATTTTGTCTTTGTTCTTAGTCGTGTTGTCGTAGTTTCAAATCTAAAAATCACAATGACTATTCCATTTTCCCTTCCAACATTTCTAGCCCATTTCAATAAATCATCTCGTGTATCAAATATCATGTCGGTGGTAAACACATCAATCAAATCAATCATAACAATTTCAACTCTGTCATTCATAGTGTTAAAATTAGGTTCCAAATCATTATATATTTCTTCAAAATGAGGATCCAAATCATCATACATTTTCTCAAAATCAAGTTTCAAACCTTCATCATTTTATCACTGTTGTCTCCCCTTTGATCCATTTAACTGCATCCAAAAAATTACATAAATATAACATAAAAAATTTTAACTCCTAAGCCTAAAAAAAAAATTAACAAATTTGAGCATTACGTTAACTGAGTTAACGTATGTGTACGTGAACTCAGTTAACATATCGTATACGTGAATTGAATTCAAATAAACATATGTAAACTCAATTCACGTAAGACTTAGATGTTTCAAAAATATGACCTTCACGTGAACCGAGTTCACGTATGTTTACTTGAATTCAATTCACGTATGTGTACATTAACTGAGTTCACGTAGAAATACGTTAATTCAGTTCACGTACATATACGTTAATTCAATTCACGTAGCTCATGTGAATTCTTAAACTCCATTGATTTACGCAATATTAAATCATGTACGTCTACGTAAACCTAAATCACGTAGCATCTGTATTTTCTTAATTTTATCAAGTACGTGAATTCATTTCACGTAAACGTACGTGAACTCAGTTCACGTTCAAAACCCAGATTTTGAAAAAAAAAATGAAACTACAAAACACAACAACATACATACGTAGTTGATTCACTATAACTACAATGTGAAGATGATGAAGATGTTGAAGATGATTCAAGATTATTGAAGATGTTAGGTTAATGAAGATGATGAAGATAGAAATGATGGGGTTAAGTGAATAAAGAGGGAATGGTATTTTGAGTATTTCGGATTTACAAAAAAAAATTAGGGATGTGGGAAGCAAAATCAGGGGTGTGGAAAGTAAAAGTGTAATACATAAAAACACAAAACAAAATGCAATATGGATTACGTATCATGAATATTTAATAAATAAATAAATAAAAAGCAACATTGAAATTCTACGTCATAAGCAACATTGAAATTCTACGTCATAATGTCAATAAATAATGCAAATTAAATGAAAGAATATAAAAATAATATATCATGAACCAACTCGATTGCAATTATCTTTGTCTTGTCATCATTGTGTAGATACTTTATCTATGCATCCTGACACTCGTTAGCATTCCCATAACGGGTTTTTGAAGTATATATCTTATTTTTGAGTTTTTAATCCCAAAATGCCCTAGTTTAAAAAAAAAACAGAATTGTCCTATTTTTTTTCCCCAATTGCTCGTCGCAACATGGGGATGTAACCAGCTGAAGGATGAAAAAATTTCATTTTAACTTAAGATGCGACCTTGTATTAGGCCATTTTTTTTTTTTTTGTCATTTGTATTTGTTATTAATTATATTTATTATTATTAAATAATTTAAAAATAACTCAAACATTTAAAAATTCAAAATACTATTATGAATAATAATAATAATAATAAATTTAATAATATTATAACTTTTAATAATTATAATAATAAAAAAAATAATAAGAATAATAATTTTAATAATAACAGCAATAATAATAATAATAATATTAATAATAAGAAAATTATATAAATACATTAAAATAAAATTACATTAAATCAAAAGAAAAAAATACATCAATTCTGAGTAGATGTGCCAACAGCATTTGGACAATGTTTCTTAGTATGACAAGATACCCGACATAATCCGTACTTTCTTGGGACTTTATCTGTAGTGTCCATTTCTGTTATAATGTGTTTGGTTTTTGGGCGACCTTTCTTGACTCTCCGCATTACTGGATTGTGACACACCTTAACACCTTTGTAACACCCCGTTTTTCAAAGCGAGGGTGTATTTTTTTTTTCAAAACAAATTAAATAAAACAGAGCAAATACATAAGAAAAAGCCTTTGGATAAATAATAAAGTCATTATAATTTACAAGCAGCGGAAAGGTTCTCAAAATATGAATTCAAAATATTTACATAACAAAAGTGGTACAGTCTTCCAGTTTAAAAATACAAACAACCCAAAAGAAAGACATTTGTTCCCTCTGTGACAACCTAGTCTGATCAATTTACAAAACAACTAAACACCCTGAGTGATCTCCACGCGCCTCGTATTTTCCATATGCGAAAGGTTCATATAATGCTTGCCAAATGTAAATGAAATCAAATAAAGTTCTCAATCCATCAAGTAATATATAATTGACCAAAACATTGATAAATCACTTGAGCAATCAATTATCTAACTCAAAATAAGAATTTCTACTAAGCCAATCGATTTCCAAATCGATTTCCTGAAGGTTTTTAGTGAAATTTGAATTCTGGGCTTAATTCAATCGATTGGGCAATTGATTGGGCAATCAATTGACAGGATAACTGAGCCCCTGACTTAATGCCAATCGATTTCCAAATCGATTTCGTCAGTTTTGCTGAGCCCCTGACTTAATGCCAATCGATTTCCAAATCGATTTCTTAAAAGATTTTGAAACACATATTATAAAATCGATTGGCAAATCGATTATGTCAAATTAAAGAAGTCCCTGTAACTCATCCAATCGATTGGGAAATCGATTTCCCTGCATATTCTTCCAAAAATACATAAACTAACTCAAAATCACATTCATACATAATCCCAAATCTTAACACTTAGCACTGATAACGCAATCGCGACAACCTCATGAGTTTCGAAATGGTAACGCAATCAAACATGTTATCACCAAATTCCAAAACATAACACTTAACACTTATAACACAATTATTACAACATCATGAGTTTCGAAATAGTATTGCAATCAAACATGCTATCACCAAATTCCAAAACATAACGCTTAACACTTATAACACAATACCCACACGAACAAGATGAACCAACAATCCACAATTTACCAGGGTGTAGTCTCTCAAGGACAAACACCTGTGCAGTCTCTCACGGACAAACACAATTCATCAAGGTGTAGTCTCTCACGGACAAACACCTGTGCATTCTCTCACGGACAAACACAATTTACCAAAAACATAAGTCGTAAACATACCACCTATCACGAGTCAGTACTGTTTACCGAGGTGCCACCTATCACGGGTCAGCACAACTTACCAAACGTAAATCGTAAACGTACCACCTATCACAGGTCAGTACTGTTTACCGAGGTGCCACCTATCACGGGTCAGCACAATTTACCAAAAACGTAAGTCGTAAACGTACCACCTATCACGGGTCAGTACTGTTTACCGAGGTGCCACCTATCACGGGTCAGCACAACTTACCAAAAAGCGTAAACCATAAACGTACTGCCTATCACAGGCCCGTACCGTTTACCAAGGTGCCACCTATCACGGGTCAACACAATTTACCAAAAACGTAAGTCGTAAACGTACCACCTATCACGGGTCAGTACTGTTTACCGAGGTGCCACCTATCACAGGTCAGCACAACTTACCAAAAAGCGTAAACCATATATGTACTGCCTATCACAGACCCGTACCGTTTACCAAGGTGCCACCTATCACGGGTCAACACAATTTACCAAAAACGTAAGTCGTAAACGTACCACCTATCACGGGTCAGTACTGTTTACCAAGGTGCCACCTATCACGGGTCATCACAACTTACCAAAAAACGTAAACCATAAACGTACTGCCTATCACGGGCCCGTACCGTTTACCAAGGTGCCACCTATCACGGGTCTGCACGGTTTACTAAAACAAACATTAAGTAAACAAGACATTAAGAGATTCCCCATTCTTAATTCTTATTTAACTTAAACGAATTTCAAAACAAGCATTAAGTAAACGAGACATTAAGAGATTCCCCATTCTTAATACTCATTTGACTTAAGCAATTTTCAAAACAAAACACACATTAAGTAAACAAGACATTAAGAGATTCCCTATTCTTAATACTCATTTAACTCTAATGGTTTTCAAATTCCACACAGAACAACTCAACCGTATTCACAAATTTATTACACGAATCACGCCAAAACACAACAATTCGTTTCTCCACAAAATCATTTTCACGACGACATTAAGTAAACGCAGATATTAAAAGATTCCTCATTCTCAATACTCATTTAACTTAACGATTTTCGAAACAAAACATTAAGCAAACAGAAGTATTAAGAGATTCCCCATTCTTAATACTCTTTCAACTTAAACGATTTTCCAAAACAAACATTAAGTAACCAAGACATTAAGAGATTCCCCATTCTTAACGCCCAATTAACTTAAACGATTTTTCACAAACACACATTAAGTAAGCAAGACATTAAGAGATTCCCCATTCTTAATTCTCGTTTAACTTAATGGTTTTCAAATTCCACACAAAACAAACTCAAACATACTTTCACATTCAATCCATAAATCACACCAAAACACATCAAATCACTTTTCCACACGAAACAAACAAAACACATCTCAATTTCTATAATTATCAATCATGAACACGTCGAATACGACGACACAAATCATCACAACATACCACTCAAACACATCAAATCTCATTTCCTCAAAATTATACAATAATTAGTTAAATTCGTTTTCCCCCAAATCAATACTTCAACCCTAACAAAATTCTTTTCCACACAACCACAGATAAGTCCCTAAATGCAAACTAAAAGTTTGGAAGGAGCCCTTACCTTCACGTTAGCTTTAATATTCTGGTAAAATCTCCGCTCGCAACGTCGCGTCCAAAGTTGGTCCCCTAGCACCGTAGCGTGGTAGTGAGCAACTTTCCCTTCTATCTCTTTGTGAAACGAAGCTTAGATCTAGATGAAATGGGGAGGTTTGTGTTTGAATCCCTAATACCGTTTTTCTTTGTTTTCGAAGCAACGAGGAAGTATGAAGCTGAGAAATCCTTGCTTCCTTACCCACTAAACCTTGGGTTTCTATTCTTGAACAAAAGGAGGAAGCGAAAATGAAAACGGACCAAAGAAGAAGAAGGGGGGTCGCGCGAGCAGTGAGAGGAAGGAGATGGAATTTTCTTTCTTTCTTTCCTTCTCTTTTCCTTTCTTCCTTTTTTCTTCCTTTATATTTCTTTTCTTCCTATTTCCTCCTCTTTTCCTTCCACACAAACACACATATATATATATATATATATATATATATATATATATATATATATATATATATATATATATATATATATATATATATATATATATATATATATATATATATATATATATATATTAATCATTTTTAACAAATATCTCCAAATGTTTAGATATTTATTAAATTTACCATTTTACCCATAACGCATTAAATTCTTTGTAAAAGATTCACCGCAGTTAATTTAATTTATTTATCGACGAGTAATTCTAATCGGGCATCAAAATATCTTTTTGATCATATAAACTCCAAAATATTAATAACTTTGGCTAAAAAGCCTCCGAGCTCAATACCAAAAATACACCAAAAACATAAAGTACACTTTAAAATTATGGGTCTTACATTTCTACCCCCCTAAAATTAGTTTCGTCCTCGAAACTATGCGTCGATAAATAAATCTGGGTGTTGTTCTCTCATCTTGCTCTCCTGTTCCCAAGTCGCATCTCCAGTAATTGGGTTCCAAATCACCTTAACCAACGAAACATCCTTGGTCCTCAATCGCTTGATCTTCCTGTCATCAATTCTCACAGGTGGTACTTCGAATGACAAGTTATCCTTTAGCTGGATTGTGTCTGGTTCGATCACATGAGATGGATCTGCAAGATATTTCCTCAACTGTGACACATGAAACACGTCATGAATATTGGACAGTATCGGAGGCAATGCAATCCGATAAGCAACATGCCCAATTCGTGCAGAAATCTGATATGGCCCAATGAATTTCGGAGTCAACTTCTTCGATTTCAACGCTCTACCAACTCCGGTAGTAGGTGTGACTCTTAGGAATACATGGTCACCCTGTTCGAATTCCAAAAGTCTGCGACGCTTGTCCGCATAACTCTTCTGATGATCCTGTGAAGTCTTCATTTTCTCCTTGATCTTCCTTACCTTAGCTGTAGTCTGTTGCACCATCTCTGGTCTGACAATCATATTTTCACCATCCTTATACCAACACAGGGGCGTTTGACACTTGCGCCCATATAAAGCCTCATATGGTGCCATTCCAATACTTGCGTGGCAACTATTGTTGTAGGTGAACTCAATCGTAGTTTCGTTCCCAAGGCTTCGTGCAATGCTCCCCAAAAATGTGATGTGAACTTCAGATCACGGTCTGATACAATACTCGATGGTACTCCGTGTGATCTCTAAAGGTTGCAACACCCCAGCCGGTCGCTGAGGTTCCACCTTGTGCGTAACATCCATCTAGTACCAAACCTAAACACTATGTATGACACCGACACATTGAGTACAATGTATCATTACTTAATGATAGGGATTCCCATCCATACCAAGAATGATCTTGGGTTATTGTAGAGGTAAACCAATCAGATTAATCGAGAAGTCCCTATTCTGAATAGTTATTGGACAATGTGAACATGCATAATTTACTATCAAAGTCTTAGCAGTAAAGCAGACACAGACAACTTCAAACGATTTACACAATCCATAGTAATGAAGGAATGGGTTGCCCCCGAATCAGAAAGTGTAGTTAGGGGGTTACCTGTAATCGCACAGTCATATTGAATCAGATTGCTAGATAAATTTCCAACTTCGGCGCCGACGCAATAAACATGTCTTCTAGCAGTAGGAAGTGTAATTCTAGCTACATTCACCATTGGTTCCACCTTCGAAGCCTTGCAATTCTTTGCATAGTGCCCTGGTTTATGGCAATTGTAGCAAGTAGGACTGTTAAAGGTACAAGCATAAGCATAATGTCCCTCTTCTCCACATCGGAAACATCGTATGCCTTGTCCCACTTGTCTCCCAAAGTCTTGGTTCCCTGGGTTATTCTGTCCCCCGTTGTTATCATGTGGTCGATTATAAGGTTTAGCAACTTGTTTTCCCTTGTTCTGATACTTCACCCGACTAGGCCCTCCTAAGTTAAAATTCCCTCTTCGGCTAGCTCTCTTATTCTTCATATCCTCAACTTCTCTACATTTTTCCACAAGAACTTGGAAACATTGAATTACCAACGGTAAGACAGAGTCTTGAATCTCATAATTTAGTCCGTCTTGGAAACGATGACACAAGAATGGCTCGTCAATCTCTTCACGGAAAAATCTGAAATGCCTTGATAGTGATTCAAACTTAGCAGCATATTCTCCCACGGTCATGTTCCCCTGATGCAGTTTCAGGAAATCATCACCCAGTCTAGTCCTGGTACTCATCAGGAAGTATCTGTCTAAAAACTTCCTTTTGAAAGATTCCCAGTTCACCTCCTCGTGAGCTGATCTCATCAACAACCTTGTACTCCTCCACCAGTACTCAGCATCCCCTAGTAGCATATAAGTGGCATAGTTGAACCTCACTCCCGTCTGACAGTTAATCATTTCGAAGATCTTCTGCACTTCGTGGATCCATTGATCCGCTTCCTCTGAATTCTCATCCCCCTCAAACTTGGGAGGATTGTAACGACGAAAGTCTTTTAATCCTCTTGACTCTACAGCATGGATCTCTCTTCCCCTCTTTTCGAGATCACGTTGAGTCTTGGTAGCAGTTTGTGCAGCAACAGAAGCAGCCATGTTATTCATAGCCTCTGCCATTCGATCATCCCTATTGGCAGTGGCTCTCGGAACGTCATTCCTCCTTGGCGGCATGGTTTTCCTATAAAACCATCATCAAGTAGAGTCTTAACACTACTTCAATAATTCCAAAAATAACTTCCGACCACATCAGCACATAGTAATTATTCTGAACTTGACAACTCAACCCACCTAAACCGACACATGATCAGACAACAACTCGTAACCTACAATCTAGAACTAAAGGTTCCACAGCCCCCAAAGAAAACCAAACCAAAGCTCTGATACCACAATGTAACACCCCGTTTTTCAAAGCGAGGGTGTATTTTTTTTTCAAAACAAATTAAATAAAACAGAGCAAATACATAAGGAAAAGCCTTTGGATAAATAATAAAGTCATATAATTTACAAGCAGCGAAAATGTTCTCAAAATATGAATTCAAAATATTTACATAACAAAAGTGGTACAGTCTTCCAGTTTAAAAATACAAACAACCCAAAAGAAAGACATTTGTTCCCTCTGTGACAACCTAGTCTGATCAATTTACAAAACAACTAAACACCCTGAGTGATCTCCACGCGCCCCGTGAGATCCTCCTAACGTAGCTCGAATCAAGCCTTCCCATCTACATTCCCAACCGTAGGGTACGAACCGGTAGGATCATCCTGACTCTCATCTGAGGGCAAAGCCCAGATTTCCACAATAGTTGTAAAGGATCACCAACCGAAATTAATAGTTAACACATAACATTTAAGTTTTTAAATGCATAAAATATCCTCTCAACTAAGCATGCACCTTAAAATTATTTTCCATATGCGAAAGGTTCATATAATGCTTTCCAAATGTAAATGAAATCAAATAAAGTTCTCAATCCATCAAGTAATATATAATTAACCAAAACATTGATAAATCACTTGAGCAATCAATTATCTAACTCAAAATAAGAATTTCTACTAAGCCAATCGATTTTCAAATTGATTTCCTGAAGGTTTTTAGTGAAATTTGAATTCTGGGCTTAATTCAATCGATTGGGCAATCAATTGACAGGATAACTGAGCCCCTGACTTAATGCCAATCGATTTCCAAATCGATTTCGTCAGTTTTGCTGAGCCCCTGACTTAATGCCAATCGATTTCCAAATCGATTTCTTAAAAGATTTTGAAACACATATTATAAAATCGATTGGCAAATCAATTATGTCAAATTAAAGAAGTCCCTGTAACTCATCCAATCGATTGGGAAATCGATTTCCCTGCATATTCTTCCAAAAATACATAAACTAACTCAAAATCACATTCATACATAATCCCAAATCTTAACACTTAGCACTGATAACGCAATCGCGACAACCTCATGAGTTTCGAAATGGTATCGCAATCAAACATGTTATCACCAAATTCCAAAACATAACACTTAACACTTATAACACAATTATTACAACATCATGAGTTTCGAAATAGTATTGCAATCAAACATGCTATCACCAAATTCCAAAGCATAACGCTTAACACTTATAACACAATACCCACACGGTTTACTAAAACAAACATTAAGTAAACAAGACATTAAGATATTCCCCATTCTTAATTCTTATTTAACTTAAACAAATTTCAAAATAAACATTAAGTAAACGAGACATTAAGAGATTCCCCATTCTTAATACTCATTTGACTTAAGCGATTTTCAAAACAAACATTAAGTAAACGAGACATTAAGAGATTCCCCATTCTTAATACTCATTTGACTTAAGCGATTTTCAAAACAAAACGCACATTAAGTAAACAAGACATTAAGAGATTCCCTATTCTTAATACTCGTTTAACTCTAATGGTTTTCAAATTCCACACAGAACAACTCAACCGTATTCACAAATTTATTACACGAATCACGCCAAAACACAACAATTATTTCTCCACAAAATCATTTTCACGACGACATTAAGTAAACGCAGATATTAAGAGATTCCCCATTCTCAATACTCATTTAACTTAACGATTTTCAAAACAAAACATTAAGCAAACAGAAGTATTAAGAGATTCCCCATTCTTAATACTCTTTTAACTTAAACGGTTTTCCAAAACAAACATTAAGTAACCAAGACATTAAGAGATTCCCCATTCTTAACGCCCAGTTAACTTAAACGATTTTTCACAAACACACATTAAGTAAGCAAGACATTAAGAGATTCCCCATTTTTAATTCTCGTTTAACTCAATGGTTTTCAAATTCCACACAAAACAAACTCAAATATACTTTCACATTCAATCCATAAATCACACCAAAACACATCAAATCACTTTTCCACACGAAACACACAAAACAAATCTCGATTTCTATAATTATCAATAATGAACACGTCGAATACGATGACACAAATCATCACAACATACCACTCAAACACATCAAATCTCATTTCCTCAAAATTATACAATAATGAGTTAAATTCGTTTTCCCCCAAATCAATACTTCAACCCTAACAAAATTCTTTTCCACACAACCACAGATAAGTCCCTAAATGCAAACTAAAAGTTTGGAAGGAGCCCTTACCTTCACGTTAGCTTTAACGTTCGATTACGGTACCGCGAGTAAATCCGGTAAAATCTCTGCTCGCAACGTCGCGTCCAAAGTTGGTCCCCTAGCACCGTAGCGTGGTAGTGAGCAACTTTCCCTTCTATCTCTTCGCGAAACGAAGCTTAGATCTAGATGAAATGGGGGAGGTTTGTGTTTGAATCCCTAATACCGTTTTTCTTTGTTTTCGAAGCAACGAGGAAGTATGAAGCTGAGAAATCCTTGCTTCCTTACCCACTAAGCCTTGGGTTTCTATTCTTGAACAAAAGGAGGAAGCGAAAATGAAAACGGACCAAAGAAGAAGAAGGGGGGTCGCGCGAGCAGTGAGAGGAAGGAGATGGAATTTTCTTTCTTTCTTTCCTTCTCTTTTCCTTTCTTCCTTTTTTCTTCCTTTATATTTCTTTTCTTCCTATTTCCTCCTCTTTTCCTTCCACACAAACATATATATATATATATATATATATATATATATATATATATTAATCATTTTTAACAAATATCTCCAAATGTTTAGATATTTGTTAAATTTATCATTTTACCCATAACGCATTAAATTCTTTGTAAAAGATTCACCGCAGTTAATTTAATTTATTTATCGACGAGTAATTCTAATCGAGCATCAAAATATCTTTTTGATCATATAAACTCCAAAATATTAATAACTTTGGCTAAAAAGCCTCTGAGCTCAATACCAAAAATACACAAAAAAACCTAAATTACACTTTAAAATTATGGGTCTTACAACCTTCATATTGTGACCAATATCATTCGTTTGGTATTGGTTGGAACACTTCATTGTAGACTTTTAGTACTGTTTCCACTTTGTACACATTAGGTATAAGGCTCCAATAATCATATTTGATGTTAGAACATGCTACTATCACATGTGAACAAAGCATATGTTTAGCTTGTTATTTTCCACAATCGCACCACTTGGTAGAAAGATTTACACTAAAATGACCAATTGGTCTCCCTTCTTTTGGAACTACTGTCTCGTGGACCATGAAAGTATGGTTGCTTCGATCAAAACTATCGACTCTATGACTATTGGATTTACGTATTTCCGATTTCATAAAAGTCATGCATGTTTTTGTGTATACCTGACCAGAAGCTAAAATTGATGCGTGTTGTTTTTCCATGGTTGGAAATAGTGTACCTGTTTTATAATATGTTGATTGGACCAAAGCAGTGATGGGAAGGTTTTGTGGTTCTTTTAATACTGCATTCATCGACTCCACAAGGTTGGTGGTCATCTGACCCCAACGCCTACCTCCATCAAATGCTTGAATCCAATCTTGTCGCGGTATGTTGTCTAACCATTTCAAAGCTTATGGGTTTACGATGTCAATTTCTCTTCGATAGTATCGATATATAGTCTCATTGATTGAGTAACCTGTATTGAAACAATAGACAATGCATGATTATACTAATTATAAAACTTCATAATTTAATTTTTCATTAATGATAAGAAGTAAGAATTAAATTATTATCTATAGAAATAACCTTTTTCTTCAAAACATTATCCTTAAATTCCCTTGCAAAATTTTGTGAAATATGTTGAACGTAGAACACATGCTTTGACGGAGGATGTTGCCATCCATTATTCGGATTATTATAAGCACTTTTGATAGATTCGTGTCTATCTGAAATCAAACAAATATTGGCTTGTGGCGTGACGTGTGATCTCAAATTTCTCCAAAAAAAAACTCCAAGCCTCTTTTGTCTCACATTTCACAAGAGCATAAGCAATGGGAATGATATTGTCGTTCCCATCCTGTGCAACTGCTATCAATAGAGTTCCCTTATACTTGTCGTATAACCAAGTCCCATCAACTTGTACAATTGGTTTGCAAAATTTAAACGCAGATATGCATGGAACGTAAGCCCAAAATAGTCTATGAAATATTGTCATCCCATTTATCAAACCATATTCATGATAAGCTGGGATTGTTTCCATTTTAATAATGGTTCCTAGAGCAAACGTTTGCATAACTAATAACCATCATGAAAGTTGATTGTAAGACTCTTCCCAATTTCCATAAATTTGTTCGGTCGTCTTGTTTTTTCCCAACCAAGCCTTTCTATAACTAATTGTATAGTTATGCAAAGCCTGAATCTGAGCAATAATGACCTTCACCTTAATTGAAGGGTCCATCCTCATAACTTGCATTATGCTTGCACATATCATGTTAGAATCGAGCTTTGTATGATCTTGTGATAGTGCACAATTTATGCATGTATGAGGCGCATTCAATTTCCAAATCACCCACAATTCACTCGTTTTGCATTTTGAAACTCTACATCTAAACAAACAATTTGGATGTGAACAAATAATAACGTACCTTTCTAAATCTGATTTTTGCACCACGAAATTCAATGATTGTTTTAGATGATAACGTTTGATTGCATGTACACATTCATCCTTGTTATGAAACTTCATTCCAACTGCAAGAGTTCCACCTAAATTTGGGACTTCATCAATGAACATGTGATCAAATTCAGTTGGTTGGTTTGTGGTGTCAAAATTGATGTTCTTCATGTGGAATAGTGGATCGAATACAGGTGGGATAGGTTGATCTTCTGCTTCCATATCTTCATCAACATCATCATCGTCAGAATCACCAGATGATTCATCAAAGTATGTTTCATCATCTTCACTATAGTCACCTAATTCTTCCTCATTCATATTATAATGGACACTAAACGGAAGATCACATTGTGGACTTATTGGGAGAGATTCGTGAAGGAGTTGTTGAGAGACATTATGGACATGTTGAGTTTGTTCATTTTGGCTAGAGTATGGTTCATAGTGTTGTGATGGGATGTAGTTGGACATGGTATCGTTTGACTTGATGGGGTGTAGTTGCAAAACTGGGCATGGTATTGTTTGACTTGTGTTGCTCCAGATGCACCAAGTGCATGGATATTTCCACTTGCACAAAGGTAACTATTGTACATAATTTTTATATATTTTTATTTTTTAAAATTTATTATTTACCGTATTACTAATTTTATTATATTTTTATTTTTTATATATTCGACATATTTAATTTCGGGGGTCTAAATTTCAGCAGAGTTCCTCACAACGATATAGAAGAATACCGGAATACAATCGATCATATGATGGTTCAGGAAGTAATATATTCATATTCATTCTCATGTAGTTATACTTTAACTTTTTTTTATATATCTCTTAATATTTACTTTAGTATATTTTTTTAACATTCAGTTTCGTTGGAGACCGTATCTCGGGTTCCAACACGAGGTACCCGAACAAGAGATCAACACTTGGACTGCATGTCCCTATCTGCACTGTAATCACATCGTCGAAAAACATCATGCAGATAGAGTCACACTTCAGTTCGATTTTCATCAACAAATTTCGCAACCTCTAGAAGATATGACGCTCTACTATGAGGTCGACATGAGGCGTGACATTGATGATAATTGGAGTGTGGTTTGGAAAGATGAGATTCAACATTGGAATAAAGGTCAGAATTACATATTGCAAGGTCAATACGTTGAAGGTGTTTTATGCCACACTAAAGAATATATGAATTGGTTCAGCCATCACACTAAATTATATATATATGTGGAAAGATACATGTGTGATCCACGTTTGCAACCTTCAACATATCATGATGTTCACTATACGCCTCAATCAATTCCACAACAAAATATCATGCACTAAACACTGTCTTTATCATCACCACAACATCTTCACGAAGCTGTAGATATACCGACTCAATACTACGTTCCTTCAGTGCCAACAATACCAACTCCCATTAATCCGATCGAGAGCGGAATTTTCTATAATTTGTTTCTATAATTTTCTATAATTTATTATTATTATTATTATTCATAATAGTATTTTGAATTTTTAAATGTTTTAGTTATTTTTAAATTATTTAATAATAATAAATATAATTAATAACAAATACAAATGACAAAAAAATGGCCTAGTACAAGGTCGCATCACCATGATGCGACCATCAGTTAAAATGAAAAAAATTTCATCCTTCAACTGGTCGCATCCCCAGGTTGCGATAAACAACTGAGAAAAAAAGTAGGATAATCCTATATTTTTTTTTTCAAACTGCGACATTTTGGGATTTAAAATTCAAAAACAGAATATATGCATCAAAAACCCTCCCATACCATCTAGACAAAAATTAAATAATAATATTAAAACATTTTAAATTAAAAACAAGTTTATGTAGATATTGATAGGTAATTATGAACAAAAATTTAATTTTAATGATAACAATTTTTTAAAAACAAGATAGTTTAATTCAACAAGATTAACAATTAACAATATGATAGATACTTATAGATCCTTTATTTGATTTAGGAAGTTTAATTATAGTGTTAAATTAAAAAGTGAGTTTCAACTCGTGTCTAGTAGTTCTATTAAAACCATAATTTGAGATAGCAATAAAATAAAATTATTCAAGATATACATATGATAATCTATAAAGTCCTTAACGACATTGTTTATCAGCGTAAGACGCACACTGATAAGTATTTTTTTACCTTAAAAACTATAAACTTATATAATTAATTAATATGAATAAAAAATGAATAAATAAGCAAATAACATTAACAAATAACGAGTTTAATGTTAAGAGAAAAATAAACATGGTTTTTCACATTTTAACAACAATAGCCACATATACACCAAACCCTAATATTTATCATTATATTCTAATGTATTTCGAAACTTTTGGTATTGATGAAATGAAGTAGTTCTTCTCTGTTCAATTTTGTTTTTCTAAATTCCAAAAATTGAAATTTATGAAATTTTTAGTTTGTGTTGTATTATAGAAATTATTTGCATAGGAAAAATTTCAATAGAGATGATAGTCTCGTCTAAAAAAAAATTGAGTTTTTTAAAAACTTTAAATATATATCCAATCCAGTAAAGTTGCCGTATTTTTTATTTTTATGTAATTTTTTTAATTTAAAATTTAAAAAAGTGCGATATTAATTTGATTGTTAAGTAGGACTAGGAGGTTAAGTTATAGGGCTACATAGTTAACTTTTCCGTTTCACTTTTTTTTTTTTATTAATTTTATTTTTGGGCCAGAGTTAACAGGCCAAACCAAGCCCATAAAAAAGTTTCCCAAGTCACAAAACAAAACCTCACTAATCCTTTTTCTCGACAAGACAGAAAAAAGGGTAAGAGAAATGGCAACAGAAGCGCTCATAGAAGGCTCCACGGCAGAGGAAGTGGCGGCGGTTTCAGTTCCGGCACCGGAGGCAGGTTTAAAGCACAAACTAGAGAGAAGGTGGACCTTCTGGTTCGATAACCAATCGAAACCTAAACAAGGTGCTGCTTGGGGAACCTCTCTTCGCAAGGTTTACACTTTCGAGACCGTCGAAGAGTTTTGGTGGTTCGTTTTCTTCTTATGATTCTTCTATATTACATTTTTCTTTTAGTTTAATGGTTTTTTAATTGAATTTATGCTTGCAATCTGAAATATTCTGTTTTTTGTTTTTTGATTTCAAATATTCTGTTTCAATTTGATGTCAGCAATAGGAAAACATTTTGATTTTTGTAGATCTTAGGAGAGAGAAACTAAGAGGGTGTTTGTTACCGAATGTTAGGTAGAAATTCACCTGCCTTTTAACTGAAAAATTATTTTTAATGGTTGTGATTGTGTTTGTTTATGTTTTTAAATTAGTCAGAATCTAAAAAAAATCCAATTAAAATGAGATGTTCATTTTAGTAGCTTCTGAATAAATCTGATTTTATGTGTAGGGGAAAGACAAGATAAAAAAGTGATTTTCACAATCAGCTCCTCATTCAATAAAAAATCTTGTAAATTGTTTTATCCGATAATCATTTTTATTTTAAAATTTTAGGCATGCTTGGGTAAACAATTTAATTAAAGGCCTATGCACGCATATAACATAAGCACTTATTGTATACACGTTAATATATAAAATATTTCTATAACAAAAGATAAAATAAAGTCAAACAATTTTTATATGGGCTATAAGGTATTTTTATAAGCTATCTTGGTGAACTTAGGGACATAAACTGAAAAAGCTTGTTTTCTTAAGCTCTCTTAAAGTCTTACAAGTTCTTATGGTAGTATATAAGCTTAAATAAACCAATCAAAAGGGTGATAATCTTCTGCTTGTTAGTAAAAAGGTCCCATAAAACCTTAACACTTTGTTTTATATTTTATTTTTAATTTTTTTCATTGCTGCTATTATTCTTGTTATTATTTGAACATTAAGGTTTTGGTAAATACCGATTGAAATTTGATGAAATTGTGATGTGGAAATGTTGTAGTTTGCATGATCAGATATTCAAACCCGGCAAGTTGCCTGGCAATGCTGACTTTCACCTGTTCAAGGATGGAATTGAACCAAAGTGGGAAGATCCTGAGTGTGCCAATGGAGGAAAGTGGACTCTCACCATCAGTAGAAAGCCCACTCTTGATGCCATGTGGCTTGAAACTGTAAATTTTTTATCTTTTTATGATAACTTATCTTTTATTTTTAAAATTATGCGGTGAATGGTGATATGGTATTGTGATTGTTGCGACTAATTATGGTTGTCGTATTGAATAGTTGATGGCTTTAATTGGGGAGCAATTTGGAGACTCTGAGGACATTTGTGGTGTTGTTGCGAGCGTGCGCCAGTGGCAGGACAAACTTTCATTGTGGACTAAAACGGCAGCTAATGAGTCTGTCCAGGTGTGTTGTTATTTTTATAAGTTATTATTAATGATAAATGATACCTTCAAATTTATGTGCTATTGTAATTTGTGTTATGTTGGCTGTATGAGACTTTCTATCGTTGTAACTAGACTATGGCATGCGCAAAAAAGCCTTCTTACTTCTGCTTGAAAGCCTTCACAGCGTGAAGTGTCAATGGTGAATGTTGGTATTTTTAGACTTAGGGTGCGTCTGGGTTAACAGTTTAACTAAGCATTTATTCAATAAGCTATTTTAGGGAGCTTAGTTAATGTTTATTCAGAAACTTTTTCTGTTAAATTTATTGAAATATAAGCTGATAATAACTTGTGAACATTAAGTTATTTTTAATGTGTATCCAAACACTAATATAAGTGTTTATGTCATAAAATAATCCCAAATAAGCTCTTTGAAGTGCCTTGTTAAAGCATGTTAGTAACAGTTTCATCTTGAATGTGAATGTATAATTAGCATTTTAGTTCCAGAATTGTAATGGCACTATTCTAACTAAGTGCAAGTTCCTTCCCCAATGTCATATACAGTGAAACTCTACTACACTAGTAATATTCTGATATATTTTTTACTTTTTGCGGCCATTTCACCATTATTTTTTTTTTTGCTCTCAACTTATAGCTATTCTCTGTTTCTTCGGATTTTTTGGTCATTTCACCCTTAAATTCTGAATTACAACAGAATAAGACCTTCCTATCATGTTATTTCCTCTACCGAAAGGCCTTTATCTTCTCCTCACATTGTGCAGCTTTTTGATGGCATCTTCTGCAATTTTGCAGCTGTAACTTTCTGGCAGCCATCCTCACATTGGAGATAGTGATGTCATTAAAATAAAATCATCTGTATTCATTTTAATTGCCTAGATAAATTATGTTAAGCCTTGGAGGCTAAAACTTATTTGCTTTATATTGATATGAATATTGGTAGTAATGAACTTTCATTATTAGTTTTTTTTTTTTTGGATGAATTATTCGCAGTTATGAATATGTCTTTAATGTTATGTTTCTATTTTTTAGCTTTGATGTGTATATATAAATTTCTTGTATTGTTTCTCAAAACTTCGACATGGCGGCCATACTGCTACCTGGTGGACTATATAAATGTATTACCTAGTCATCCCAAAACTCATAGGAAATGACATTTGATATGAGCTTTTTGTTTTTGAATTTATATTGCAGATGAGCATTGGAAGAAAGTGGAAGGAAATCATCGAATCTAACGACAAAATGACATATAACTTTCATGTAAACTTCTCCTCATAAGTTTTCACTGTTCAATACATAAATAAATATCTGCTATTCTTACATGTTCAGTATTTACAGGAAGATGCTAAAAATCGAGGTGCAAAGGCTCGATACACTGTATAAACACTACCAGAACATTTTCGTGTGCTTGTGCTACCAATGCTGTTGTATTGATCTATGCCATGTGTATTAGAATGCACTTCTGTTTTGGTTGAGGCGTTAATATTTTTTTTCTCCTATCAATATTTTGGTGTAATACTATTAGTTATACTTTGTTCCAATTATTGAGAAATTGTCCGTCATTTTTCATTATACTTCCGTTTTCACATGTAACATTATACAAGCATGAAATTTTGAATATTTTTACTTAAGTTTTCCACTAGTTTGATTTATGTTGCTTGTAGAATCATAATAGTGGGTTAAGCCTCTGGTGAGTTTATGACCTAAATTATTTCAAACAATCTGAGTATTTTGGAGTGTGGTGAAGGAGTAAAGATGATTATTTATGTAAATCTAAAACCAGGAGAAATGAGCACTGTCTGTTTATTTTAGTGTTGTTTATATAAATTTGAATTTGTATGCCTTTGTATTCGTTGGATTAACGCTTCTGTTAATAATAAAGTGTCATTTCCAAATAACTAGGTTGGCTAACTTTGTATAACAAGTTGGCAAAAGTGTAGGTTGGAGATTCTATGAAAATATTTTATAAAAACAGTTTATATCATAAAAAGTTATTTAGCTAAATTTTTTTCTTTCATTATACAAACACCTTAAAATAAGGGTTTGTATGATAATGCATTTATTTTTATTTAATTTAATATATGAAAATTGTGAGCGATCACAGATGAATTTTGATCAAAATCATCAAATGGACTAAATATGGATCCACATTCTTCTAGTATCTAAACATGATGGGAGAGTATTTAACAGGTAAAAACATATTTTGCCCAAATATCAGAGTAATCAACCTGGGTGAGAGGAAGGGTAGCAGCCATCCTATATTGTACTTTGGTCTCTTCTGCTATCTCAACAAATGCATAAGCAAAATGGGTCATCTGTAACCAGCTTTATGGTGCTGTTAGCTGTAGACCACTAGATTAAGCGATGTGATTTTGTCTCTCTTAATCTAACAACTACAACTGTTGTACCGTGAAACTTATTGTAGACCAGAGCCAAAGTAACTCTCTACTTGGCAGTTAGTTTTAGGTGTCTAACTAATCCCAACACTTATTACACTAATCACTTAGTTTGCAAAAATAATCAAGGAAAGAGGTTAAAAGAGTGATCAACTTTTTTATCAATGGTTCAAAGAAAAGAGTACGAAAAATTTGTGAAAAGTATGCTATATGAATAACACTATTCCATTTAATGTATCTAAACTCTAAAGAACAAAATGAGACAGCAATTATATTAGAATGAAATTTCACAACTAGAGATGAGTTCCTAGTTTACATTCTGCTGTCAATTGAAAACCATCAAGTTTAATTAAACATGAAAGTTTATAACATAGTAATTACAAAATGTGGAGGAACATTTGTTAATTTATCATGCAAGAAATCCAAGCCATTCTCCATTCTTCTTAGCCAACCTGATCAGTCCTTGTCTCTGTTTCCCATCTGCTCCTATTGATTTGCAAAACTCGGTAATCACCTAAACATTTCAAATTATGAAAGTTAAAGTACAAAAAAGTTATGTTGCATGCTTCCATCAATTTTATTCACATAAAATGGCTACCAAACATTATCCACAATCTCATATCATATGTTAGATTATTAGTGTTTTCTAATTGGTCTTCTATTATACAGATTATGTAAAATGCTTATTCATCTTCCATGTATTTAACTTATTATTAAAAATTCAAATCCACCAATCTTTAACCAGCACTAGACCAGATAAAATGTATTAGAGACATCAAGATTTTTTTATGTTTCTTCTATTGCAACACAGCCTCAATGGTGATTGTATCAGCCGCATTTAGTTGCAATTCTTCACAGTATCAATAATTGCAATGCAAATGTGTTTATATCCACAACCATCATTGCCTTAATACATCTATAAAAGAGTCGTCAAGGTTTATGACACCTCTACAACCGCAACACAACTGTTATTCATGACTCCTATCTTCTCCAAAACCCCCAATTAACAAGTCTAGATTGGTCAATCCGAAGATGTATTTTGACAAAAAAATACATCTGGATTGATCAATCAAAAAACTAGTTTGTGTTTTTAGAGCTAAAGCGAGGGCTTTGGAAGTCAACCCTGCCGCTATTGTGATTGTATCATTTCAGTGGAATTCTCTACAATATCAAAGGTTGCAATGCCTCTTTGGTTATTACCACAACCTTGATTTAAAATCATTTCCAATCCTTTAATTTTAATCTTCTCTTTATCTTAATACTCCTATAAATGCATTTTTCAAGTCCATTTTCCTTTCATCAATTCTACTTAAACCTCTTTTCAACAAATTTCATAAAATCCTTCAATTTAACCAAGCTTTGAAACAAATAAACCACACATAAGCCTTATTCAAGAGAATCATATAAAAAAATGTTCCTGACTTATTATATCATTAAATTTCCACCACCTCACAAATAAAAGTCCAAAATATACCAACAAAAAAGAAAGAAATACCTCAAAACATAAAAAAAATCATGCAAAAGAATAGTAACAAGACAAACAACTATGAATTTAATTCACCTGAGAGTGTAAAGCAATAGCTTTGCCTCTAATCTGATTGAAACGTTTCTTTCCAACAATATTACGAGTAATCACAACAATTGGAGCAAAAATACCTTTCCCTTCATTAACATTCTTCATCATAGGTTGCAACCTCACTCCCTTACCTCTTCCAATTCTAACTTGTGATGAAACACTTGACTTAAGCATGCTGTAATCTTCACCAACTATACAAGTTCCCCAACTTCCATAGAAAGATGAACCAAGACACCCTTTTGCTGAAATTGAAGTAGCCATTTTTGTTACTATGTTTTTGTTTTGTTTATGTGAATATAAAAGTAGAAGGGTTGTTTCTTTTGAGGTTGTTAGAAAGATTAAGCTTTGAGATACATGGTTGTAATGGTTTATAATAATTTTATGTGAAGGAAGAGATATTTGGGTGTAAATTGGAGAACCAATGGTTTAGAATTGGACTATAGTGTGAATCATAACATAGAAACATTAGGAGCCACACATGTTGGTGGCTTTGATTTTTAGTATTCTTTTTCTTTTTCTTTTTTTTTTTTGGCTTAAAATTATACAACACAAATATGACTTGTATAAGTGTTATTTATTATCACAACTTATGGTCCCCAACATGTTGGAGGAGATCTGAAACTCAAATTCCACTGGATTGTATATGTTTCTAGAGTCATCTTCTAATCCAATTATTAACTCTTCATTAATAACAACTTTTAAAGATAATTACTTTTACATTTGTTAATTCAAGATTTTCCGATATATTTATTCTTTAAATTGATGGATAAATGAGTTCTTATTTGATAAAAAGAAATTATTTAATATTTGTTTAAAATAATTAGATAACTATCATAAAACATGTTAACAAAATAACAATTTTATGAATTTTTTATTAATTAATAGTGAATTTTCAATATTTTTTAAGAAAAATATAAAAAATTAGTATAATGTTTATAAACAACAAAACGATGTTTTTTTAATGAAATGATTTTTTTTTTTAAATAC
>JBBPBR010000005.1:42088189-42142379 GCA_037974775.1 Cicer pinnatifidum
TTATAATTATTATTTAAACTTGTAATAAATAAATTATAAAAAATTAAAAATTATTTGAATTATAATAGTGAATAAAATAAAAATAAAATAAAATTATAAATTCATAAACTACTTGAATTAATATATATTAAATACTAGCAATTATAAACTCGTTTTTTTACCCACCAACCAAAACTTTAGTTGGAAGAAATCTGAAACTTAATTTCTAGTGGGGTGTAGGTATTTTTAGGGTCATCTTATAATCCAATTATTAACTCTTCATTAATAACAATTTTTATTAAGTGAACAAAACAATTTGCTCTCAATTTTTTGGCATGATTAGGGTATATGTACATATCTTCGAAGACTAATTCTTTTTCTCTAAATGAGATAAAATTATATACTAAGAATTTTAATAATGCTGCAATACATCCGTTAAAAAAATTATGCTGCAATACATCCGTTAAAAAAATTATGCTGCAATGCATGGACTTAAACATTTAAAAGTTATCTCAAAAGCAGATTTAAAATGTTGCTATTTTAAAAAACATTTTAAACAATTAGAATTCAGAAAAACTTGAAGAGACAATGGTGGCATGAAAAATAAAAAGTCAAGCATCGATTAAAAAATAATTAAATATCAGATTGCAAAAACCACAAAATGTTTTACAGAAATTAATTACCATTAAATGAAACTAAGACAAAGTGATTGGAAAGAAAAATTAAATATGTAACGCAGTCCTATGGTCATAAAAGAGGGGCCTTAAAGCTTATTACATATAAATTTTTTAACTAGGCAAATATTATATCAATTCCCTTAAAGAAATGAGATATTGTGGGATTACTGTTTGGAGTTAGGTATATATTTCCAAATTATTCTACTTTTTTTTTTTTTCTTCTTTTTATTATGGAGATTCTCAAATATTGAACAAAGAACCAAGAATATATTATTTATCGTTTTTTTTTTTTATTTTTTATTTTTATTTTGTGAGAATCACCACCCCAAACTTAAAAGATTGCTATCCCATGAGCAACCCCAAACTTAGAATTTGATCAATACATAACAAAACTTTTCTACTTAACTCCAAGTAGGGTGTTGTAATTGAAGCAGGGTCTTTTTGTTTTGTTTTGTTTTGTTTTGTTTTGTTTTGTTTTTTTTTTTTTTTCGTGTTTTGTGTTTTGTGATGTGGCTAGTAACCGAAATAAAGGGGTAAGGCTCAAAGGGGCTAGCAAAGGATAACATTTTTATAGGGTAGTTAGAAAGGCTCAAACGACCAAATAAAATTGCCTCAATGTATGCATAAATTACAAGTGATGCAAATCAGAATTAGTGCAAGTTCTGAAGGGATAATACATGTCTGGATAATCACACAACAAAGAATTTAAGTGTTTAGGCTCAAAAGCTCACAGCTAGGATAGTAAGAGAGAGAGTATGAACAATCAACATAATGCCAAACATGCATTTGAAATGTTAAAATTGTATTTTTGAAAAAATTGATGGCCTATTAGCCTTCTGCAACCATTTAGTAATCAAGCATGTATGCATTAGGGAGACTTATCGACTTGAGCACTAACATAATCTAAGAAATAGAGTTTAACTTACGAAATCCCAAACAGAAACTTTAAGATCAAGTGCAAGTTATTACAACTTTTCATCATCAAACAAAGAAAACAAGAAGAAACAAAGAAAAGCAAATAGACTAAACTAAACAAAGAAGAACAAGAAAAGAAACAAAGAAAAGAAAAAGAAAAAAATTCAAAACAAAAGAAAGAAAACTTCTCTAGTTTAGCAATTCAAGGATCCTCGTTTAGATCATCTACTCCTGTTCCGCTCTGCTCACCTGTGTACTGATGAGGTGTAAATAGATCAGCATAAAACATGCCTCCCGGTGTCTGTTGAGAAGAGGCGAATGCTCGATAGAGATTGGTCATCCCCAGTTCTAATCTGGCGTGTCTATCTCGTTGATCAATCATTACTCGTTCCATCATAATTTCCAATCTACCGATTCTGTCTTCGTTAGAGAGCTGGACTGGGTGTGGCGGGTGGTGCTGTGGTTCCTGTGGTTCAGTATGTTCCTCTGCTGGCATCGCTGCTGGTGGAGCAACAAGGTAGTCTGCTGGAATCATAGAGTGTTTTGTTATCCATCTTGCAGTGATTGGAGTAGTTGGTTTCAACATTTCTTCGCCTTGTTTTGGTACCACTCTCACCAACTCACATAATTTGCCTATCAGGGAGGCGTGATGGAAGTAGCCTGTTGGGGGATCAAGAATGGCTGTGCCCCGAATATCATTGGCTATTAACATGCCCACATTAATTCTGTCACCTTTTAAGATAGCAAGTAGTAGACATGCTCTTTGAAAAGTTATATCGGACACATTCGAACATGGCAATAGTGTATGATGGACAAAAGTACTCCATGCTTTAGCAATCGGGGTGAGGTCCACTGAGCGTAATTTCCGAACGGAGCCATCTCTATTTCGTACCCAATCTGTGCCTGGTCTGCATAAAATGTGTAGGATTTCCTGACTGCTTGCTCTTATAAGTTGTTTTTCCATAGCTAGAAAGCGGCAGTCATTATAGTTCGGCAGGCCAAAGATTTCATTGATGACTTGAGGCGTGAAAGGCACCCTTTTTCCCTCACATAACTCACAAATTGGTCAAGTGGGAATGGTTGGTCAGACTTTAGATCGGAGGCATTAGAGTAGAATTCCACAACTAATGATTTGCTAGCTGCGGTGACAAATGTGGTCAGCTTCTCCCATCCTCTGGCAGCAATCATAGCCTGGATGTCAACAAATTCGTCGTCTTCTAACTGAAAGTTCTTTTAACTTACGAACTTGTGGACTGCTGGGAGTTTGGCATGGTATTCCTGTGTTGCCCTGTTCTTGAATAGGAATGCATCGTGCTGTGGGGCAGAGGATGTAGTTGCAACCTTAGTGCGTTTTTCTTTTTGTTGGGTTGCCACTAGGTCCTGCAAAACAAGTAATCACCCCCAAGGTTCAAAATATTCCAAGTTGGAGCTAATTAATTTAAGCACGGTCGACCTTGGAGAAATAACATCATACACTGGCCATGAGTTTGTTCACTAACATTTTAAGTGATAATAATGCATGTGCATTGGTTGTGTCATTTTAACAAACAGTTGGAATGCAAGCATGATGATGGTTGTGACATTTTATCAAACAGTTGGCATGCATGCATCATAGTGGTTGTGACATTTTATCAAACAATTGGCATGCATGCATCATAGTGGTTGTGACATTTTATCAAACAGTTGGCATGCAGACATAATAATGAATGTAAGACACCCAATCTCGCACCCATTAACCCCATTCGATCTCATTAACAACATACATGCATGCATAATGTATAAAATTCAGCATAGATTCAAGTTTACAAGAGAAAAACCCACATGCATCAGTAACCAAGAATGAGTTGCTATTAGAAGTTTGAGGAAACTTACTTGAGGATGGGATGATGTTGGATAGGAGAGGGGAACTTACTTGAGGACGAGAGTGAAGAGAGTGAGCTTCAATGGTAATGGTGTTCGTGAAAGAAGGAGGGTTTTTGTGAAAGAGGGAGGGCTGTACTTACTTGGGGTGTTTTAAAACCCAACAAAGCGCTTCAAGCGCACGGGACGCGCTTCAGGCGCGCGCAAGTCAGTGGCCATCCTGCGAAATGCGCTTCAGGCGCATCAGGGCGCGCTCCAGGCGCGCGTTGTACAGAGCAGAAATTCAAGAATGCGCTTCAAGCGCATGAGGCGCGCTCCAGGCGCGCAATATACAAAATGGAAATCCAAGAATGCGCTTCAAGCGCATGAGCGCGTTACACAGATTGAAATTTCCAGAATGCGCTTCAAGCGCATGAGGCGCGCTCCAGGCGCGTTTTTGCTGCCTAACACTCCCTAACACATTTTTATGATTTCTTGCTTATACTAAACATCAAGAATGAATAAAATTAGTAATTAAAAGCTAAAATTGAAATTAAATGAAGTGACGTCAAACTAAAATGAAAAGGATACGAAGTTGGGTTGCCTCCCAACAAGCGCTTGTTTAGTGTCCTGAGCTTGACAATTCACTCTTCAAGTTGTGTCCAGATGGATGGACTCCATAGAAAGTTTTGACTCTTCCCCGAAATACGATTTGAGTCTTTGTCCATTGACCTTGAAGTTCCGATCGGAGTGTGTATCTTTCAACTCTACGGCCCCGTGTGGAAATACCTTGATTACCTTGAAAGGGCCCGACCATCTTGACTTTAGTTTTCCGGGAAACAACTTCAATCTTGAGTTGAATAGGAGAACTAGTTCTCCTTCTTGGAATTCCTTGAATCTGATTTTTTTGTCATGCCAATTCTTGGTTTTTTCTTTATATATCTTGGCATTCTCATAGGCAAAATTCCAGAATTCCTCTAACTCGTGAAGTTGAAGAATTCTCGCCTCGTCTGCCTTGCCCAAGTCAAAGTTCAAGTACTTCGTCGCCCAAAATGCTCGATGCTCAAGTTCGATAGGTAAATGACAAGCTTTACCATACACCATTTGATACGGGGACATACCCAGGGGGGGTCTTAAAAGCTGTTCGGTAGGCCCAAAGTGCATCATCAAGTTTTGTTGACCAATCTTTTCGTGAGGCAGTTACTGTCTTTTCTAGGATTTGTTTAAGCTGCCTGTTGGAGACTTCAACCTGCCCATTAGTCTGTGGATGGTATGGGGTTACCACTCTATGACGCATATTATATTTCTTCAGAAGGTATTCCATATTCCGGTTTAGAAAATGGGTGCCTTCGTCACTAATCAAGGCTCGAGGCACACCGAAACGAGCGAATATGTTCTTCTTGAGAAAGGTGATAACCTGTTTCAAATCATTTGTTGGGGTAGCTATTGCTTCAACCCATTTTGAGACATAATCCACCGCCACTAAAATATAAACTTTATTATATGACGATGGGAATGGACCCATGAAATCAATACCCCACACATCGAACACTTCTACTTATAATACAGGATTTTGCGGCATCTCATCCCGTTTTGAAATGTTACCGGTGTGCTGGCATCGATCGCATTTCTTCACATAGTTGAATGCATCCTTGAATAATGAAGGCCAAAACAAACCCGATTGTAGAACTCTTGCTGCAGTTCGGTCACCACTGAAATGACCCCCATACTCAGAGTCGTGGCAGTGCCACATTACCTTTTCTTGTTCCTCCTCGGGCACACACCTTCGCAACAGCCCATCCACTCCTCTTTTGTACAGAAAGGGTTCATCCCATACATAGAATTTGGCATCGTGGATAAACTTCTTTCGTTTTTGGTAAGTGAAATCAGATGGGATTGTACCCCCCACCTTGAAATTAGCAAAGTCGACGAACCACGGTGCCATGGTAATGGCGAAGATGTGCTCATCAGCAAATTGATCTCGAATCGGTCTAATATCCTCATTCTCCTCGACCTTCTCCAATCGAGATAGGTGGTCGGCCACAGTGTTCTCTGATCCCTTTTTATCCCGGATCTCAATGTCAAATTCTTGTAGTAATAGAATCCATCTAAGCAACCTTGGTTTTGATTCCTGCTTAGTAAACAAATACCTCAAAGCAGCATGATTAGTGTAAACAATAACTTTCGATCATAATAGATAAGACCTAAATTTATCAAAAGCATAGACTACAGCTAATAATTCTTTTTCAGTTGTAGCATAATTGTGTTGTGCCTGATTTAAAACATGACTAGCATAGTAGATCACATGCAACATCTTGTCTTTTCTTTGTCCCAGAACTGCCCCAATAGCACTATCACTTGCATCACACATGATTTCAAAAGGTAGTGACCAGTCAGGTGCAGTGATAATGAGGGCAGTTATCAGCTGGTTTTTCAAATTGTTAAAGGCATGCAAACAATCCTCATTGAATTTGAAAGGTGTGTCTTTCGCAAGTAGGTTTGTAAGTGGTTTTGCAATTTTTGAAAAATCTTTTATAAACCTTCTATAAAATCCATCATGGCCTAAAAAGCTTCTAATGCCTTTCTCGTTGGTAGAAGGGGGAAGTTTTTCAATAACTTCAACTTTGGCCTTGTCTACCTCGATCCCCTTGTGGGAGATTCGGTGGCCTAAAACAATTCCCTCTCTTACCATAAAATGACATTTCTCCCAATTTAGGACCAAGTTAGATTTTTCACACCTTTCTAATACAAGAGATAGATTAATCAAACAATTATCAAAGGATGACCCAAATACAGAAAAGTCGTCCATGAATACCTCAATATGTTTCTCAATCATATCAAAAAATATGGACATCATGCACCTTTGAAACGTGGCTGGCGCATTACACAGTTCGAATGGCATTCTTTGATAAGCAAATACCCCATACGGACATGTAAATGCAGTTTTCTCTTGATCCTCGGGTGCTACAGCTATCTGATTGTACCCTGAATAGCCGTCTAGGAAGCAGTAATACTCATGTTCGGCTAACCGCTCAAGCATCTGATCAATGAAAGGGAGCGGGAAATGATCCTTCCTCGTAGCACTGTTCAATCTCCTGTAATCAATACACACTCTCCAGCCTGTAACCGTTCGAGTAGGAATTAACTCGTTCTTTTCATTTGTGATGACAGTCGTCCCCCCCTTTTTCGGTACAACTTGGACGAGACTTACCAAAGAGCTATCTGAAATTGGGTATATGAGGCCGGCTTCTAGTAGCTTTACCACCTCTTTCCTGATCACTTCTTTCATTACCGGATTCAATCTCCTTTGAGGTTGTACTACCGGTTTGTGATTGTCCTCCATGAGGATTTTGTGCATACAAAAAGTCGGACTTATTCCCTTCAAGTCATCAATGGACCAACCAATAGCACCCTTGTGCTTCCGCAGAATTCTCAACAACTTTTCTTCTTGCAATTCGCTTAAGCTTGCACTAATTATGGCTGGATTTTTTTCTTCTTCACCCAGGAATACATATTTCAAATGAATAGGCAGCTGCTTGAGTTCAATCAGTGGTGTCTTTTTCTCCGCGGACTCATCTTCCTTTCTTTTCAACTCCTCCCATCTAGTAGGAAAACGAGGGGAGTAGGATGGTGATGCTTTTAACATGGCCAACACTTCTTTCATCTTTGGGTCTTCACTTTCTTGAACAACATCTTGGGGTAGGCATAAAACTCTTTCTAATGGCAGGCTGGGTGTTTGATTCATTATTTCTTCATTGACTATCTCTTCTAAAATCTCGATTCGATTGCACCATTCTCTTTCTTTTGAGTGTTCCATGGCTTTCAGAATGTTAAAAATGATGGTTTCCTCATTTACTTTCAAGGTTAAGGTGCCATCTGCTACATCAATCATAGCTCTCCCTGTTGCTAAGAACGGTCTCCCCAAAATCAAAGGAATGTCGTTGTCTTCCTCCATATCTAGTACCACGAAATCTACTGGAAAAATGAACTTATCCACTTTAACCAACACATCTTCCACTACCCCATAGGGATGTTTCATTGAGCGGTCCGCAAACTGTAACATCAGTTGTGTGGCCTTGACTTTTCCGATGCCCAACTTTTTGTATATTGAGAGGGGCATAAGACTTACACTAGCTCCAAGATCACACAAAGCTTTCCCAAAAGTTCTATTTCCAATAGCGCACGGGATTGAGAAGCTTCCATGGTCCTTGAGCTTCGGTGGCAATTTCCTTTGTAGTATAGCACTACACTCTTCCGTAAGCATAACTGTTTCTCCTCCGATTTTTCTTTTTTTCGACAGAATCTCTTTCATGAACTTAGCATATGTCGGCATCTGCTCTAGTGCTTCTGCAAAGGGGATGTTAATCTGTAATTTTTTAAAAACATCAAGAAATTTCCCAAATTGTTTCTCAGTTTCTTCCCTCCTTAATCTTTGAGGGAATGAGAGTCTAATTTCTGGTTTTGGCAGTGGTTCCCTTTTTTGTACCACAGGTTCTTCCTCCTTTTCAATAGCGGTGTGCTCTTCACTCGGTATTGGTGTGACCATTTCCTCCAGGTGGGTTGGATTCAAGGTACTTCTACTCTGTTTGGCTTCAGGTGGTACTTGTTCCCTCACTTTGCCACTCCTTGTGGTCACTGCATTAACATTGTTTCTAGGATTCGGAACTGTGTCACTAGGCAAATTTCCGGACGTTCTTTGTGCCATTTGTTGAGCAAGTTGACCCACTTGAGTCTTAAGATTCTTTATTGATGCAGAGTGATTTTTCTGGACGGCTCTTGACTCTTCAATGAAAGAACTTGTGCTTGTAACTAGTTTCTCTATAGTGCTCTCCCAAGCAGCCTTTCTCGGTGGGAATTGGTTTGTTTGAGCTCCTTGTTGACCTTGAGATCCACCTTGTTGATCTCTCCAAGAAAAATTTGGATGATTTCTCCAACCAGGATTGTACGTACTAGAGTAGGGGTTATTCTGCCTGTTATTGTTGTTACTCACAAAATTCACCTGTTCTAGTTCTTCTACCTCATTGTCATCCAGTGCTTCACAAACTCCAGTTTTATGTGCTCCTCCACAACGGTTACAACTAGTCTGCTTTAGTAATTTAACAGGGGCCACTTGGGGTTGTATATTTAGAGCTGCCATTCCCTTCTTGATCTCAGTGGCGATAACCTCTTCCATCTTCGATATAAACCTGCCTGGAGCTAACCCATCCATAACATTCAACTCCATTACACCACTTGTTGACCCACCACTTCTGTCATACAACATCATCTGTTCATTTGATGCCATGATCTCAATAATCTTTCGTGCTTCTGTTGCGGTTTTGTAATTCAAAGAACCACCAACTGTGGCATCCAACATAATTCTAGTGCTCGGCCTCAAGCCATTACAGAATATTTGCATTTGGGCAGTGTCGTCATAAGAATGATTAGGACATCCGGCTAGTAAGTTTCTGAATCTCCTGTAAGTGTCACGAAGAGATTCCCCTTCTTTCTGTTTGTAACCGGTGATTTCTTGCCTCTTTCTAATGAACATGGCTGGGGGGAAATATTGTTCCAAGAATTTATCCTCAAGATCATCCCATGTGGTGATGCTATCGGCGGGGAATGAAAGAAACCACTCTTTAGCATCGTCTATCAAAGAGAATGGGAATAACTTCAATTTCTTGCCTTCTTCAGACAACCCATCCACCTTCACTATTTCACATAATTCAAAGAAGTTTGTGAGGTGTCTGTTGGCATCTTCGTTATGTTTACCAGCAAAATGATTTTCCCTTAACTCTCGGTATAGAGCAGGACTTATTTCAAACTTATTAACTGTAACCGGTTGGTGATGAATGGGTAATCGAGCACAATTTCTGTTTCGATTCCCATATTCTCCAAGAGTACGTTCTGGTGGTGGTGGTTCGGCCATTTCAGTTAATATGACAGAATCACCTAAAACCTCTTCTTCCACTACTAAATGTCTTTCCCTTTGTCTCCTTTCTCGAGCTGCCTTTCTATGTGCTTTCACTGTTTTTTCAATTTCTGGATCAAAGATAAGCTCAGCTGAGGACTGGCATTGCATACAAGGTTAGACAAATTGTGAGTACTGAAGAGTTTTAAAATAAGAAAAAAAAACAAAAATTTTATTGCAGAGCAAAAAATTTCAATTGCAGTAATTAAATTAAACTCAATAGTGATATGGCAATCCCCGGCAACGGCGCCAAAAACTTGATAGCGTTTCAGCAAGTGTACTGAATCGTTGCAAGTAATAATAAAACGGTAGTACCGAGTGTCGAATTCAAGGATTGCGTTTTACTATTGAATTATATTGAATTACTAAAATTAAACAAAAAGGTTCCCAAGTTGATTGAAATGATGTTTGAAATTAACAACAATAATAAAATTGATCTTTTATAATGAGAAAAATGTCAGGGATGAGTTTTACTTCGAATCCAACCTTGGTGTCTAATTTGATCCTAGTTACTGAATTCCTTTATTGAATTATTACCGAATTCTCTTTATTATTCTTTCCCTAATGTCTTAGTGACAGAACCTTTAATTCCAAAGTAACCCCTAATTCCTTAGTGGATTTAAGATTAGAATTAAGCATTACCGTATAGAAATTCTCTTGTAAATTATTGCTTTGCAACTAATTTAATTGGTTTCATGACCTGTATCTATCCCTAGACTACAAATTCTTGAATTTCTCATCTCAAGCATTCGTAAAGTCCACTTCCGTTTCAAAATACAAATCGTAGAACATTTTAATGTTGATCAAGCAATAAAAAGCATTAAGCACAGAGATGAGAAAAACAATTCAATAAACTCATTCATATAACTAGAAATCAAATCAAAAAAATAAGGGTTTCATCTGGTTACACTCATCCCTAACAAATAGGGTTTAATTACTCATGGCAGAGATACAAAAGATAAGGATTAAAGAAGAATTACAAGAATAATTCATGGATGATTCTTGATAAAACTGCTTCAATGGCGTTAGAAACGGCCGTCTTTGAGTTTCTATGCTAGGGCACAAGTCTCCCAAGTTCCCAAGAGTCAAAAAGATGCATAAAACAGTAAAAAATAGCGTTTTTATGATTGCTGATGCGCGTCACGCGCTACAGGCGCGCAGGGCGCGCTCCAGGCGCGCGTTGGTGTTACTGTCCAAAGACTTGACACCAATGGTGCACTGGGTATCTTAAGATGGGTTAAATTCCATGATTTGAACATATGTATTTATTTATTGATTTATTTTCCTATAATGTGAGTTTCTAAGTTTCGTCCTTTATTTAATTCACAGCATCTATTGCTTCCATATCTGCAAATTTGAGTTCTATTCCTGTCCTTAATGGAACAAATTTTAAGGTATGGGAAGAGAACATTTTGATTGTTCTTGGCTGCATGGATCTAGACCTTGCATTAAGAATTGATCAACCCCCTACTCCTAAGGACTCTAGTTCTTCTGAGGAAAAATCAGAGTATGAGAAATGGGATCGCTCAAATTGCATAAGTCTTATGATCATAAAGCGTGGCATTCCTGAGGTCTTTAGAGGTGCTGTCTCGGATGAGGTAGTCACAGCTAAAAATTTCCTTGCTGAGATGGAAAAACGCTTTGAAAAAAGTGATAAGGCTGAAACAAGTTCTTTGCTTCAGAACTTAATTTCCATGAAGTATCAAGGCAAGGGAAATATAAGAGAGCACATTATGATGATGTCCAACATTGCTTCTAAGCTTAAAGGACTAAAGCTTGAGTTGTCAGATGACTTACTCATTCATTTAGTATTGTTGTCTCTTCGTGCGCAATTCAATCAGTTTAAGGTGACTTATAATTGTCAAAAGGAGAAATGGACTCTTAATGAGCTCATTTCATTATGTGTGCAAGAAGAGGACAGGCTGAAGCAAGATAGGACTGAAAGTGCTCACTTTACTAGCATCTCTAAAGACAAGGGCAAAAGGAAAAGAATTGAGGAGCCCAAGAACAAAGCTGCTGCTAAGGGTCCAGAACAAAAGAAGCAGACTAAGGATAACAACTGCTTCTTCTGCAGAAGTCCTGAACACGTGAAGAAGGATTGTGCGAAATATCACGCTTGGCGTGTTAAGAAAGGTATGATTCTATCTTTGGTCTGTTCTGAGGTTAATTTAGCTTCAGTACCTGGAAACACTTGGTGGTTAGACTCTGGTGCAACTACTAACATCAGTGTTTCAATGCAGGGTTGCCTGAACTTCCAAAAGCCTAGTGATACTGAAAGATGCATCTATGCAGGAGATGGGAAGAAGGTAGAAGTTGAAGCCATAGGAAAATTTAGATTATTATTAAGTTCCGGTCATTATTTGGATTTAGAAGACACTTTTGTTGTACCGTCATTTAGACGGAATTTGGTCTCTATTTCTTATTTGGACAAATCAGGATATTATTGTTCATTCGGGAATAAAGAATTTACTTTGTCTTTAAATTCGAATGTTGTTGGAACCGGTTTACTTTCTGGTTATGATAATCTCTATTTGTTGGAAACTGTGGCTAACTATAATGAAACTTTGAGTGTGGAATCACGTGGTACTAAGCGAAAAATTGACAATTTCAATTCAGGAGTGCTTTGGCACAGGCGTCTAGGTCACATCTCTAGAAACAGAGTTGAACGACTTGTGTTAGATGGAATTTTAGATTCCATTGACTTCACAGACTTTAACGTTTGTGTAGCATGCATTAAAGGAAAACAGACTAAAGATAAGAAATTAGGCGCATATAGAGCTACAGACGTCTTAGAATTGATACATACGGACATCTGTGGGCCATTTCCAACTCCTTCTTGGAATGGTCAACAGTATGTTATATCATTCATATACGATTATTCTATATATGCCTACCTTTACCTAATTCACGAAAAGTCCCAATCAATAGACGTGTTCAAATCCTTTAAGGCAGAAGTTGAGAATCAACTTAATAAAAGAATTAAAAAGGTCAAATCTGATCGTGGTGGTGAATACTACGGCAGATATGACGGTTCAGGTGAACAACGTCCGAGACCATTTGCCAAATACCTAGAGGAATGTGGAATCGTCCCACAATACACTATGCCGGGGTCACCCAGCATGAATGGTGTAGCTGAAAGACGAAACAGGACTCTTAAGGATATGGTAAGGAGTATGATTTGTCATTCCACCTTGCCAGAGTCACTCTGGGGAGAGGCATTAAAAACCGCAGCATACATTCTTAATAGAGTACCAACTAAGGCAGCGACTAAAACACCTTATGAGCTTTGGATTGGGCGTAAGCCTAGTCTGAAGCACCTTCATGTTTGGGGATGCCCAGTTGAGGCAAGGCCTTATAGGCCGAATGAAAAGAAATTTGAACCCCGAACAATTAACAGCTATTTTATAGGGTACTCAGAAAAATCAAGGGGATATAAATTTTATGATCCTAATTTGAGAACAATTTTTGAGACGGGAATGGCGACGTTCTTTGAGGATATTGAGTTTGGGGGGAAGACTAAGGTTAAAAATTTTGTCTTTGAGGAAGAATCGGTAACAATTCCAGAACTGATTCTTCCCCCAGTTGACTTTCCCATTATTGAACAAACTCAAGATGATCTGGTTGTTCAAGAAGAACAAAATCCAGATCAAATTCAAGATCCTCAAGAACAAGTGCCTCAAGAGCCAGCTCCATTGCGGAGATCCACTAGAGAAAGGAAAAATGCTATTTCGGATGATTATGTAGTATTTATCAATGAGGTAGAGGAAAATGTTGGCATGAAGGAAGACGACCCGATCAACTTTCGTCAAGCCATGCAAGATTCCCATTCAGATAAGTGGATCGAAGCAATGAATGAGGAGTATAAGTCTATGCAAGACAATTCAGTTTGGGAACTTATCCCATTACCTGAAGGAGTGAAACCCATTGGTTGCAAATGGATTTCTAAAACCAAGAAGGATTCCAATGGTAATGTGGAGAGATATAAGGCACGTCTTGTAGCTAAGGGTTATATTCAAAAGGAAGGGATTGATTATAAAGAGACTTTCTCTCTGGTTTCATCGAAGGACTCTTTAAGAATAATCATGGCTCTTGTTGCTCACTTTAATTTGGAGATTCATCAAATGGATGTAAAAACAGCTTTTCTCAATGGCGACATTGATGAGACGATCTATATGGTGCAGCCAGAAAACTTTGTGTTGGGATCCCCAAAGAATATGGTGTGCAAACTAAGAAAATCCATTTATGGGCTAAAACAAGCTTCTCGTCAATGGTACCATAAATTTCATCAAGTAATTCTCTCATTTGGTTTTGAGATGAATACAGTTGATGATTGTGTGTATCACAAGTTCAGTGGGAGCAGACATATTTTCCTGGTCTTGTATGTTGATGACATACTGCTTGCCACTAACGATATAGGCATGTTGCACAAAACTAAGAAATTTCTATCAAAGCATTTTGAGATGAAAGATCTTGGTGACGCCTCTTTTGTATTAGGAATTCAGATACACCGAGACAGATCTCGAGGTATTCTTGGATTGTCACAAAAGAGCTATATCGATAAGGTTCTCAAAAGGTTTGGGTTACAGGATTGCAAACCAGGGGACACCCCAGTTGCTAAGGGAGACAAGTTTAGTCTCAAATAGTGCCCTAAGGGAAGTTTGGAAATTCGAGAAATGCAAAAGATCCCTTATGCTTCAGCTGTAGGGAGTCTTATGTATGCCCAAGTATGTACGCGTCCAGACATAGCGTTTATAGTAGGGATTTTAGACAGATATTTAAGCAATTCAGGTCTTGACCATTAGAGATATTTAAAGAGAACAAGAAACTACATGCTCACATATAGGAGGTCAGACCAGTTAGAGATCACTGGGTACTCTGACTCGGATTTTGCGGGATGCCAAGACAGCTTAAGATCAACTTCAGGCTATGTCTTTTTGTTAGCTGGTGGAGCAGTTTCTTGGCGTAGTGCCAAGCAAGGTCTTACTGCTTCATCAACCATGGCAGCGGAATTCGTAGCAATTCATGAGGCATCTGACCAGGGCATTTGGCTGAGAAATTTTGTCACAGGGCTGCAAATAGTTGTAGGGATTGAAAGACCACTCAAATTGTATTGTGACAATAGATCAGCAGTCATGTATTCTAACAATAATAGGAGCTCAACCAAGTCAAAGCACATTGACATTAAGTTCCTAGTTGTTAAAGAGAAGGTACAAAGTGGACAGATATCCATAGAACAGTTAAGGACAAACTCCATGATTGCAGATCCGCTTACTAAAGGTCTACCACCCAAGGTCTTTCATGAGCATACTGCTCACATGGGTGTGCTACAGTTTGAGGAATCTTGATTTTAGTGGGAGTTTCGTCCATTATGCAATTTATGTTCTATGTTTAATTGCAAAGCACAAATACATTGTATTTGGATTTTCTGATCAGAAATAAAGTTTAAAGTATTCAGTTTTGGTTACTTTGTACATTTAAGTTATGGTATGATCTCATTCGATAAAGTAGGACCAGTTAAAAATTGACATGCATTGACCAACTTCATGTAATTTTCATGCTACACTTTTCATAATGGGTCTATGTCATTTAGTTGTGTCAGTACGGGTGATCATTGATGGGTTTAATTATGCTTATTATGACGAAAGCCTCTTTGGTTCCATGTGCTGATATGATTAATGGACGGGACAATTTGGATTATGCTCAAGGTAATTATAATGACATTTTTGACGTCATAAAGTCTAACACACTCCTAAGGATACATGTGTGACCAGTGGGAGATTGTAAGATTTATGGGTCACATATGTAATTAATTAATAAAGTGTGTTAGGGTCATTATATAATTAGCCAATAAACTAGGGGTCAAGTAATATATAATAGTTTATGGCTAAAGAGCATAATAGTTATGAAAATTAATAGTGTAGATACCAGACAGTTTCTAATTTAATGAGGGGCTGAATTAGAAATACTGCAATTTGGGATATAACTAATAATAGTTATATATAGGGGTAATGGTCCCCAAGGCAAACACAATAAGACTATTCAGTTTCACAAAACCCTAAAAGAGAAAACTCTCTGGTTCTCTCTATCCCCATCAAGAGAGCAAGGTCTTCAGGGTGTTTTGCTGAGAGGAAGATCACTCAACCCATTGGCTCTATCATCATCATCCCAGGATTTCATCAATGACAATTCCCACAGGTACGCTTCCGCCTTTGGTTATTCATCTTGTAATTGACATGGATCGTTGAGCATAATGCTATTTAGGATTTACCAACATATAGTAGTTTTAATATTTAGTTTATCTTTAATACATTTTTTTTTTTGTAATTTTTAATTAAAAAAGCAATGTTTTCTCATTTTTAATTCACTCAATTTTTTTTTTCTTAGATTTTGTCTCAAAGTTCACCATGAGTCCATGATGAGATAAAAAGTTCAACTGAGTGAGTTTATATGAAATAAAAGGTTCACGAGATGACGTAAAATTAAAGGCTAAATCATGTATAATAAAAGGCTGCCACTTAGAGCAACAAACCATCAAGTGAGTAAGTAGTTAATCACCACAAATTCCAACTTCAATTATCTAGCAACCGTCGTATTAGATGAAGGTTGATACGTCAATTTATACATATTTATTACTAAAATTATTAATGCAACGGAGGCAATTCTTGCAATATGGAAATTTTAATTATTTTAAATATAAACCATCAAATCTTTAATTGAACAATGCATATGTGACTACACTTACAGTGCAATCGTTGGCTAACCAATATGATGCAGCACCTAGTTCCGACCATTATATTGGCTGTTAAAAATGAATACGCTTAACTAAGATCTTTTTTATGGACAAATATTGCATTTCACTATATGCACATTTATTTAGAGAAGCACGTCCTTCTTTATAATGTATGTCTTTTTCTTAAGCATTAGAAAAGAAAGAATTTAATTCATATAAATGTTTGACTTTTTTTAATAACTATTTATAAAATCATCTACAAAATTAATCATAATTTATCATATGTATACAAAATTTACATTAACGATAGCACAAAAATTAAACTCTTTTTCGTATTAAAAAGTAAAATTTAATGGTGCAAATCGATTAAGAAGGTACAATATATACTATTCTTGTAATCGATTAAGAAGGTACAATATATACTATTATTGTAGTGAAATAGAAAAAGAAGTTGAACTCCAGCGTCTAGTCTTGTATAACGTTAATGTGAACATCGTGTTTTGTTGGACTGTTTAGCAAATAGCAACCATAATTAGGTGGCAACATGAGAGCGACGAACATGTCCCCTTCACATCCTCATAATTTTTGAGGTCATACGCGTTTGTCACAATCTTAATTTCATACTTACGCGCTTTCTTTCATTCAATCTCCCCCGTCCAAAATGGTATTAGTTTTTTTTTTCTTTTGGCAATTTTCTTAGGAGATAATGTAAATATCATCACTAAATAAAAATTGTATATTTACAAAATTAAAAATAAGAATTTTATAAGAATTAAAACTAAAAAGTGATATATTTAATCACATTAAAAAAAATATTTTGTTTTGCAAAAAAAAATATTTTGAAACTTTATTCAATAATTTAATGTGATACATAATTCAACTTTTTAAATTAAGTGATTTAGTATTTTATAATTTATATCTTTAAAAAAAATAAAAAAAATAAAAAATATATTGTGTTAGTATGTCGTAGTTAAGAATATTTTTTTTAAATCAATTATAAAAATTGTTTTTTAGAAACTAATAAAATAACTTTTCATTTTAATTTAGATTGTTTTTTCAAAATTTTCATTTCATAAAAAAAAATGGTAACAAACTTTCAAAATTATTATTTATTTTAAAATATACTTATTTTACAAAAGAAAATTGTAATAAACAAATTCTAAATATAAGTATCAAAATTACTCTTTTTTTTTTTTTCCATAAAGAACCTCGAGTTTGATGAAGGGGACGTGAACATTGGTAGTGTAGATTTAGGAGTGGAAATAGTCACACACAGAAGATCATCTTAGAAACTAAACAAACACAATTAATTTCGCCAACGCCAATAATTTTCAATTCCACTTACATTCATTACCAAAACCTTCAAAGGAATGAAAAGAGAGACATGAAATGAAATAAAACAACAACAACCTTAACAAAACAAAACAAATGGCATCTTTAGCGACAAATTTCACAGGTTTTATCCTATTCTTTCCCATTGGTATTCGTCGCTTACTCTCTTCATCCTCTCTCTACCTCCATAACCCATCACACTTTCGATCCAAGCTCTGGTATTTCTCTGACCCAAAATGGAAAAATCTCGATCTTTATTTTCTTCTCATATCCTTACCCATTGTTTCATTCTCTGAGTTTTTTCTCTTTCTCTCATTTTCTAGACACCCCACTTATAGATTCTCATTCTTCCAACAATCATTCGTTGTTTTAGCTTTCTGGGTCATGATCATATTGATAATTGGTTTTGAATATTTTGCCTCGTACTCAATTTTCGTTAGTGAAAGTTTTGTTTTTGTTTTTGGTGGGGTTGTTTTTTTGTTGGAGTATTCTGTGATGGATAAAGGAATTTCAGGTGTTGCTGGTGTTGTTTATGGATTATTAGGTGGATTGAGTCTTGTGTGTGCTGTTTCATGTTTTTATTTGTCTGCTAAGCCTAATGCTTTTTTTGCTGAGTTTTTGTTGTGTTGTGGATTGGTTTTTAAAGGAACTTGGTTGTTGCAAATTGGGGTTTCTTTGTATACTAATGTTTTTGGATTGAAAGGGTGTCAAAAGATTTCCATTTTGAGTCCTGAGATCGAGAGTGTGGATGTTAAGTGTGATCTTGATGAGGATAATTTGAGGGGTGTTGTTATGATGCAGTTATTGTTCACTTTGCATGCTGTTGTGGTGTTATTCTTGGGTGTTGGATTGTTTGGCGTGTTGGCGAGTAACCGGAATTTGAGAGGCAGCGAGGTGAAGGGACCGTTGCTGGCTGAAATTGAATCTACTGATATGAGGATATGTGATATTTCTGAGCTGGAGATGGGGTGAAATGTGCATGGAAACAAAGAAGGAAAGTTTGCAATGTGAATCATTTGTGTTTTGAAACTTCGAGGTAGGCAGTGATTATGGATTTTTTGATTAGTTTGTTGTTTAATTGATTTTGTAGCAATGTTTCATGTCAAGCTAGTTTGAACAATATATATGTTTACAATCAATGGAAGTTATAGGATTTGGAGAATTCTTGATGATAATGTGATCTTGTGTTACATCTTTAATATTGAATCTTTATACTTTTTGTTGTATCCAATGTGGTTGGGTCTTGGATCTTTGGAATCGGTCGAGCCTCTTCTTTCTTTTTTCAGGTCCAAGAACTCTAAGGCATAGTTTTAAATTGCGACCGCAATTGTGATGTTGTTGTAGACACCTCTAAAACTGTTATATTGCAACTACAATCGATCGCAATTTAGAACTATTCTCTCAGGTATCTGCAAGGAAGAGTTAGAAAAGAAGCTCTCTTGTCCCATTCCGATGCTTTAGTCAGTAAAAAATATTATGAAGAGGTGTAGATAGAGAGATTGTTATACCTTCATAATGAAAGATGGTTGTTTTATATCTTCTTAGGGAGGTAGCCAAGTAGAGCTTTAACCTTAGGTTATGACTGAGATTTACCAATACTATGTCCTTGTTTCATATGCCTAAAGGGCTTGTGCATGAAGGAACATTATAGAAATGTAACATTTAAAAAATCATTTATGTGCTTTCACGTAGAAGCTTAAACTTTTGGAAGAATTGGTTCATGACATTAGCAATTCTAAGGTGGAAATAAATAGTAATACTTGTAGATCATTGGTGAGTAACTGAATATTCTGAGGTGAAAATATCAATGGTGTTGCTCGTATCTATATGAAGCACTGAAACAAATACGATACTGACACTAACACCGTTAAATTCGTATTAACTGACATTATGAAAAAGTGAGGTAAGAGACTTATAGCATTTCACTCTTCAGACATACACATTCTGAATACTCAAACCAAACAAACATAGTATAATTATTAACCTCTTGAGGGGATTCCTCTAATGTTTTGTGGAATATTTCAGCATAAAACTTCATAATGATATCCGGACATTAATGTTAATCTTAAACTATGTATTGTCTTCAAAAATTAATATCCTCTCTTTTGTTTACAATCAAGTAGTTTAAAGTCAGATAAAATTTTATAATTATACACAATATACAATACACTTGAGCAAATAGTGCACTGAATATCTTCCAGGTATATACCATAAGAAATCAATCAATCATGACTGCAAAAATATCTACTCCAATTTTGTATATTTTTTTGAAGAAAATTTTGGGAACCTCAACCAACGTTGACGAAATCGTGCAAATCCAGGAATTTTAAGTCGGAAATGAATCCTCTTTATTTTTCTTCCCAAGGTGCACCATCTTTGTTTCATGGTGTGTTTTGATGATTTGACTAGTTTATTGGTATACCTACATCCTGCATGTTGAATAGAAATGGTAAATGAAAAATATGCACACTGTCTAAAAAATTTCTTATTTTCTTACTTTATATATTACATTCATCCATATCTATGAATACAAGTTAGTAGTATAAGTTTTTTTTCTTAATTTGTAATATTTTATTATCAAGTATTAGAATGTGGTTAGCAGAAAACTGACCTTCATGTTGTTTCACTTGTTTGGTTTGCTCATTTTCTTCTGAGTTTGTTTGGTGAAGAACCTGCATGTAAGACAAAAGGATTACCATTTTTTCCAACAAGGTTTAAGTATTTATAGTGAACGTCTTTTTGTAACACAAACATTATTATTTCTGTCATATGAAATGCCTTTTAGTAGGCACTTTGAGCATACTGGTGTCAATTATAGATTGCAAAAAATAGTAGTTTTGATCAAATTCCGCTACGCTATGCTGTTATAGTGCTGCTATTTTTACATCAATATTTGAGCTTAAATGGATCCCATTTAGGTCTCACTTTGCAAATCAAATTTAAAAAATCTTTGTTCAAACAATAAAGTTATGGCTGCAATTCAGGTGCTTCTGTACCTCAACCAAATCTTCCAAACGTTTCCTCATCCTTCTTTGAATGAAACCTTTGGTACTCTGTTGTACAATGTCAGTCAAAGATGTCAGAATTAATTTGATTTTCAATTGGAAGCGAAACAATATTATTATTGTTGTTACCTTTACATGGTATCTAACATAGGCATTAAAATTTAATAGATTCCAGACAGTTTTGTCTAGCCTATTGCCTTCAACATGCCGAGAAGAGATATCTATTAAAAAACAAAACAAATGTTAGTCACATATGTATTGAAATATCTTAAATTTTGGGTTTGACCTAATTCAACCCTTACAAAACTGGCTGATAAACAATTTTTCAGGTCATATCTCATCTAATGTGGAACTCTTAGTATAGTCTCTCACGTCTAGGACTTGGCGTCTGAAGCTCGACTTGAGTGGCCCGATAGTGGGTAGCGCAATAGATCTTCAATTGAGTTTGACCTAATTCAACCCTTACAAAACTTGCTTGCAAGGTGAGGGGTGCCTCCCACTTATTAACAATTTTTCAGACCATATCTCATCCAATGTGAGCTAAACAAAGTCCATATTACTCAACATATTTTTTCTTCTGGATCTCATTCTATTTAAATGAGTTCAAAACTATGATAGTGTAATCAATTTATGGTTTGTATAGGGAAGTATAGTTGATGGAGTTATTAATGGAGGACAATATTATACCAAAAGAGAAAAACCCTCCATTGGTACTTAAATCCTCAAAAGCTTCTCCTCTCAACTCTGGTGGAGGAATGGCTGACCAGGTGCAAGGTGGTGCCTTTGTCCATTTATCTGAATTTCCAACATCCATGAGCTCCTGTCATAGGTAGTAAACAAAATGAGTTGAAAATAAAATAATAAATTACTTATTAGTTGTGCTTTCTTAGCGGCAAACCTGAAAGAAAGTTGTTGCGATAATGACGTCTGACTTCTCTCGGAAACGAATTGGGAATACTGCTATGATTCTTTGTGGCTGTATGCAACATGAATTATATGATCAATTTAGAATGTGAACTACTTTTACTGATCAAAGAGCAGTAGTGAGTTGTCTTTAGTTACTATTAAATGTATCATTTTTGTATGGAATGTAACTGAATTCGGAAAGACTTGTTAGAAGATTACAAAATATGGAAGGAATAGAGGTTTCATAAATAGTTTGTAACTATTTGAACTGTGATTTATTGAGAATCTGTAAGTTTATGTTTGGACAGGTGGCGTGTTTGGTGAAATCATAATGGCTGTAATTTTTGCTAAAATAATGCTAGCATAGTGTGATTCTGTCAAATTCACTGTCAATCCAAACACGCAATAAGTTGCTCCAAATTGAAATATTTGATTAATAATGATATGCTAGATTTCTTCACAACTTTTCTACTTGTTTTACTTACCTCGCAAGGTTTTAGTAATTGTGGTTTCCATAGAATGAGTTCATGCATAGAAAATATTAGAACTGTGATTAACAAGATATCATATCAATATCATCATTTGATGTAGGTCCTGAATTTTCTAAATACACAGTATACTTGAAATATATATCCCTTAGGTTGTTTATATCATATCATTTCATGTTATACTTTCTTTTGGATAGACAAATGTTGTTAGTATGTTATGTTAGTAGTCAGGATCAGAGATTGAACCCTGGACCCCCTTCTCAAACTCCTTCAAAGTCTGAAGGCCGTGTTATACTTGGCATTCTTGCTTTTCTTCTATGGAATTCTTAATGACGAGTTAAAAGATTTGATTACCTGCTTGATGACAAAGAAGGGTTCTCTTGGATTATAAACTAGTTTGATAGGTTTGTACATCCCTTGAGCTGCATCATCAGAATTCACATTCCACAATATTTCTTTCAGCTGTGAACTCAAAATTACTGATTGAACTGTGGAAATATCTTCAATGACCTTGACATAGTCTGGAACAAGAATTGTGCATCATCAAACAGGTTAAAGTTTCAAGTTAGCTGATGTAAAAACCATACATTGACAAGCTATATAGAGTTTTTTTTAATTCACTAAGCTTTTAAGGTTCATTGTTTGAACACAAATGTATGGTGTAGCAAAATTAACATTTGTGCACAGTTCATGAAAACATAAGTACTAAGTAACATAACTTTCGATTCACTAGTTAGAGCATGTTTATATTGGCTTATTTGAGTTTTTCTAGTGCGTAAACACTTATGATATTGTTTGGAAGAGCTTACAAAAGCAACATATGATATGTCTATCAGTTTTTTTTAGCTTATTTTCATAAGTTCTTCGGGATAACTTATAAAAATAGATTATAGTTTAGATGAAAACAATCTTATTTGATTTTATATCATGTTAGAAATAGCTTATGTATAAATACTTATATGACAAATGCTTATGATGCAAGCATATTCAAACAAAACCAATTATCGTTTAAAAGGAAACTAGAAAACTAAACATCACTTTGCTAGTTTACAAAATAAAAGCCTAGAAACACTAATGTATGTGTGTACTATGCAGTGACATAATGTGTGATTGATCTTGCTATTTAATAACTAATTATTACATCTATAATTGAGTTGGATGGAAGGTTTGCAACCTTACTTGCAAGTTAATTAAGGGAAACACACCTTTGGTTCTAGGAATCTGATTGAGGTTAAGCTTTAGAGTAAGCTGATATCCTTCTTTGGTAGGTTCTGTAATCTCCACAAGATTAGGACAAATTCCCTTTACCTTTTCAATGGTGTGTGGAGAAAGGTTATTTGATAGGACTCCATGGCATAGAGGAGGTATTGATATTGACAAGTAGGCCACTAGTGGATTAGAGACTTGAGACTGTAAAATAAAAGAGAAATTATCAAATACTTCAAACTGATTTAACTAGGTGGTTGAATTAAAGTGGTTAATGAGTTTCAATTAAGAACGAATCAATTGAGAATACTTGTTCGAATCTTGACTGACATAATTAAAACCTAAAATAAAATGTATGATGTTGTCATTTTAATATCTGATTAAACAAAAAACTCAAACTAGTATTCGAATCATAAAATTATCAGTTAGTTTAGTCTTTGTTGTTATAATGATCATGATTTATTTTGACAGTAAATTGTATCGTCCATGAATTTTTATAATAGTAAGTTGCATTTTTTAGAAATTATTTTTAATGATTCAAAGATTAATTTGAGTTTTTTACAGAGTCAAAACCTATAATAGCGCACGTCTTATACTTTCAAAAATGAAAATGAAAATGGTGGTTAACCTTAATATATAAAAAACCCAGTCATTTCTTATATACCGACTATTATTAAAACAATTTATTCTTAGAACAACACGTCTCTCTTTATTGATGACAATCACCAAAACAGATTTCTAACTATAAAAACTTAGTAAAATCCGACATTGGAAATGCTAAATACTTATATGCATTTCACCATTAATCTCATACTGAGGTTAATAATTAGAAGCAGCAAAAAGTCAAGTGATCACATTGTTCAAGTATTAGGAAGTAGAGAGTTTCACCTGAATATGATATTCCACTGATCCAAATTCGTATAAGTGATGATCAATTTCAATGGACTTCTCAGAACTGCAAAATCATGGACAAAAACTTCAACAACATTTCCTAAATCAGCATTACAACAAAGAAACTATCTTGTTCTAGTTTGAGCATGACTGTTGAAGTTTATGTGTTCCAAATGCTTAATGAAGGATTCCACTTATACTTTAAATTGTCAAATTGAAAAGAAAAATCCTTAATTGGGACTTGGGAGGCAATAAGATAGAAGGTTATATAGTTATATGCAGGGTAGATCTATGTTCATATAATTGGGAGCACTAACTTACCTATTTTGTTACTAGCTATTGAATAATTTTGTTTCTCATAGTATTGAAAATTATGTATTGATCTCCTAAAGTTTTAACTTAACTGACAAATGCCGATATTGTTAGGTTGTATGTCTTGTTCTGGTTCGAACCTAAGACCTCACATTTGTGTGACTTAATTATCATAAAATTTACCATCTCTTATAAAGATACATTGAAAAATATATTTTATAAATGTTGTCTCGTCTTCAATTTTATAGATATAAGTTTGTATAGTTTTTAGTTTTCAATTTTTTGCTTAGAAATAATTATGCTATTATTTTTTGTAATAACATTTATAATATATGATCTTGCGCCCACTAGTTGAATTTCTAGATTCATTTTTGATTAGATGAATAACTTAAGTTAGTTTATTGATATAATTGAGAGGTAATTTCAGCTACCCTAAGGTATCTTAGATGGTCCACACACGCTTTATATTTTTTAACAAAATATTAATCTCTCATCAATTAATTACGACTCAGTTTGCAAATAATTAGATTCTATAACCATATGTTAAGGCATTTATTTTAATCATTGGCTGATGTGTTTAAAAGAGGACACATTGCGAGATGTCATTTTTTAAATATATTGTTGTACTTTTCAAGAGTTAACTTTCAATTAGGTATACCTTAAGCAAAACTTTTAATAATACAAGGGATGTGTGTATATCATTTAAATAGAACTGAGGTATCCGTAATATTCTCAACAAATAAGGGTGGTGCATTTTATTTTGTAAAATATAGACTATGTGTCTGTGTGATATATTTTTTAAATATTCCAAAAAAAGACGAGTTTAATTTTTTCTTTAATTAAACTTCAAAAAATTGTATCATGTAAGTATAATTTAATTAATAATTACAAAAATATCAACATATGAAATTTAGATTTTAAATCTAAATTTTTTCATTTCTCTATATTAAAACTATACAAGTTCAATTATTAAATTATTTGAAAATAAATAAACTTACAAGAATACGTAGTAACATCAATAACAACAAAAATCAGAGGATAATGAACTTAAAAAAACTACGTGGTAACATCAATAACAACAAAAATTAGAGGATAATTTTTTATGTCCTTTCCATGTAATAAGTTTTTCAAGACACATCACAAAGTGATTGCTTTTCAGGAAAATACAATTTTGGTCTGCCAAAATTATATCAAACAATAGCGATGTCAAAAAGGAAGAGATATGATGCATCTTTCAAGTGTTTTGGCAATACGTCATGTTGAATAAGACTTTTGCGCTAGAATGTGGTAGACGTATCTATAATAAGAGGTAACTTTTTTAATATGTATTATGTTAAATAAATATGTTTATAGAAGAATAAAAAATAAGGGTGGTTACGAAGAAGCGTGGTTATAGAAACATCATTTATCTTTTTATTTTTTATTTTTGTTTGTTTCATTTAATAAATTATATTAAAATAAATTAATATGGGTATTTATGAAGAATAGTGATTATAGAAGTATCATTTGTCTTTTTATTTTTTTTTTTTGGTTTCATTTAATAAATTATATTCAAATAAATTAATATAGTTGAAATCTAATATATAAAATTGTTAGTAGAATCTATTTAGTAATTTTTTTTGAGGTGTTAGGGTAAAGAAAATAGTGTTTATTAAACATTTATGATTAAAAAATTATAGAATGATATATATACAACTCTCATTTAATCACTCAAACTAGGGAGTTTGATTGTGGATGCTCTAAGACCATCTCCAACAGTGAACTCAATATGGGTTTATTAAGTGGGATCAACTGTGCCATATCATCAAATAACTCATTAATTTTTTACTCCAACGGTACTAAATAGGGTCTACCACTAACAAATCATTTATTTATTATTATTCATAAATTAATACAAAAAAAGGTAATTGTATCAAGTACAATTTCTTCGTGAGAGAACGGTGATGACAACTTGACATATCTCCAACAGCAACAGTGAACTCGCTAAAAACTAAAGGTTACGTAATTACACCTGGCGGACGAACTCATTTTGACTACCGTTGGAGATGCTTTAAGAGTTTTCTTCTCATATTTTTCTGAATGTTTAGTAAGAATATTTCTATCTTTGGTCCATTCTAATTCTCATGAAAAATGAGATCCGATAATCCGAAGTTTGTTCGGATGGTAAACAAAGTTTGATTAATGATTATTACAGTCGCAATTTTAACTCATTTTTTCCAAAGGATTCATTATTTATTGAAGTTCATTAGGCAATTGAACTCAAGTAGTAATATTATTAATAATTTAGCATTAATAATTGTTTATTTGTATGAGTTTAATTTTTATATAAGACAATCTATAAAGTTGCACACCGATGACAAATCACAATCGATCATACGGTGAAAATATTTGTAATTAAAATTAAATATAATTATAATCTCCTAACAAATAAATTTTTTTTACACCGGTAGTATATATGAATTAGATTATTAGTATGACTAAGTTAATAAATTATGGAAAGAAACTATCACAAAATAATGGTATATATATAGTAAATTTTCGTTGTCCAAGTAACTATAACTCATGTAGTAGTTGTAGTCACATTTGATATGTTAGTGTGCGAGTTCGAACTTGAAATATCCTCTTTTTTCTACATTTAGTCTGTTGGCTTCACCACAGTGCCAATGAAAAACAAGAGAGTAAATTTTCTATATCGAAGGATTATATAAAAAACCACGGAAAAACCATGTAACAAAAATAAAAGGAAAGAACACAAATTAATTACAAATGTAAATAAATATAATAAAAACACTATGTAACAAACAAAAAGAAAAGAACACAAACAAATTACAAATGTAAAACAAATATAATATTAATTCTTACCAATACAACTTGAGTAGTAAATGCTTGAGAGCAGGAGATGCTCTGTCAATGCATGCCATTATGATAAAACTAATATCTTCTTTCTCTTCTCAAATTGTGTGAATACACATTTTATTGTTTGTTGTGAACTATATATACAAAATCTGAAACTATCTCAACTGTTTTATGATAATGAACTTCTTGAGTGGAATGTAAGTTCGGTGTTGTAAATTTGTAATCATGTTTGGTAACCTTTGAAGCAAATCCACATAGCCACTACCCTCTTCCACTCAATATTTGTGAGTCACTTTCACTTCAATTCGACTCCTTCATATATTAATGAAATATTTATCTTTTGTCATTCATGAATAATTATATATTAATTAACAACATGATATTAATTGTACCTTTATTTGATCTCTATAAACTTTGTACTTCTTGTGATTTTAAAATCGGTTGAACTAGATTTTATCCTGGAGTATATAATTAGGTCCTTGTTTTTAATTTCATCCATGAATTTTTCAAATTAATTTGTAATTAAGTTTCTAAAAGTTTAAATTAATTGAGTTACGGGGCCGGCGAAGGACCAAGCCACTGTAGCTAGGATTTTAGACCTACACAAAATAGTTTACTTAATAAAAAAAAAAACACCTTCAAATTAAATAGTTTATGATATTATTAATTAAGTTACAAACTTATTTATAATTATATATTAGTTTAGTTGGTAAAATATTAGATCTTGAGTCTAAAGTCTGTAGTTCAATGACTCAATTTCTAAATTATTTGACAGTTTATGGACCAAAAAATAGTTGTTTAATTCAGCTAATTATAAATTATTAATAAGTTTAGGGACTCACTTAATATTTAAAAAAAAATTAGATTTTAAAAATTCTAAATATATATCTAAAAATAATAAATTTAGGGTCTCATGACATTTTTTTTCTTTATTTATATTCGATCTCTTTTATGTATACCCAAAAATGTATATCTTTCACTCATGCAAGTCATGTTAGATGCAGAAAAAGTGTGAGGGAAATTTTTTTATATAATCACAAAATTTTAGACATTATATTAGGTATATTTTAAATATATATATATATATATATATATTAAATAGTTAAATGTTATATATTTTTATGTGTATATTTTAAACCTTATGAGTTATGACCAATTAAGTTTTTTTCGGTGTCAGAACTCAATAGAGAAAATTTGTGGTATGTTAAATATTGGTACAGAAATTTCTCATTTATTAATATTGCAGTAAGAATGTTGTGTCCATGTTCAGTGGATTGCCTTTTAGGTAAGTGCTAAAAGGTACCTCTCTATGTACAACGTTTGAACCCCACACTTTTTGTGGTGAAAATTACTATTTGTTGCAAACTGGTGATAACACCACCCCATTCCTTTGTTGCTATTAGACGCTTTAGTTTTACAGTAAGAGAAAGTCTTGTGTAATCAGAAGCATTTGGACACAAATTTAGTCATACACATACTGCTTCTGATTATAAATGATATATATTTTTATAATTGTGTGTGTCTAAATGATGTGTTCAAATAATTGTGTCTAATTAAATTTATTTTTTCCAATTAATACAATTAGATATATATCCTTAAAGTCAATAAAATAAGCAATGATAATAATATGTTTCGTGTGTGTGTGTGAATCGGGTATGGACAACAAAACTCTTCTTTAAGAGATTTAATTTTGCTGCATTTTCAATAGTGAATGGGAGTCCTACAAAATAATTTGCTATGGAGAAGGGATTGAGACAAAGTGACCCCTTATCCCCATTTTTGTTTTTAATAGTTGTTGAGGGCTTGAATGTTCTTTTTAGTGCTTCTCTGGAAGCCAACCGGTTCAATGGTTTTGAGGTGGGCTCAAATGAGTTTCGTATGTCTCTTTTACAATTTGCAAATGATACGCTGATTATGGGAGAGAAGTGTTGGGATAATATAAGATCATCAACCCCAAGACGTTTTTGAGGACTTTGGCCCTAGGAAAACTCACTTTTTCTCTCACTCTAAAAGCAATTTTGTGAGGGCTTTGACCCTCAGAATTGTTGTCCGACGAATGTTTTACCTAGGATCTTTTGACCCTAAAAAACGCAATGTTTCATAGGGTTTTTTCTTTAGCATTTTCTAAGGCTTTTGGTCCTAGTAGATTCAAGTAATTCTTGTAGTAAGAGTGTATTTTGGTTGAAGTGTGTAATTCAACAAATACAAGAGATTTGTGGTTTTTCTTCTAGAAAAGGTTATTGAAAAGTTTCTACGAGAATAATATCACATGCAATTATTTTGAAGAAGATTATAGTAAAGATGATAGAACAAATCCTTCTACAAGTTACCGTCAAGTGAAACTTTTGAGCAACAAGTTCAAACGATTACTTAGCAGTCAATTCATCGTCTCAAATATAAATGTCTACATGAGGAGGATAAATAAATGTGTTATACACTCTTTTTTTCTTCACCATGGTTTTGACCCATATGATTTTTCTAGTAAGGATTTTAATGAGACAATTCTCATAGAAATGATGCACTATATTTCCTTCACTAAAGTTTTTTTCCATTGTTTTTATTTCTAGTAAGGTTTTAATGAGACACATGAATATTAGGCTCACTAGACCCATTAATGAATGCTCATTTATTTGTGCTATAAATAATAAGACTAACATTGTAATAGAAACTATACAATAAGTGAATAATATTATTCACCCTCTCTTCTTCTTTTCTCTCTCTTCACCTCATTCATCTCTACTCTCCTTTATCTTACCATTGTTTCGATTAATTCACAACAAAATTAATAAAGTTGTTTGTAGTATTAAATGTATTGGTAATTTAAATTGTTTTATTAGTTTGTACTTAAAAAGAGATACTTAACTAATGTTTTGATTGTAGTATTCAGATTATAGAAAAAAGAATGTATGAATCATATGTTAATAAAGAGTTAAATAATATAGTTACAAAATTGAAAAGGATATAGTAAAAATGTATAAAGAAAAATCTCAAGTTTATATTTAGAAATAGAGATATTAAAATTTAGTAAATAATTTGTGTGTGTGTCAATGAATAAAGTAATTGTGTAAAACATATATAATTTACAAGTTTGTAATATTACGTAATTTAGAAAGAAAAAAAAAACAAATTATTACAAAACAAGAAAGTTAAAGAAAAATTATTTTTTTAATCAATGAAAGGAGAATATTATTAACAACTATTCATCATACAAGATATGCCATGAACATCAAATAAATACTTTCTAAGTCCACCACAAAAGAGACTCATACTCACACTTCGGTCTCACAAAATATATCCAAAAGAGTTAAAATATACAATGAATTATTTAATAGAATATCCTAAACAGATCATCAAATTCAAACTCAAATGATGGTCATAAGAAAAATTGTCCACCTATGATCTAATATAAGACCAAGATAATAACTTGAGCAACCCGAGAATAGAATTGTGAGTCCTTTTGGTTTGACGAAAAACTAAGTTATTCCTATGTTTCCAAATGCATGCAAACCAAATAATATGAAAACTTTGACAAACAAATTTTGTACTTGAACTTAACACAATAAACCGTTGAGCATGAGCCAAACAATTATTTGGAAAAGTGCAACTAATATCTAACCAATATAAAAATTCAATCCAAATTTGACTAAAAAGAGGACACACAAAGAACAAATATTGAAATGTTTCCACACAATTACAACCTCCTACACACAATTGATAATCCATATTGACGCACCCCCTCCCGAGCAAATTATCCTTAGTAGATAACATATCAAGAAATTGTCTTTAAGCTAACAAAGACATCTTCAATGGTACAAATTTGTTCCAAGTAACATCAACCAGAAGCAATCCATCTAAATTTAAATCTCGCAGAAAAGGAAAATCTTTGCATTTAATGCAAGTGTCTTCTTCTTGTCTTCAAAAAGTGCACTGACACGCTGTCAAGTGACTTCCCGCCCCCAATTTCTTCTCTTTCTCTAGGTTCAAATCATCATTGCATTTCCTCTTCAAAATCAAAAACTCTGTTGTAAACTGAACCACATCAAAACCCTTCATTTTCCCTTAACTTTGTTTTCGCCAAATCCTTTTCTCAAAACACAACAATGGCGCACACTATGACATCTCCATGCAAAAACACATGTCTTAACACACCATCATCATCAACCTCCATGAGTCATTCACCTTCTCCACCACCAAGACCAACTCCACCAACAACTTCTTTTGATACAACCTTCTCAAATTACCTTTCATCATCCCCATAATCAAACCCTAACCCCATTAACCCAAATCATGTGTCCATAATCCTTCCACTTCTCTACACATATCCTCCTCCAAACCTCACTCAAATTCCTCCACATTTACGAAAACCTGCCCTCAATCCTACAACAATCAAAAAGCACTCTATGCGTGTCCAGGTAGAAATTGGAACTTCAAAAGCCCCAAACATCAAACCAAAGCACTTCATCATCTCTGATTCTGAAACTGATGAATAATCTGAAACGCCTCCACATATGACTCCAACAAAACCCTCAAACCCTATCACCCCGTCTAAATCATCATTTTCTTCTAAACTTTCTCAATCACACCGCCAAACCAAAAACGGAGATCAATCAATGATATTTTTTCTTCTTTCACAAAACCTTCTCAACCTTCTCCTAAAACCACCAAACCAACACTACGTTCCTTGAAAATAAAAACCACAATCACACTCTTTCAATTCCTAGCCAAAAATAATATCATAAACCCATAGAGAAGGAAATCAACTGTCCCTAAATAGAAACTGAGAAATGCTGAACCCCCTCTCAAGAACGTTCTCCAGTTCGTGAACCCTCTCCTTCATCAAACCCATAACGTTCTCCAGTTCAAGAACATTCTCTAGTTCATGAACTCTCTCCCTCACTAAAAAAAACGTTCTCTCACTCCAGAACGTTCCTCGTCCACAACCTCTGAAGCTTCCCCCCAAAGTTCTCCTCCATCCAAAAAATCCAACCTTCACAATCCTCCTCTCATTCCTTCCATAATCTCAAAGCTCTTCAAAGAAAAATGGGCTCAACACCCTATCGGAGTTGGAAGAGTTTTTGTCTTGGAAAACCTAATTGTGGATGGAAATGCAGTCAAACATCACACTGATGCTTTGGGATGGGCTTCATTTTTGCAAACATTTGAATGCTTTTATCCAGATGTGGTTAGGGCTTTTTATTGTCAAGCCAAGAATTTCCTGACAAATCCCTCATAGTTTCCATAGTTAAAAGGATTGAAATCAGGTCGACACTTGACATTTTGGCTTCCATTCTTGACCTTCCAACATAAGGGATTGCCATTTTTGGAAGCAAATGGTATGATGCTCTAAACTTAAAATAGATAGAGGTGATATCTGATTGTTTCCAAGAAGGGTCCACTCGCTACCTCTCAACCTATCTTAAACCCCCTTCCAAAGGTTTTCAACAGCATTAGCCAACATGCCATACTTCCCCACCATGGAAGTCATGAGTATGTATCTGACAATGACACCTTGATTACCTACCATCTTCAAAACTGCAAACGTCTCAACCTTCCACACATCATCATCCACTAGATGATAACTGCTGCCACCAAATATTACAAAAAGAACACAGTCCCTTATGGGATGATCTTCACCAAAATCTTTAGATACTTCCAAATTCCTCTCACAAATGAGAAAAACCTCATTAAAATCTCCAAGTTTTTCTCAAAGTACATATCTCACATGAGGAAAACCACATCAGAAAAGAATGCTCCTGCACCCTATTTCCCACCAAAATCATTAAAAAGGAACCACTCAGCAAGGAGAAAAACTGCTCCTGCACCAGCCCCAGCCTCACCACACCAATCACCTGAACAATCAACAAAAGCAGTAGTTGAACCTGCTCAAAAACGTTCTCCACCAAATCGAGAACGTTCTCTAGAAGAGCTTATCAATTCTCTTAATTTCTCTGTTTTTCCTGAACCATCAACTCTATCCTCCACAGACTTCCTCTTTTACTCACAAATACTCCACTCTCCACCACATGACTTGTGTACATTACTTCCTAACCATCATATCAACATCATGTTTCCTCTCTTCATTTCCCCACAAAAACCAGTTCCTCCATATTTGGAATCAATCAGTTTTTAATCCTTCCAGACACTCCTGGCCTATCCATAAACCAACAACCATCTTCTGATCCATTACCCCCAATGGCTACCTCTTTTTCCACTCTTCCATCTGTCTGCACTTTCCTTATTCACTCGACTACAATTATTGCTACCACTCCTCTCACATCCACTCATCTCCCTGCTCCTTTTCCCAAGGCTGAACCATCAAACACTGAAATCATGGCTGCCCTTCAAATAATCATGGCACACGAGCTTCAACAGGATCAGGAAACCAATTTATTACACACTTGGATGCCAGAGAAACTTGCTCCCAAACTGGGGCTGAACCCTCCCCCCATTCATCCTTCTCCCATTCCTCAGCCGACCCATGACCCTGCAAAATCTTCATCATTTGAATGTTCTTCTCCATCGCTTGCTAAATAGGGTTCTTCTTCTCCTTCCTTTTTCTATGACAAAGGGGAATAATTAAGTTAGTTTTTCTTCTGAGTTATAGAAGTCCTTTTGTAATTAGGAACTTTTGTATATGTTGCTGCAAATACGACATTTTGTATCTTTGAAATGAATTAATGGAAACTGTTTATGTTGAAATTATATGCATGTTTTTAATCTTCTACCAAAATCACTTATTGCATAAATTGAGGGGGAGCTTTTAAGCTCTTTAAAATTAAAATTAGAATCAGAATTAAAATATAAATTAACATATTTGTTATCATAAAAAAAAGGAGATTGTTAAGAAAAACTCTTAATTTACGTTTTGATGAAAATAAACAATGGTTAATTAAGAATGTTAATTATGATTCTAAATGTTATGTTAATTTAACTTATACTTTTGAATGGATTAATTCAAAGATAGGACTCAAGCAAAGCAAAGAAATCATCAATAAAAGATAAAAACTGAACCAATAAGAAAGGAGAATATTCTGGACAAAATTTGTAAAAATAGATAATTTTCTCCATGACTAAGACTGATCATCACAACCCCAAGATCAATCAATCTCCACTAGTTCAAAGAAGATTATGCCTCTGGAATTTACACTTATGTTATCAGTACTTGACAAGGATCTAGTAGGATCCATTCTAATCAAAGAAACCATTTGAATAACAAAGAGAAAATGTCATGAATCAAGCAAGTTCAAATAAGTCTGAACCTTCTCCACCTTGACTATCAAGAGAGTAAACGATCTTGAAATGTACAAGACATCCAGATTAATTGACACACCCGTGTCATTATATTTTTGTTTAAAATAATAATAATAATAATAATAATAATAATAATAATAATAATAATAATTAATAATAAATAAAAAAAACAAAATAACTCCACTCATTCTCTCTCTTTCCATCTCACTCCCTCACTCCTTCATTTTCTCACTTCTTCTCTCTCTCCTTCTCCCTCTCCCTCTCGACTACCACATTCTTCCCACCCCCATTTTCATTTTTTCTTTTCTTTCATTCTTCTTCTTATTCCTCTCACTTAAAACCACAATGAACCCAGGAAAGGAGTATACATTCCCTAAGCAAGCTTCCTCTTAATTTCCCAAGTTCTTTGGTAAAATTTTTGGGTTAGGGTTTGTGTACTAAGGAAGGAAAAGGGGTACACATCTCTTGAGAGTTGTTGATTGAGACTCATTGAGGTAAATGCACAACTCTAATCCTAGTATGAATTCATAGAAAAATATAGATTTGAGTAAAAATCTTATTTTTGTGCTTAGGGTATATTTGAAATGATTTTTAGACTTTCCTAGAGTTAGTTAAACTTTAGAATAATTTTTCTAAAGTCTTGGAAATATTCTTGATACTCAGATTTGTCCGCTGAGATCCTGCCGGCTACTTTGAGAGTTGTTGGGGAGCAAAGTTAGACGATTCTCCATAGCTGTGAGTTGACGACGATCATCGTCATATATTTTTATACTGCTATTATTATTTTACTTGTTTTCTATATTAAAGTAATTATTGAAAATTTTGGGAAACACAACCTTTGAATTTTTATATCGATTTCGTCAATTATTTGATTTAACGGTCATTGTTATATAATATGTTATTATTTTGATTTACGTATGAGCTACATTATTTAAATCTTGAATTGTTACGCGATTGAGTATGTTTTTCATGATTTACGATGAAATGATTTGTTAACTGCGTTAGGTGCACCTAGTTATCACGTGTCGATTAGGGAGAGTGAACCGTTAGATGGAGCCGCCCCTACGAGAAAGGTCATCCGTAGGAGGAGAGGGCTATCAACGTGATGTAGCTCTCTAATTGATATGTGATGATGCGTTGCGGGATTGAGAGGAGAGGGCCATCCGTTAGATGGAGCCGCCCCTAAGGGAAAGGCCACCTTAGGAGGAGAGGGCTATCAATGAGATAAAGCCGCCTCTTGGTTCTAAAAATTTGTATTGTTACTTGTTTGATTTTTATGATGATTTTAAGGTTGTTCATTTTGATATCGTATTGTTATTCACTGGATTTTTAATATTTTTGTCAAGCGATTTAACAGTTATTCGTGCCTTTTGTGTTTCCCTTCTAATTGATGGTGGTTGTTGTCTCCTCACTAAGTCTTTGTGACTTACCCCTTTATGTTGCTTATTTTTTTTCAGATTCGCAGGCAACTGAGTAGAATCTGTTATTTGATTCAAGTCTCAATATTTCTTTTGGTAGGCCTCTTTGATCGAGGACCATTTTTGTAACAGTTGTTGAGTCTATGTAATTGCAGCTATTTTGGAGTTTAGAAAGTCTATTTATTTTTTGGGAAGTGTATTAAGAAATTTAATTATGTTATCTGAATTATGACTGGATTGAAAACTGAACAGGGATTTTACAAAATTTGGGAATGTTGAAGTTACAGAGGATACTCTGTTGAAATTTCGAGAAAAGCATATATATATTTTTAAATGGTTAAAGAGCGATTTAATTGTTAAGTTAGTTATAGGCTTGCCAGGCTAGGAGTATAGCTTGTGCGCCAGTCACGCCATTTAAATTTCGGGTCGTGACATTAATCAAGAAGACATCCGAAATGATCAAGACTAAACCTCTAGATTGATTATCAATCTCTAGAAAGTTCAAAGACTAGAACTCCAAATTGATTATCAATCTCCAGAATTTTCATGAACATTCTGCAGAAGTTCATCATCATTCTCCAAGATGTTTTGAGAGAATCAAAACTCCAGATCAAAACAATAACATCAACAAGTATATTTGAAGTATAAAGGATCATTAAACACAAGAGAAATCTAATCAAGAACTAAGAAATAAGTCCAGTCAAACAGATTTCAAAAAGTGTTCAAAGGGTGGAATATATTTATTCATATATGTTGGTTTTGGTCAAAGCTGACAAAGCACTACCAACAACTATTTTGACCATTATTACTTGCTCTACAACGTCTATAAAAGGAAGGCCAATGCTCAAGAAAATTACAGAAGTTCAAGTGCTAACAAGTCTCATTAAATAATTCACATTCACATACTTGAAATTCTCATTTTCTCAAGAAAGAATCTATTCTAATTATATTTCAATACTCTGTTATTATTGTACTGAATTCTTTGTAAAGAATCGAATCTCAAACAAGAGTTGAGATTTCTCATATTATGTCAAAACAATCTCATCGTTATTGTAAAACTCGAACTATAAGAGTTTAATATAGTTTGGGAAGATTGTAAGAAATCCTATCAAGGTTGATAAGTGACCTGGTTAATCTCTTTCTGGGTGGAAAGAATTTAAGTTTGTAATAGATCAAGGTTGATCTGAGCTAGGTGCTGTAAAACCAAGCATGTTATTTGTTTTGAACACTTAATGGAAAATCTCACATGTGTGAGGACTAGACGCAACCCAAGTTGGATGAACCATGATATATCCGTGTGTGGTATTCTTTCTCTTATCTCCTTATTTATTAAGTCTGATTAATCATTTAAGTTAAAAACATAAATTGAATCTCTGATTTTAAGCTAACTAAGAACGTTCTGCGTTTTTTAGTAAAAATCAAGAACGTTATCCGTTTTCTGGTAAAAACTAAGAATGTTCTCCGTTTCCTTGTAAAAACTAAGAACGTTCTCCGTTTTCTGTTTTTTTAACCAAAATTATTCTTGAGTTAAATTCTTAAGTTTTTTCGAGACTTTTTAAATATGAACATTTACAATTCAAATCCCCTTCCTTGTAAATCGACATTGCTACTTCATTTGGTTGATCTCCAATCCATTTGATACTTAAGGAAATTGAAAATATACAATTGTGTATCAATTTTCAAGTTTGAAAGGGGATATTTAAGTAAACAAAAGTTTCCATGATGGAACTCCATTTCGACAATCATATGCCTTTTCCAAATCTAGCTTCAAAATCATGAATCCCTTCATCCCACGCATCTTGTTTAGGGAATCAATGGCCTATTGCAAGACACAAATTTTATCATAAGTAAATCTGTTAGGGGTAAAACTACTTTGAATATTAGAAACAACATAGAAAATAATTCACTTTAATCGTGGATGGCATTACACAAATATAGGCCTCAATTGATTAACTCTGATAAGATTATTACACTTGGAGATAAGGGTGATGAGAATGTGATTAACATCTTTTATTTTATTAGGCTTTATAACACATTATGAGACAAACTTCGTAATAAAATTTTCAATTATATCCAATTGACTCTTAATTTCATTCATTCTTCTGATTTTGAAGAGCCATGATCTTGTTACACCTACACCTTATAAGAGTAGATTGGTGAAAGTACAAGTATTATTATCACCAATAGTGTTGTAACCAATAGTTTTTATCTTGTTGAACAATTTGACAATAATCCTCCCACAAATCATTACTCATTAGGACCATTTTGAAGAGTTGTATTGATCCTTTTTTAAGCTTCCAAAAATAGATTTTTGCTCTTGAAGATATTTTTAGAGACATGTTTGTTCCACATTATTAAAAGAAGCATAAAAAAAGTTTTTCTCTTAGAAAAAGTTCATTTAATAGTAACATTAAAGTAAAGCATAAATTCTTTAAAAGTTGTTTAGCAATTTGTTTTCTTTTTCTAATATGTTGCGTGTGGTGAATTATCCTTTATATTACTATTATTATTCATAAAAAAAAAATCTGATGGGTTGTCACTTTGTAATATCTAATTTCTCCCCCTCATTTTCTCGAGAGAAAAAAAAATCCTTCTTTTTTACACTGAGATTCTCATCTAACAATTTCTCCTTAATTAATTATTTTCTTTTTCCTCAATTTTTTCCTTTTCATTAAATTGTTTTCCATTTCCACTGTTCTCTGCGTGACTTGATAGCTCCGTCGTAACGCGTTGACCTCTCTTTCTTGGGCTGTGTTCCTCCAATCCAAAGTTTTGATCTTTCCTCAGATTCTAAAGTTGGAACATGATATTTAGTCAACTGGGTTTCTTCCAAATCTTTAGATTCCTCTAAATTGTTACCAAAATTTTTATTTTTGGTTTTTCTTATTTTTCTTTGTTTTTATGTGTTTGTGGTTCTTGATGGATAATAATAAGGATACAAAGGATGCTAAAAATGATATGAATGATGAGAAAGTTGAAGATCATGCTAATGGTGAAGATGATAGTGATTCTAATTCTTTGTTGCCACCTAGGAGAGGTGGAATGTCAAGGAACTGTGATAAGACAAGAAGGAAAGTGCAATGGAATGATAAGAATGGTAATAAGCTTGCTGAGGTTTTGGAATATGAACCAAGGTAACTATTTTTTCTTCTTCTTTTTTTAATTGTTGTTTAATGTATTTTTGGTGTATTGAAATAATCTGAATTGTTTTGTTTTCCTGTTATAGTAACTTGTTTATAGTTTTATTAATTTAAATGTTCATTTGGTTATATCTTGAACATTTATTATGTATTAATTTGACTTTTCTTTTTCTTCCTAATTTAGAGTATGTGTTGTAGTGAGTGTTTGCTAGATTTATGTTGTAAAGTAATGATGACATGACATGTATGCAAATCTAGACCTAGTTCTGTATATGGAATTTTTTGTTAATTGTTATGGTTAATTGATAAGTTTTAATCAAATAAGCAACTTTTCTGGGATATGTTGATGAAATCTTTGGAAACATTGGTGTCTATCGTTTTCATGTTCATTATGTCTGAATTAAAATCTCAGTCAGAAGTTAGCTATAGTTAGATCACTAAGATGTAGTTATGATGAGCATTTGTTTATTATTTATTGAATTAAATGTGTTTTATTTTAATAATATCAGGACCAGAATAATATGATTTAGTTTTCAAGTGTCTGTCTGAAATGCCATGTTGAAGTAGAAATAAAGTAATCGATAGAGCTGGTGTCATTATTCTGTCTTATGTTAATATTTACCTATGAAGTGCTAACCCAGACAAAAACACTAGACGTGATATTGACACTGACACGTAAACACCGACTAATAATTTAAAAAATGAAAGTAATTGAATGTAACTATATGTGTCTTTGTTGTATCAGTGTCTAACACCGATAAGCGTTAGATACATGAAACACTTTCAACCTGAAATGACAGTGTTACAAGATGTTTAAATAACATTTGCACTTTGATATATATATTTTTAGATAAGCTTTGTACTTTGATAATTTGTATATTGTGTATTTATGTGTCTTTAGAAGGTCTCTGTAGTCTGTCCTGTAGTCTTAATTTAGACAGTTTTGGTCCTTCTTTTGTTCTCTTTTCACTGTTTTCTCATTCGACATTTCGATTTTTCCATCACTGCTGAAAATTCCCAACATACCAAATGGGAACTTGAAACATTTTTTTTTCTTTTACTTTCTTTCATTCTTCAGTTATCTGAGAATAATATACTTTTTGTTTTTCCATAATTGATCTAATTTCTCTGTTAATTGCTACTGTGTGAAACGGGTTCGCATCATGTTTGTATAGAGTTGAAGAAGAGAAAAAAAAATTCTTTTGGGAAAATTGCTTCTGGCTGTGTTATTTTTATGTTTTCAGTTGAAAATGATTGTATACATAAGGGTTTTGAATTAATGACTTTACCTTGCAATTGTCTCTCTATAGCTATTGGTGGCAGGCCTTTATAACTTGTCAGTTGTCATTCCTTGGAATTTATATCAAGTCTTTATTTGATCTAGTAAACATAAAATTCTCTTTCCATTGTGAAGTTTTCTTAGGCTTTAAGGTAGAAATAGAATAGTCTAATTATAGTGGTATCTTTGTGGTAATATACAAGGTGCTACTTTTTGTAGGGTTCTCTTTTACATTTGTCCTATAGAAGTGGAGGGTACTTCAGGTTTTTCATTTTTTATGTGTTACCCTTATTTTTTTTATAGGCCAAGGTTAGTGGTTAATTTGTTAGGGAAAGTCGCAATTTGTTAGCGACAGAGATCGAACCTTTGACCTGCTTCTCAATACTCCTTCAGCATACCCTTATTTGCTAACTAATCTTCTTAAATTAATGATATTTTGTTTTCTTAAAAGTTGCTTATGTCATGATGGTGTTAAAAAATGTGAACACTTGTTTGCTTCTTAGAATCTTTGGCAAATTGAAAAACAAGTTTAAAAGAATATTAAGTTGTAGTTGAAGTTAGAAAAGATTCATTTGTTAAAATATTGTAATGACTTGTAAAATACTTGCCTAACTTTAACACTATGATCCACAAAGTAATGTGCACCCATTCAATGGACGGCCAATTCATCAATTTGCGCAATTTACAATCTTTGATAATTTGCAATGTTTTTAATTGTACATGGAAAATGTTGTTGTAATTGTTGGAAGTAAATTAAGTTAACATGTTTTGATTACATGAAAATAATTTCTTATTTGTGATGGCCCTTGATCATATAGCATATGTATTAGAGTTTAATTTTGATATAGGATCAATGTAAAAAATTTACACCGTCAACAAATTACAAACTATCATACATGCGATTTTGGAAGTAGTTATAGTTAAAGTCATACATTTTAAATGATTTGACGGTTATGATTAACCAACTTTTGTGAAACTAATCAATTTAGAATAAAAGGGTTTGTATTGAAACTACACAAATAACGTTTTTGTATCTACGCAATCGTTATCTTTGGTTTCCTTTTGGTTTCAGTTTTATTTTCTGTTGTAATTGAAAGTTAAAAGCAGAATAGAGTGAAATAATTGATTTAAAATGTATGGCTTTTTGTGCAACGTAAGAATGAATGACATGTTAATACTGAGGGAGAATAAATAACTAAACAACAATTGACTTTTGAGAGATAAATTAGACTCATTATATCTTCTACTATTTCTTGATCTACACAAATCATGTAATTAGATGTATAACTTACACAAATTTGAAAAAGATAAGGCTGCTCCTATGCTGGCATAGTTAAAGATGTGTTGAAGCATACCAATACCGTTGTAAAATCTATTTCAAAAGACACATGAAGAGAAAAACATAACTTTTTTGTTCTGTTTGGGATACAAGTTCGAAGCATTTGTAATCTATGTACCACCGACTCTTTGGATGCAAGACACGTACACATTTGATTATATTCAATTATTTTCTTTTTATTGAAGTATTACTGGTTTTTATATGTCGGTGTCAGCGTCGTAACTGGTGTCTATTTTGGTGTTTCATAATTTGCAATATAATTTCACTGTAGCAAAATGTAATTGAGTATATATAACAATCAACCCTATATACAACATTTATTAAGATAATATCATATAATTTTCTCACTTTTGCTCTCCAAATTGTGTCTGCAGTGATGTAAGTGACTCAGAAGACGACGACGAAGATTCAGATTCTTGTATCTGTTCAATAATGTAGAAATCTTCATAGCTGTCTCAAACTCTCTGCTGGAGTATTCAGGGTCCCAATTGTTGCCTGTCAACCCTGAATTTGATCAAATCATACAAAACATGTTAAGATTTTTGTTCCGAGGTGGGACCACATAGTCCAATAACCAAAAAAAGCAGCTTCTCATGTCTACCAATACGCCGATTCAGTCCGTCTTACTGAGTTTTGAGACAATATCTTAGACGAACTTTGGGATGAATTCTCGGATTTCAATCGAAACACGCGTTACTTCTAGCAATGATTTGGACAGTGATGATAGCTTTCATGCTCTGCCACAATCTACTGATGCTGTAAAAGTTGTTGACTCAACTGCTTAGATCATTATTTCCTTCTGTTTTCTTTGTTCCATAATTTATGGAACAAATTTTCACTTGATCACTTTTACCTTTTATGTGAATCTACTCTTCGTATTAGATTTGTACAGTTATACTGTACACATTCTAGGAAAGAGCTTCTTCTATGTGTTTTACCTTGACAATATCTTTGTATAAATATGAATTTTATCAATCCGACATTTAATAGAAAAGTTATCATGAGGTACATTTTGTCTGTAAAATTTGGTAAAACTGGAAATTTAATTGGTGTCATCAGATTATTTTATTTCACTTTTTTAATTTTGGTTTGATTTCATTTTCTTAAGTAGATATCTACTCCTTTAATCAGAAGGAAAAAAAAACTGTTTACAACAAAATGATACTCCCTCCATCTTATTTTAATGGTCTGATTTGAGTTGTACACAATTAGTACAAAAATATTTAGTTATGCTATTTTTAATGATAAAATGAGTTTCATTTAATAAAATACCTTTATTAATTGCAATTAGTTGAGAAGTTTGATGAGTTGAGATATAATAAATAAGAGTATATAATTAGAAAAAAGTAATTAATGTTATATTGGTATGGTAAAATAATAAATAATTTGAGACGGAAAAAAAATGAGAAAGATGGATGGAGTGAGAATTAGAGAAGTAATCTTAACTGTCTCATACCAACTTGATGAAGGAATAAACAACAGGACAATCACATATTTGATGCTTGTGTTCCTCTCTATAATTGGTGCCCACTGTCAACAGATAGTGTTGATGGTATTATCATGTGATTCCTCACATACTAAAACTTTGCCTGTCAAGTCCATGGAATTAATATTTGTATATATTTTCAACCAGTTTAAAAGATTTTTTTCAATTTCAAATTCTAGTGTTAGTGGCTTGGAGTGATTATCTTTTTATTTATTTATTTATTAGTTATAAGCTGAAAGATAAGAAATTAAAGTTCTTGTTTCCATAACCAAGAGCTTGCCTTTATTTTTTTCTGGGGGAGCATTCTCCTACATGTGCTTGCAGCTTTCTTAATGTAACCTTTGGTTTGATTGCTGCTTTTCACTAAGTCAGGTACTTTACAAGAATGCATGCATTTCCTTCTGTCTTGTTAACTTAAATTTTATATCAGCTGTGCATCATTTGCGGCAACTGATGTAAGATTTATAGGTCACATATGTAATTAATTAATAAAGTGTGTTAGGGTCATTATATAATTAGCCAGTAAACTAGGGGTCAAATAATATATAATAGTTTATGGCTAAAGAGCATAATAGTTATGAAAATTAATAGTATAGATACTAGACAGTTTCTAATTTAATGAGGGGCTGAATTGGAAATACTGCAATTTGGGATATAACTAATAATAGTTATATATATGGGTAATGGTTCCCAAGGCAAACACGATAAGACTATTCAGTTTCACAAAACCCTAAAAGAGAAAACTCTCTAGTTCTCTCTATCCCCATCAAGAGAGCAAGGTCTTCAGGGTGTTTTGCTGAGGAAGATCACCCAACCCATTGGCTCTATCATCATCATCCCAAGATTTCATCAATGGCAATTCCCACTGGTACACTTCCGCCTTTGGTTATTCATCATGTAATTGGCATGGATCGTTGAGCATAATGCTATTTAGGGTTTACCAACAATTGGTATCAGAGCCTAACATGCTTGATTCATGATGAAATTCGGTTATTGTCTTTGTTTTAGGATTCAATTTGAGAATTTTGACATGATTGAAATCTTAGGGTTTGTAATTTGGGAACTTGGATATATATATATATATTATGGAATCCATATTTTTTTTGTTTCCGGTTATATATTCTGTGTTGATATGCCATTGATGGTTCACTATAAAGATTTCCTATAATTGTTGATTGTTTTGGATGATAGGAACAATTAATGAATCGTGAACAATGCCATGAAATTATGTTCAATATTTTGTTTTATTGCCATGGCTTATTGTTTTCATCGTATATGTATCAGTTTGTTTCATTCAATCGATTTACCAAATCGATTGACGCCAAACTTATTTCAAAAGAAGCTAATCGATTGTGTCAATCGATTGTATATGTCCCAGACCAAGTTCAATTTGAAACTTATTTTGTTAAATCGATTTGCCCAATCGATTTATTAATACTGGTTTGGCTCTGTGACTTTCACAATCGATTGTGTCGATTGATTTAAACAATAAAATTAAAGTTGTGATTGGATCAATCGATTTGCCAAATCGATTAGCTTGCAAGGCATGCTACTGACTTGCACAATTTAATTTTAGTAAATATGCCAATCGATTTGCCTAATCGATTTAAGCAATCAGTTTAGTCTTTGTGATTTAAACAATCGATTTGCCTAATCGATTTAAGGCTAACTGGCCCTCTGACTTGCACAATTTATTTTCTAATAAATGTACCAATCGATTGATAGCATGCTTGATTTTTTGAAAATGTGCAAATCGATTTTGCCAATCGATTGATTTATCACAGACTACAAATACATATTATATGCGTGTTATTTTTTTTTTGATAATTATCATTTTTTTATGAAACAAAATTATCAAATACTAATGAAACACAGTTTATATTAGTGAACAATATTTTTTTTTAAATATTGTTTTATTTGGATATAATGAATATATGTTCAAGTCAAGTTTGACATTTTGAATGAGTTAATTGAAACTTGACGTCGCCAAAGTGACCTCTCTTGTCTAAATTGCTCATAAAGAGTGTCAAGTGGCTGTGTATATGTTTATTCATGCGGGTATTGACCGGCCCAAAGGAAGGTTAATATTTGGCAGAATTACATGTACACCTGCAATGATAAATGTGTGACAATTATTTGGTATACATGTGAGCAGTAAATCAGCCCAAAGGAAGGTTTATTGTTTGACATGTCTTATTGTCAATAGTTGATCGTTGCAACAAGAGTACCACTAGTAGTTGGTGTTACTGTCCAAAGACTTGACACCAATGGTGCACTGGGTATCTTGAGATGGGTTAAATTCCATGATTTGAACATATGTATTTATTTATTGATTTATTTTCCTATAATGTGAGTTTCTAAGTTTCGTCATTTATTTAATTCGCAGCATCTATTGCTTCCATATCTGCAAATTTGAGTTCTATTCCTGTCCTTAATAGAACAAATTTTAAGGAATGGGAAGAGAACATTGTGATTGTTCTTGGCTGCATGGATCTAGACCTTGCATTAAGAATTGAACGACCCCCTACTCCTAAGGACTCTAGTTCTTCTGAGAAAAAATCAGAGTATGAGAAATGGGATCGCTCAAATCGCATAAGTCTTATGATCATAAAGCGTGGCATTCCTGAGGTCTTTAGAGGTGTTGTCTCGGATGAGGTAGTTACAACTAAAAATTTCCTTGCTGAGATGGAAAAACGCTTTGAAAAAAGTGATAAGGCTGAAACAAGTTGTTTGTTTCAGAATTTAATTTCCATGAAGTATCAAGGCAAGAGAAATATAAGAGAGCACATTAAGATGATGTCCAACATTGCTTCTAAGCTTAAAGGACTAAAGCTTGAGTTGTCAGATGACTTACTCATTCATTTAGTATTGCTGTCTCTTCCTGCGCAATTCAGTCAGTTTAAAGTGACATATAATTGTCAAAAGGAGAAATGGACTCTTAATGAGCTCATTTCATTATGTGTGCAAGAAGAGGACAGGCTGAAGCAAGATAGGACTGAAAGTGCTCACTTTACTAGCATATCTAAAGACAAGGGCAAAAGGAAAAGAATTGAGGAGCCCAAGAACAAAGCTGCTGCTAAGGGTCTAGAACAAAAGAAGCAGACTAAGGATAACAACTGCTTCTTCTGCAGAAGTCCTGGACACGTGAAGAAGGATTGTGCCAAATATCACGCTTGGCGTGTTAAGAAAGGGTTGCCTGAACTTCCGAAAGCCTAGTGATACTGAAAGATGCATCTATGTAGGAGATGGGAAGAAGGTAGAAGTTGAAGCCATAGGAAAATTTAGATTATTATTAAGTTCCGGTCATTATTTGATTTTAGAAGACACTTTTGTTGTACCGTCATTTAGACGGAATTTGGTCTCTATTTCTTATTTGGACAAATCAGGATATTATTGTTCATTCAGGAATAAAGAATTTACTTTGTCTTTAAATTCAAATGTTATTGGAACCGGTTTACTTTCTGGTTATGATAATCTTTATTTGTTGGAAACTTTGGCTAACTATAATGAAACCTTGAGTGTGGAATAACGTGGTACTAAGTGAAAAATTGACAATTTCAATTCAGGAGTGCTTTGACACAAGCGTCTAGGTAACATCTCTAGAAACAGATTTGAACGACTTGTGTCAGATGGAATTTTAGATTCCATTGACTTCACAGACTTTAACGTTTGTGTAGCATGCATTAAAGGAAAACAGACTAAAGATAAGAAATTAGGCGCATATAGAGCTATAAACGTCTTAGAATTGATACATACGGACATCTGTGGGCCATTTCCAACTCCTTCTTGGAATGGTCAACAGTATTTTATATCATTCATAGACGATTATTCTAGATATGCCTACCTTTACCTAATTCACGAAAAGTCCCAATCAATAGACGTGTTCAAATCCTTTAAGGCAGAAGTTGAGAATCAACTTAATAAAAGAATTAAAAAGGTCAAATCTGATCGTGGTGGTGAATACTACGGCATATATGACGGTTCAGGTGAACAACGTTCGGGACCATTTGCCAAATACCTAGAGGAATGTGGAATCGTCCCACAATACACTATGCCGGGGTCACCTAGCATGAATGGTGTAGCTGAAAGACGAAACAGGACTCTTAAGGATATGGTAAGGAGTATGATTTGTCATTCCACCTTGCCAGAGTCACTCTGGGGAGAGGCATTAAAAACAGCAGCATACATTCTTAATAAAGTACCAACTAAGGCAGTGGCTAAAACACCTTATGAGCTTTGGATTGGGCGTAAGCCTAGTCTGAAGCACCTTCATGTTTGGGGATGCCCAGCTGAGGTAAGGCCTTATAGGCCGAATGAAAAGAAATTTGAACCCCGAACAATTAGCAGCTATTTTATAGGGTACTCAGAAAAATCAAGGGGCTATAAATTTTATGATCCTAATTTGAGAACAATTTTTGAGACGGGAACGACGACGTTCTTTGAGGATATTGAGTTTGGGGGGAAGATTAAGGTTAAAGATTTTGTCTTAGAGGAAGAATCGGTAACAATTCCAGAACTGATTCTTCCACCAGTTGACTTTCCCATTATTGAACAAACTCAAGATGATCTGGTTGTTCAGGAAGAACAAAATCCAGATCAAATTCAAGATCCTAAAGAACAAGTGCCTCAAGAGCCAGCTCTATTGCGGAGATCCACTAGAGAAAGGAAAAATGCTATTTCGGATGATTATGTAGTATTTATCAATGAGGTAGAGGAAAATGTTGGCATGATGCAAGACAATTCAGTTTGGGAACTTATCCCCTTATCTGAAGGAGTGAAACCCATTGGTTGCAAATGGATTTTTAAAACCAAGCGGGATTCCAATGGTAATGTGGAGAGATATAAGGCACGTCTTGTAGCTAGGGTTATACTCAAAAGGAAGGGATTGATTATAAAGAGACTTTCTCTCCGGTTTCATCGAAGGACTCTTTAAGAATAATCATGGCTCTTGTTGCTCCCTTTAATTTGGAGCTTCATCAAATGGATGTAAAAACAGCTTTTCTCAATGGCGACATTGATGAGACGATCTATATGGTGCAGCCAGAAAACCTTGTGTTGGGAGACCCAAAGAATATGGTGTGCAAACTAAGAAAATCCATTTATGGGCTAAAACAAGCTTCTCGTCAATGGTACCATAAATTTCATCAAGTAATTCTCTCATTTGGTTTTGAGATGAATACAGTTGATGATTGTGTGTATCATAAGTTCAGTGGGAGCAAACATATTTTCCTGGTCTTGTATGTTGATGACATACTGCTTGCCACTAACGATATAGGCATGTTGCACGAAACTAAGAAATTTCTATCAAAGCATTTTGAGATGAAAGATCTTGGTGACGCCTCTTTTGTATTAGGAATTCAGATACACCGAGACAGATCTCAAGGTATTCTTGGATTGTCACAAAAGAGCTATATCGATAAGGTTCTCAAAAGGTTTGGGTTACAGGATTGTTAACCAGGGGATACCCCAGTTGCTAAGGGAGACAAGTTTAGTCTCAAACAGTGCCCTAAGGGAAGTTTGGAAATTCGAGAAATGCAAAAGATCCCTTATGCTTCAGCTGTAGGGAGTCTTATGTATGCCCAAGTATGTACACGTCCAGACATAGCGTTCATAGTAGGGATTTTAGGTAGATATTTAAGCAATCCAGGTCTTGACCATTGGAAAGCAGCTAAGAGGGTCATGAGATATTTAAGAGAACAAGAAACTACATACTCACATATAGGAGGTCAGACCAGTTAGAGATCACTAGGTACTCTGACTCGGATTTTGTGGGATGCCAAGACAGCTTAAGATCAACTTCCAGCTATGTCTTTCTGTTAGCTGGTGGAGCAGTTTCTTGGCGTAGTGCCAAGCAAGGTCTCACTGCTTCATCAACCATGGCAGCGGAATTCGTAACAATTCATTAGGCATCTGACCAGGGCATTTGGCTGAAATTTTTTGTCACGGGGCTGCAAATAGTTGTAGGGATTGAAAGACCACTCAAGTTGTATTGTGACAATAGATCAGCAGTCTTGTATTCTAACAATAATAGGAGCTCAACCAAGTCAAAGCACATTGACATTAAGTTCCTAGTTGTTAAAGAGAAGGTACAAAGTGGACAGATATCCATAGAACACTTAAGGACAAACTCCATGATTGCAGATCCGCTCACTAAAGGTCTACCACCCAAGGTCTTTCATGAGCATACTGCTCACATGGGTGTGCTACAGTTTGAGGAATCTTGATTTTAGTGGGAGTTTCGTCCATTATGCAATTTATGTTCTATGTTTAATTGCAAAGCACAAATACATTGTATTTGGATTTTCTGATCAGAAATAAAGTTTAAAGTATTCAGTTTTGGTTACTTTGTACATTTAAGTTATGGTATGATCTCATTAGGTAAAGTAGGACCAGTTGAAAATTGACATGTATTGACCAACTTCATGTAATTTTCATGCTACACTTTTCATAATGGGTCTATGTCATTTAGTTGTGTCAGTACGGGTGATCATTGATGGGTTTAGTTATGCTTATTATGACGAAAGCCTCTTTGGTTCCATGTGCTGATATGATTAATGGACGGGACAATTTGGATTATACTCAAGGTAATTATAATCACATTTTTGACATCATAAAGTCTAACACACTCTTAAGGATAGATGTTTGACCAGTGGGAGATTGTAAGATTTATAGGTCACATATGTAATTAATTAATAAAGTGTGTTAGGGTCATTATATAATTAGCCAATAAACTAGGGGTCAAATAATATATAATAGTTTATGGCTAAAGAGCATAATAGTTATGAAAATTAATAGTGTAGATACCAGGCAGTTTCTAATTTAATGAGGGACTGAATTGTAAATACTGCAATTTGGGATATAACTAATAATAGTTATATATAGGGGTAATGGTCCCCAAGGCAAACACGATAAGACTATTCAGTTTCACAAAACCCTAAAAGAGAAAACTCTCTGGTTCTCTCTATCCCCATAAAGAGAGCAAGGTCTTCAGGGTGTTTTGCTGAGGAAGATCACCCAACCCATTGGCTCTATCATCATCATCCCAGGATTTCATCAATGGCAATTCCCACAGGTACGCTTCCGCCTTTGGTTATTCATCATGTAATTGGCATGGATCGTTGAACATAATGCTATTTAGAGTTTACCAACAACTGATTCTTTCTGTTAGAGGCAAAACCAAAAATCATTCATACGGAGAGTTGAAAAACTATAATTATATATGATGGTATCGAACGCTGAACTCACATTTAATTTATCTATTTTGATTAAAGAGATAACTCTAGAATAAGCATGGAGTTTTTAGTTTACTCATGTAGAAGCTATTAGAGACAACAATCTGGTGGTTATGATTGATGGATATAGTATTTGGATGTAGATTTAAGTTTTTCCTTTAAAGACATGATTTACTGAGATGCGGACCATAATCAATGGTGAATTTTGTTAGTAAATTTTGAGGATATTTCAAAAGTTTTAAATAAATTATGTTTTATATTTTAAGTGAGAAATATGAAAATATATTACTGTGTGTGTGTGTGTCTTCCTCCATTTCCCTCCGATTTCGCATGTCTGTTTTCTGTGAACTAGTAAAAAACCACTCGCACAATTTTTGCTCTAGAAAGTTGCGAATTTCCTATATAAATAGAGGACTTCACCCAGTTCACAACTTGCACTAAAACTCCGAGATTTTTTTGGGGTTTTCTATCTTATCCCTTTTCTGTTTTGTCTCTTCTTTTCTTTTTGTGCCTTTGATGAAATATTGTCATGTCAGATTTGGAGTGGTATTGATATCATACTTATGAGTGACCGTAATAGTCATATTGAGGGTGTAATTCTAGAACAGTTTTTCTACAGTTCAGTAGAATACTGATACAATTTTTAATTGAGATGTTTGATCCTGGAGACATTGTGTTTGATAGTCTAGTTGCACAATTTTAGGCAGTTCCACAAAACATCTTAAAGAGAGCGAGCTAGTCCCCGACTCAACCCCATAATTAATTTGGTGGTTGAATCTTATTTTTGAAAACTATTTTTTGAAACTCAAAATAAAATAATTTTAAGACATTTCTTTCTGCCACGTTTACTGAAAGATTATTGGTTCAGGTTCTATAACTTATGATTTTAACAAATTGTTTCGATTTGAGGGATATCACTTCAAATGTTGGCAACAAAAGATGTTATTTTTCTTAAATACAATAAGAGTTGTTGTCGTTTTGAAGAATGACATTCCAATAGTTCTTGAAATAGCTAAACAAGAGAAAAAATATATAAGAAAGCTAAAGAATTACAACTATGGAATGATAAAGATTATCTATGCAAGAATTATATTCTTAACAAATTATCAGATGACCCATATGATTACAGTGCTCGTCACTCTGCTAAATATGTTTTGGATGCTCTGAAGAAGAAACATGACACTAATGAAATTGGAGCTAAAAAGTATGTCGTGAGCCACTATCTCGAGTATCATATGATCAATGACAAATTCGTGGAGGCTAAATCTCATGAAATTCAAAAGATAGCTCATGAAATCATATCTAAAGGTATGACTTTATATGAATAATTTCGAAATGCTGTTATTATTGATAAATTGTCACCATCTTGGAAGGATTTCAAATATTCTTTCATTATATAACAAAATAACTTTCCTAGAAAGTTTGATAACCCGCCTCCGAATTGAAGAAAAATCTTAAAAGCATGTCCAAAAATGGAGATGTGTTGTAGTTCACCTCTAGAAATACTTTGATTCTAAAGGACATCTGAACACTTCGAAGATAAGAAAGAATATGATTTTTGGCTTTCATTTGAATAAGGCATAGTTTATTTAGTCTATAGAGACAAATTTGTATCTCATTGGTGGTAGAAAATTTTATTGATTGTTTGTTATGCTTTGAATAGAGTTCCTGAATCTTAAAGAAAAACATATCCTTATTAGATTTTGAAGGAAACACAACCTAACTTGTCTTATCTTCAAACTTGGGGTTGTTTGGCTTATGTTAGGATCCCTGATCCCAAGCAAGTTAAACTTGCCAGTAGAGCCTATGAATGTCTATTCATTGGGTATGCAGTAAACAACAAATCGAGAAATAATGGAGGCACTGGAACTAGTCACGTTCACGTGATTAGAAACATTGAAAGCAGCGAAGAAGGTGAAACATAACCTCAAAGAAGTAAGAGAGCAAGATTAGCTAAGTATCATGAACCCGATTATATCGCCTATACATTACAAGAGGATCCAACAAATCTTCAAGAAGCTTTGTCATCTTTGGATGCAAATCTGTGGCAATAAGCTATAAACGATGAAATGAATTCTTTAGAGATTAATAAGAACTGACATTTAGTAGACTTATCTCCTAGATGCAAACCAATAGGTTGTAAATGAATTTTCAGAAAGAAACTAAAACTCGATAGAGTTGTTGATACATACAAGGCTTGTCTTATAGCCATTGTTTTAAAGCAAAGAGAAAATATAGATTTCTTCGACTTTTTTTCTTCGGTCACTATAATTACATCCATTAAGATACAAATTTTGTTTGTTGCTATTCATAACTTGGTGGTACACCAAATGAAAGTGAAAATTACTCTTTAAATGGTGACTTGGAAGAAGAAATCTATATGGAGTAAATTGAAGGTTTTGTGATTTATGGACAAGAAAACAAGGTTTACAAGTTAGATAAGTGTGTATATGGTATCAAACAAGCTCCTAAACGATGACATGAAAAATTTGATAACTTGATTATATTGAATGAGTTTAAAGTGAATGAAAACGACAAAGGTACTCACTACAGATTTGAAAATGACATTTACACTATCATATGTCTCTATATAGATGACTTACTCATATTTGATTCAAATATTCATGTTGTAAATATTGTGAAATCATTTTTTGTAACAACTTTGATATGAAAAAATCTCAGAGAAGTGAATGTAATCTTTGTTATCAAGATTACTAGTTCAAAAAAGAAAATTTCTTTGGATCGGTCTCACTATGTTAAAAGATCTTAAAGAAATACAATTACTTTGACTGTAAACCTGTTTGCACACCATATGATCCAAGTGTAAATTTTTTCAAAAACACTAGTGAAGGTGATAGACAAACTGAATATGCGAGTATCATTGGTAGCTTTATGTATGCCATTGATTGTACTAGACCCAACATTGCCTACACCATGGGACTATTGTGGAGGTTTACCAACAAACCTTGTATGGAGCATTGGCACTCTATTGAAAAAGTCATGAGATACCTAAAATGAACCTTGAACCTTTGATTACATTATCAAAGATTTTCTATTGTCCTAGAAGGATACAATGATGCTGATTGAAATACCTTATCAAATGATTCCAAAACATCAAGTGGCTATATATTTAGCATAGCTGGAGGAGTTGTATCTTGAAAGTCGAAGAAATAGAAGATATTAATTCAATCCACTATAAAGTTTGAAATGTTAGTTCTAGCAACCATTAGTGAAAAAGCTAACTGGTTGAGATACTTGCTAGCTCCATAGTTACAAGTTTATGTTTTATGATGATTATGTGTTATTTTCATGATCTATGTATCTAAATGTTGAATTGATATTTGAGTAGGTTGGTGATTATCTGAGAAAGTTGATCTAATTGATTTAATGAAATAATACTAAGGTGAATATATATTAATTGATGAATATGAACAACTTATTAAATTGATAATGCGTTTAAAATTATGATTTGACCTCGATGAGTATTTTTGTTTATCATGAAGTACTAGTGAGAAATAATTAATTGGAGTGTTGTCAAGAAAAGAATTATATGATAAAAGTGTATATGATATGAATATTCTATGATTAAACTTTGAATTGTTGCCATAAAGAGAACTATATTATAAATATACATATGCATATGTTATGAATATTCTATGTTTAGACTGAAGAGGTATGTGAAAATATGACATGATTAGAGTTAATAAGTAATTGAGAAAATACTATGATGTTTATATGATATTTGTATATGTTAGACACATTTATGTTACATCAGAAGCTTGGAGTTGAAGCTTGGAGTTAAGGTTATATTTTGAGAAATCTCCATTTTGATAATTGACACTAGAGGTGCGAAAATTGGTAAATTAGTATGTTAATTTTATTTTAAGATTTTATTATTATTATTTTTTGTTTACGAATGAGATAGTATAAGTATCATTGTAAATTCAAAAAACCGTAAG
>JBBPBR010000005.1:42159444-42175052 GCA_037974775.1 Cicer pinnatifidum
AATAATATATTACATTTTATTTTATGAATCAAACTGATTCGTTTATTTTATAAAAAATCAAGTAATATTTTTTTTAACAGTTAATATCAATTAATAATGGCAATTTAGTAAAGTACAATTTCCAAAATCAATATGGTTTGAAAATCTACGGTTTGATGACAATTATGTGTTTTGTGAAATATTGATAAAGTTTTTGGTTAAGCAATATCAAATATTTATTGTTCCTAAATTGGTTTAGCATTGTCAATGTATTTTTTGGTGAGATTATAACATATAATATTGCTTATCATGATATAAATAAAATTTTAGATTTAACATGGAAACAAAATTTAACCTCCATCATGAAACTATAACAACCTCTATCATAAAACAAAAATTAACCTCTATCATGAAAAATTAACCTCCATCATGAAACAAAAATAATTGTATATCTATATCATGCAAGAAATCATAAAAGATAATATGGATGATTACACTATTGTTAGAAAAATGAGAGCTACAAAAGCAAGACATAAAAGGAAAATTATATTGGACAAAAGAAGAGCAAAAAGGATGAAACTTGATTGTCACTCTACTATGTCAAATCCCAATTCTGAATTAAATGTTATATGTAATTATCAAAACACTCCTTTGTCTGATATTACATTGGATGATAACAACAAATGTTCAATATCTTCTTTTAATCAGAGTTACACCTCAAACATAAAGACAGGGGGAGTGTTATACAAAGTCAACAACATTCAAATTTCTGTCATCGGACAAAGGAAAATCAAATGTCTGGACTACACCCTTTGGGGGCTAATCTTTTTAGAAAATTTCAAATTGATGATTCAGGTTCATGTTGAACATCAAAATCATTACCAAACGTGCTCCCATTAAACACACAAACATATGAAAATGACAATAGCGACGATGACTTACATGTCTCGGATCCTGAATTCGATGAAAGTGAAGGTACAGACCGTATTAGCCAAATATATGATTTATCTTTTGAAAATCATGTACAAACTAAATACAAATGAAAAAACTTAAATGATTCCCTTAATAGATGCAATTGATGATGTCGCAGATAGTAATACTGATGAAGATGAAGTTTTCCTAAACAATAACACATTTGAAGAATCTGTCAATAGACAAGGTCTATTTATGCATTTTAAGGTTATAATTTAATATGCTTAATATTTAATATGTTACGAAGTTGTTAATATTAAATTACTTGATGTTGATTTATTTCAGTATATTCTGATCTTGGCAATTCCATGATTAAATGCAATTATTGTGGAGCAAACATGTGGTACCAAGAACGAATGAATAAAAGTTCTCATTCTGCAAATCCAAAATTTTCCATGTGTTGTGGCAATGGAAAAGTGAAACTTCCCCTACTAAAGACACCACCACCACTTCTTCAAAAACTACTTTTCACACATGATTCCCCTAAAAGTAAAAACTTTCAACAACATATTAGGATGTATAATATGATGTTTGCATTCACCTCTCCTGGAGCAAAGTTGGACAATAGGTTTAATACTGGACGAGGACCACCAAATATGAGAATACAAGGTCAAACATGTCACAGGATAGGCAGTTTGTTATCACTACTTGGTCAAACACCCAAGTTTGCACAACTATATATTTACGATACTGAAAATGAGATCCAAAACAGAATCCAAGGATTCAGGTAAACTTATCATCTATAAGTATTATGTTAGCATTTTTAATATACATTTTATCAATTATATTATGTTCAGTAAGCTTCTATAGCAACAAATAAACACAAAATTCAGTATATAATTTCATATAGTTATCATACATTCATTAATATATAATGATAATGATAATAATAATAATAATAATAGGAATAATAATAACAATAATAATAATAATAATAATAATAATAATAATAATAATAATAATAATAATAATAATAATAATAATAATAATAATAATAATAATAATAATAATAATAATAATAATAATAATAATAATAATAGGAATACAGAGAGAGAGAGAGAAATGTCATGCTAATTGATAATTTTATTAATCTAAAATATCAATAAATTTGGGATTTTTAATTCATATGCCTTACAAACAATTGCATGTTTCCTATCACATTTTTCAATACTATCTTTATAAGCACTAACAATTTGATATTATAAATTATGAATATATAGGAACAACAATATTAATCAACAGACAGTTCAAGAGCTTAGTAACATGCTTTACCAATACAACATACATGCTCAATCATTTAAAATGGCAAGAGTACGATTGCAAGATAATCAAGTGCATGATTTGAAACTACGCTTGATTTCTGAAAGATCATCTGATGGAAGATTATATAACCAACCAACTGTGTCTAAAGTGGTTGCACTAATAGTTGGTGATGTGGATAGAGGTTCAAAAAGAGATATTATAATGGAGACACAAAGTGGTACGCTAAAAAGGATTGACGAGTTTCATCCAAGTTATTTAGCATATCAATATCCTTTGCTATTCCCTTATGGTGAAGATGGTTATAGACCAAAAATTGCTCATAGAGAGACAGTAGGAACAAAGAGTTCTAATCGGAATCAACTTACAATACGAGAATGGCTTGCATATAGAATTATGTCAAGAGATCAGGAGGCACAAACAACATTGAGATCAAGAAGATTACTCCAACAATTCTTGGTTGATGGATTCACAATGATGGAGGGACAAAATCTCAATTGGTTGAGAAACAACCAATCAAAATTGTGAGTTGAAAAATATCGCAGTTTGAATGACAAATAGGGAAACAACCAAGTTCAAGGTTCAAATAGGGGTAAGAGAGTTGTGTTACCAGCAACATATGTCGGTAGTCGTCGTTACATGGATAACTTATACTTTGACGGCATGGCTATTTGTAGCTATGGTGGATTTCCTGACCTTTTTATTACATTTACATGTAATCCTAATTGGCCAGAAGTCCAACGATTGTTGGCATCAAATAATTTAAAAACTATTGATCGTTCAGACATAATTGCAAGGATATTTAAAATGAAGTTTGACGAGCTACTAGCAGATTTGACAAAGAAACAAGTTTTTGGCAAAATACTTGCAAGTAAGTATTCCTCTTAATATTTATTAATAGTTTATATGTTGTAAACTTATATGCTCATCATGTAATAAATTGAAAATTAACCTTTGTAGATATGTACACCATTGAATTTCAAAAGCGAGGTTTGCCACATGCCCATATCTTGATATTCCTTCATCCATCAACAAAATACCCAACACCAGATGATATTGACAAAATAATTTCAGCTGAAATTCCGGACCATGTCGGTGATCCAGAATTGTACAATTTGGTCAAATCACACATGATACATGGACCATGTGGTTTATCAAACCATAAAGCACCGTGCACAAAAGATAGAAAATGTAAAAAGTTCTTTCCAAAAAAGTACCAAGATAGAACAATTGTTGATCAAGATGGATTTCTAGTGTATAAAAGAACTCATAATACACGAACAGTTGATGATAATGACATCCATCTAGATAATCGGCTTGTTGTCCCATACAACCAAGGTTTGCTTCGTAAGTATCAAGCTCACATCAACACGGAATGGTGTAATCAAAGTACATCAATCAAATATTTATTTAAGTACATCAACAAAGGTTGTGATAGAATAACTGCAACGATAGTGTCAAATGAATCATCATCCGGAGAACCAGAAGTTGATGAGATTAAACAATATCTTGATTGTAGATATGTCTCACCCAGTGAAGCGTGTTGGAGAATCCTAGCTTTCCCAATACACGGAAGAAAACCGGCTGTTGAAAGATTTTTTTTCCACTTACAAGGTGAACAACCAATTTATTATCATGATTATGAAAATATTAATACTGTTTTGCAAAAACCATCAGTTACAGAATCCATGTTCACCTCATGGATGGAAGCAAATAAGGTATATCCTAAAGCTAGAGAATTAACATATAGCAAATTTGTGTCCAAGTTTGTATATGTTAAAAGTAAAAGATGTTGGAAACCACGAACCAAAGAGTATACGGTTGGAAGACTTATATGGGTTCCACCATGTACAGGAGAGTTATATTATTTGAGAATGATGCTCACTAATGTTAAAGGCCCACAAAGTTATGAACAAATAAAGACATTTTGTAATTGTATTTATGATAGCTTTCAAGATGTCTGTTTTGCAATGGGGTTGATTGGAGATGATAAAGAATACATTGAAGCTATCAAAGAGGCACATAAATGGGGATTTGGATATTTCTTGCGGAAACTTTTTGTGACCATGCTCTTGGCAAGTACTATGAATCGACCAGCTGATGTGTGGAATAAGAGTTGGCATTGGTTAGCAGATGGAATTTTATATGAGCAAAGAAGGATCTCAAACAACAAAGGTATACAATTAATTATCCAATTACTATATTTTATTAACATAATATTACTCCAACTACAATAGTGGTCAATAGTTGTTTGGTCATACTAAATTATATAGGAATAATATCTTAAAGTTATCATACTAGAAACATATATTATTTGCTGCACAAATTAAATGATTTTTTTTATTGAATTCATTCATTTGTTTTTATATGTTATCTTACAAAATAATTTACTATTCTCAATTCATTCCAAACAAAAAAAGTATATATGCATCATCATACCAAATTTAATTAGCTTTATCGATATCAACATAAAATACATCTCATGCTATTACTTCATCTCCAATATAATTAAAAATTTATATGTTATTAGATTTGATGCTAAATGATGAGGAGATTCAAAATTTAACTCTCGTGCAAATTGAGAAACATTTGCAAGATAACAGAAAGAGCTTAAAGGAATACAAGCCAATGCCATATCCAAAAGGATATGTGATGACACAATTGGGGAATAGACTTATTTATGAAGAACGTAACTACAATGTAGCAGAACAATTTCAAGAGTTTCAAACTTTGTACGCAACGCTTATAGGTTAGTTGACAATTATTTTCAAATAAATTTGAATATGATTTTTATTCAATATTTTAAATTTTTATTATATTGGTTAAAAATAGATGAGAAAATTGTGATCTTCCTTAAAATCATGAAAGCTGTTGAGGAGCAAAAGGGGGGAGTATTTTTTCTTTACAGCTACGGTGGTACAGGAAAAACATTTATGTGGCGAACGTTGGCTTCAAAAATACGTTCAGGAAAGCAAATTGTGTTGACAGTGGCCTCAAGTGGAATAGCATCACTATTGCTACCAGGTGGGAGAACAGCACATTCAAAGTTTAAAATTCCTGTTCCTACACTAGAGTCATCTACATGTAATATAGATAAATGTAGTGATCATGCAGAATTACTGAAGGCAACCAAATTAATCATATGGGATGAAGCGCCTATGGCTCATAAGTTTTGTTTTGAGGCACTTGATAAAACATTGAAAGATATCATGAGTGAAACTAAGTTCAAAAATACTATCTTTGGAGGCAAGGTTGTAGTATTTGGTGGAGATTTTAGGCATATTTTACCGGTTATCCCAAGAGGAAGCCGATCAGATATTGTTAATGCAACAATTAACTCTTCCTATATTTGGGATCATTGTCAAGTGTTAAGACTCATGAAAAACATGTGTTTGTTGCCAGCAATGCAAAGAGAAAATATGGATGAACTTAAACAATTTTCAGAATGGATTTTAAAATTAGGAGATGGAAAGCTTTCAGAGCCTAATGACGATCATGCAGATATCCAAATACCACCGGAGTTGACAATCACTAATTTCAACGATCCACTTCAAGCAATCGTTCAAAGCACATATCCAAATTTAATCCAAAATTACAAGAATGAAGATTTTTTGCAATGTAGAGCAATTTTGACATCAACAATAGAGATTGTTGATTCAATAAATGAATATGTGATGAGCTTAATACAACATATTATTATTATTATTATTATTATTATTATTATTATTATTATTATTATTATTATTATTATTATTATTATTATTATTATTATTATTATTATTATTATTATTATTATTATTATTATTATTATTATTATTATTATTATTATTATTATTACCTTTATTTATATAATTATAGTTATTGAATTATGTGTATATTCAATTAATATCGTTACTTTATTGCACTAATTATAGGAGAAGAAAATGAGTATTTAAGTTCAGATTCTGTTGATTGTTCAGAAAGTCATGGAAATGAATCTTTTGATATCCTTACACCTGAATTTTTGAGCACATTAACTACCTCAGGCCTTCCAAACCACAAAATAAAACTAAAAGTTGGAACTCCAATCATGCTTTTGCGAAATCTTGATCAATCTAAAGGTTTATGTAATGGAACAAGACTTATTGTTTCAAGGCTTGCAAATCATGTACTCGAAGCAAAGATAATTTCAGGAAAAAATATTGGAAACTTGATATATATCCCACAAATGTCTATGTCACCTTCTCAATCACCTTGGCCTTTCAAGCTAATTAGGAGACAATTTCCCATAGTTGTTTCCTATGGTATGACAATCAACAAATCACAAGGACAATTATTGGACTATGTTGGGATATACATGCCAAAACCAGTCTTTAGTCATGGTCAGTTATATGTAGCTATTTCAAGAGTTAAAAGCAAGAATGGATTGAAGATTTTAATACATGACAAATATAAGCAGGCATCGTATACAACAAACAATGTTGTATACAAAGAGGTTTTCCAATCTCATTGATTTGTAAGTATATTATTTTCTTTAATTATTCCATATAAAGATTTAAAAAAAATACAACTATAGACAATGAAAGCATCTAAATATTGTACTTTTCAATTACTTAATCAACTTTTCAATTACTTAAAAGTTGTAGCTCAATTATTTTGTAATTCAATATTGTACTTTACACTACTCTATTGAGTATTCCATCATGGGTATGCGACAATATTGCTTTACCATAATATACATAAATCTAATTTAACAAATATGCTTAGTTTTATAGTAACAATACAATTAGCAATTTCGATTTTTTTTTTGTCGATTTTTGCAATAGAAAGACAATTTTCAATCATTATTATTTTGCTGACATGGATCGTCAACCAACATTGAACATGTTATAAAAAGAATATACTATAGAGAATGTACTCCAACCATTAAAACTTAAAGTATATTGTTAACTCTACTTCTCATATTTTGTTATCTTATCAAACAATCAAAATACAATTGAAATTACATCATAAGATTATATTAATTAACATGCAGATTATGTTACAGGCCTTTGGTGCAGATTATGACCTTTGATGCAAATTATGTTATACGGTGTTGGTGCTGATTATGACCTTTGATGCAAAAAAATACAAGAAATGAAGTTATCTTTCGACATTACAAAAGTCATTGATAATATATTACTAATTAAACATCAAAACCCAACCATCAACGATTGATAATGTATGGATGAAATTTTTAAGGTAGATTTCTTTACATGTAAAACATATTTTAGTAAACTATGATTTATTATTATATGTCTTAATCAATGACATTCAAATTCTATTATTACGATGATTTCAATCTAACTTGCATGCTCATTGTCTTCAAAAATTGTTTTCTATAAATTATTTTGTTGTCATGTTAATAATTTTAAGTACAACTAATATATTAGTTTGGTAATTATCGACTACCGTAATTAACTTCATTGATTTTGTTCTATTTATTATAAAAAATACTTAATTAAATAAAAATATATAAACGACGCACCATCCGTGTTATAGCACGGGTATTATACTAGTTGAAAGTTAAAAGCAGAATAGAGTGAAATAATTGATTTAAAATGTATGGCTTTTTGTGCAACGTAAAAATGAATGACATGTTAATACAGAGGGAGAATAAATAACTAAACAACAATTGGCTTTTGAGAGATAAATTAGACTCATTATATCTTCTACTATTTCTTGATCTACACAAATCATGCAATTAGATGTATAACTTACACAAATTTGAAAAAGATAAGGCTGCTCCTATGCTGGCATAGTTAAAGATGTGTTGAAGCATACCAATACCGTATAAAATCTATTTCAAAAGACACATGAAGAGAAAAACATAACTTTTTTGTTCTGTTTGGGATACAAGTTTGAAGCATTTGTAATCTATGTACCACCGACTCTTTGGATGCAAGACATGTTCACATTTGATTATATTCAATTATTCTCTTTTTATTGAAGTATTACTAGTTTTTATATGTCGGTGTCAGCGTCGTATCTGGTGTCTATTTTGGTGCTTCATAATTTGCAATATAACTTCACTGTAGTAAAATATAATTGAGTATATATAACAATCAACCCTATATACAACATTTATTAAGATAATATCATATAATTTTCTCACTTTTGCTCTCCAAATTGTGTCTGCAGTGATGTAAGTGACTCAGAAGACGACGACGAAGATTAAGATTCTTGTATCTGATCAATAATGTAGAAATCTTCATAGCTGTCTCAAACTCTCTGCTGGAGTATTCAGGGTCCCAATTGTTGCCTGTCAACCCTGAATTTGATCAAATCATACAACACATGTTTAGATTTTTGTTCCGAGGTGGGACCACATAGTCCAATAACCAAGAAAAGCAGCTTCTCATGTCTACCAATACACCGATTCAGTCCGTCTTACTGAGTTTTGAGACAATATCTTAGACGAACTTTGGGATTGTTGGAAAATAATTATATTATTGTGTGAATTTAAAAATGTGTTGAAGTCCCACATTGGAAAGAAATTTTTATTGTAAATTTAAGTGGAAAGAAACTTGTTAAGTCCCACATTGGAAAGAAATAATTTTGAAATCCCACATTGTAAAACTCTAGTATTTTGAGTAGTTTCAATTCTATACATACTAAAGTCCCACATTGCTTAGAAAACAAATGTGAGTTTCCTTCAATCACTATATAATGAGCTTCAAACTATTGTGAGAAGTACACCAAAGTTAGATGCTTTTCCCAACTTTCTCTTTTCTCCCTCTTATATTCTGCTCGCCAAATTTCGAGCCACTTCTCCCCTTTCTTTCTGTCCCTTTCGGTTTAGAGCGGTAATATCTTCGGTGGCAATCGAAACACGCGTTACTTCTAGCAATATGATTTGGACAGTGATGATAGCTTTCATGCTCTGCCACAATCTACTGATGCTGTAAAAGTTGTTGACTCAACTGCTTAGATCATTATTTCCTTCTGTTTTCTTTGTTCCTTAATATATGGAACAAATTTTCACTTGATCACTTTTACCTTTTATGTGAATCTACTCTTCGTATTTGATTTGTACAGTTATACTGTACATATTCTAGGAAAGAGCTTCTTCTATGTGTTTTACCTTGACAATATCTTTGTATAAATATGAATTTTATCAATCCGACATTTAATAGAAAAGTTATCATGAGGTACATTTTGTCTGTAAAATTTGGTAAAACTGGAAATTTAATTGGTGTCATCAGATTATTTTATTTCACTTTTTTAATTTTGGTTTGATTTCATTTTCTTAAGTAGATATCTACTCCTTTAATCAGAAGGAAAAAAAAACTGTTTACAACAAAATGATACTCCCTCCATCTTATTTTAATGGTCTGATTTGAGTTGTACGCAATTAGTACAAAAATATTTAGTTATGCTATTTTTAATGATAAAATGAGTTTCATTTAATAAAATACCCTTATTAATTGCAATTAGTTGAGAAGTTTGATGAGTTGAGATATAATAAATAAAAGTATATAATTAGAAAAAAGTAATTAATGTTATATTGGTATGGTAAAATAATAAATAATTTGAGACGGAAAAAAATATTTAGGGTTTACCAACAACTGATTCTTTCTGTTAGAGGCAAAACCAAAAATCATTCATACGGAGAGTTGAAAAACTATAATTATATATGATGGTATCGAACGCTGAACTCACATTTAATTTATCTATTTTGATTAAAGAGATAACTCTAGAATAAGCATGGAGTTTTTAGTTTACTCATGTAGAATCTATTAGACACAACAATCTGGTGGTTATGATTGATGGATAGTATTTGGATGTAGATTTAAGTTTTTCCTTTAAAGACATGATTTACTGAGATGCGGACCATAATCAATGGTGAATTTTGTTAGTAAATTTTGAGGATATTTCAAAAGTTTTAAATAAATTATGTTTTATATTTTAAGTGAGAAATATGAAAATATATTACTCTGTGTGTGTCAGTCTTCCTCCATTTCCCTCCGATTTCGCATGTCTGTTTTCTGTGAACTAGTCAAAAACCACTCGCATTTTTTTGGAGTTTTCTATCTTATCCCTTTTCTGTTTTCTCTCTTCTTTTCTTTTTGTGTCTTTGATGAAATATTGTCATGTCAGATTTGGAGTGGTATTGATATCATACTTATGAGTGACCATAATAGTCATATTGAGGGTGTAATTCTAGAACAGTTTTTCTACAGTTCAGTAGAATACTGATACAATTTGTAATTGAGATGTTTGATCCTGGAGACATTGTGTTTGATAGTCTAGTTGCACAATTTTAGGCAGTTCCACAAAACATCTTAAAGAGAGCGACCTAGTCCCCGACTCAACCCCATAATTAATTTGGTGGTTGAATCTTATTTTTGAAAACTATTTTTTGAAACTCAAAATAAAATAATTTTAAGACATTTCTTTCTGCCACGTTTACTGAAAGATTATTGGTTCACGTTCTATAGCTTCTGATTTTAACAAATTGTTTCAATTTAAGGGATATCACTTCAAATGTTGGCAACATAAGATGTTATTTTTCTTAAATACAATAAGAGTTGTTGTCGTTTTGAAGAATGACATTCCAATAGTTCCTGAAATAGCTAAACAAGAGAAAAAATATATAAGAAAGCTAAAGAATTACAACTATGGAATGATAAAGATTATCTATGCAAGAATTATATTCTTAACGAATTATCAGATGACCCATATGATTATTACAGTGCTCGCCACTCTGCTAAATATGTTTTGGATGCTCTGAAGAAGAAACATGACACCGACGAAACTGGAGCTAAAAAGTATCCCAAAATGGAGATGTGGATTTGTAGTTCATCGAAGATAAGAAAGAATATGGTTTTTGGCTTTCATCTGAACAAGACATAGTTTATTTAGTCTATTGGGACAAATTTGTACGCCATTACTAACACTACGCGAAAAATAGGATTTTACATCGTTTTTTTTAAGCCATTTACAGCACTTTTTCAAAAAAAAAAAAAAGCGCTGTAGAATCGAGCGCTGTAAAAAGATACAACAGTGCTTTTTAAAATCAAAAAGCGCTATAAAAATGTAAATATATTGCGCGCTTGTTATGCACCTTTTACAGCGCTTATTTGAAAAAGCGCCGTAAAATGTGCATTCAATATATGCATTATTATGCACCTTTTAGAGTGCTTATTGAAAAGAGCGACGTAAAAGGTGCACTCAATATATGCATTATTATGCACCTTTTATAGTGCTTATTTGAAAAAGTGTTATAAAAGGTTCATTCAATATATGCATTATTATGCACCTTTTACAACGCTTATTTGAAAAAGCGCTGTAAAATGTGCACTCAATATATGTATTATTATGCACCTTTTACAACGCTTATATGTATCTGTATAAAAGTCAGTTGAAGCATATGTCGAACCATTATCAAAATTAATGTTTCATTTTTTTTCTCACCGTGTCTTTTCCAACATGTATAACTTTGATCAATTCCATTCCATACTAAATGTCCTTTCAATTCATTTTCTTTAACGCGTTTTCCAAAACAACATTTTAAAGAAGGACAAACGACTCTATTTGGATCTTTTGCATTCTTCACTGCAAACTCAACAAACTCCTTCACTCCATTTTCATACTCGTTTGACAATCGATTGACAGACATTCATTTCCGGTCCATATTATGTGACCTATATAAATGCAGTTACAAAAATAATAAGCTACTGATAACATTATACCAATATATAGTACACATATCGAATATTAGAAAATGGAAACCAAGGTCCATTATTATGTAACAATTTCAAAACAGAAAAGATTCCAAAATAGAACAGATAAAAAAATTTCAAAAAAGAAAATATTTTATATAATTTATTATGTAACAATTTTTTAGTTTTCGTCACAAAAACAAATTAATAAATACAGTATCTGAGACAACGTATCCAATTTTTTTTAAAGGAGGAGCAGTAGATGGTCGCACAGTACATAGAGGAGAGGAGGGTTCTCAGAGTAGAGGATGAGGGTTCGTAAATTTGTTTTAAATTTGTTTTTATTTAAAGTAAATGATTTTTATTTAAAGTGAATAATTTTACAGCGCTTGTAAAAAAAAGCGCTTTAATAGGTCATTTAATTATTTGAAAGCGCATGTCTTTTACAGCGCTTGTAAAAAAAGCGCTTTAATAGGTTATTTAATTATTTGAAAGCGCAAGTCTTTTATAGCGCTTGTCCAAAAAGCGCTTTAATAGGTCATTTAATTATTTGAAAGCGCAAGTATTTTACAACGCTTGTCCAAAAAGCGCTGTAAAATATTATGTGAGGGTGTTTCATTTTACAGCGCTTGTGTACAAGCTCTGTAAAAGCCTTGTAAACATTATGTGCAAACGCTATATGACCCTACAACAGCGCTTGTCAAAAAAGCGATGTTATATCCTCCGTTATTTTAAAAAAATATTTACAACAACGATTGTATTTAGTAAGCGCTGTAAAAGGCGCGCTATAAAATGTCATTTTTGTCGTAGTGTAAAAATAGAATTTTTGTTGAGAAAGGGTATGCCACCGATGGTGTGTTTAAGTTGAATGCTGAAATTAATATAATGTCTCATTCTATTTACATGTTGTGTGATCTTAATATTTGACATGCTAGATTCTATTATGTGAATAAACATATGATTTCAAACATAAGTAACTTAGGTTTAATTTCAAAGTTATCTTTAAATAACTTAAAAAATTATGATTTTTGTAGTCAAGCTAAAATAACAAAAAGTTCACATAAATCAATAGTTAGAGAATCTAAGCTTTTAGATTTAATACACTCTCATATATGTGAACTTGATGGGATTTTAACTTGAAATGAAAAATATTATTTTATCACCTTGATTGACGATTGTTCTGATTATACCTTTATATATCTAATGAAAACTAAAAGTGAAGCGTCTTGACATGTTTAAGATTTTTGTAATATAAATTGATAATTAATTTTAGTAGAATGATTAAGAGATTTCGTAGTGATAGTGTAACATAGAATGATTCTAGTTTGTTATTTATTTTCTTACACGAAACAATTGTACCTTATTTGCCTAAAATGAATGGTAAAAATGAAAGAAAGAATAAAGCTTTTACTGAATTGGTTGTTGCTATTATGTCTAATTCTGGTTTTGCATCTCATTGGTGGTGGAAAATTTTATTGATTGTTTGTTTTGCTTTGAATAGAGTTCCTAAATCTTAAAGCAAAGCATCTCTTTATTAGATTTTGAAGAAAAGGCAACCTAACTTGTCTTATCTTCAAACTTGGGGTTATTTGGCTTATGTTAGGATCGCTGATCTCAAGTGAGTTAAACTTGCCAGTAGAACCTATGAATGTGTATTCATTGGGTATGTAGTAAACAACAAATCGAGAAATATTGGAGGCACTAGAACTAGTCACATTCACGTGATTATAAACATTGAAAGCAGTGAAGAAGGTGAAACGTAACCTCGAAGAAGTAAGAGAGCAAAATTAGCTAAGTATTATGAACCCAATTATACCGCCTATACATTACAAGAGGATCCAAAGAATCTTCAAGAAGCTTCGTCGTCTTTGAATGCAGATCTATGGCAATAAGCTATAAACGATAAGATGAATTCTTTAGAGATTAATAAGAACTGACATTTAGTAGACTTATCTCCTAGATGGAAATCGATAGGTTGTAAATGAATTTTCAAAAAGAAACTAAAACTTGATAGAATTGTAGATACATATAAGGCTTGCCTTATAGTTATTGTTTTAATGCAAAGAGAAAATATAGATTTCTTCGTCATTTTTTCTTCGGTCACTATTATTTCATCCATTAAGATACAAATTTCTCTTGTTGCTATTCATAACTTGGTGGTACACCAAATGAAAGTGAAAACAACTTTTTAAATGGTGACTTCGAAGAAGAAATATATATGGAGTAAATTGAAGGTTTTGTGATTCATGGACAAGAAAACAAGGTCTATAACTTAGATAAGTTTGTATATGGTATCAAACAAGCTCCTAAACAATGACATAAAAATTTTGATAACTTGATTGTATCGAATGAGTTTAAAGTGAATGAAAACGACAAAAGTACTCACTACAAATTTGAAAATAACATTTACACTATCATATATTTATATATAGATGACTTACTCATATTTGATTCAAATATTCATGTTGCAAATATTGTGAAATTATTTTGTATAACAACTTTGATATGAAAAAACCTCAGAGAAATGAATATAATCTTTGGTATCAAGATTACTAGTTCAAAAATGAAAAATTCTTTGGATCGGTTTCATTATGTTAAAAGACCTTAAAGAAATACAATTACTTTGATTGTAAACTTGTTTGCACACCATATAATCCAAGTGTAAAAATTTACAAAAACACTAGTGAAGGTGTTAGACAAACTGAATATGTGAGTATCATTGGTAGCTTCATGTATGCCATTGATTGTACTAGACCCAACATTGCTTACACCATGTGACTATTGTGGAGGTTTACCAACAAACCTTGTATTACATTAACAAAGATTCATGAGATACTTAAAATGAGCCATGAACCTTAAAATGAGCCATGAACCTTGGATTACATTATCAAAGATTTTCTACTGTCCTAGAAGGATAAGGACACAACGATGATTAAATACCTTATCAGATGATTCCAAAGCATCAAGAGGCTATATATTTAGCATAGCTAGAGGAGTTGTATCTTGAAAGTAGAAGAAATAGACGATATTAGTTCAATCCACTATAAAGTTTGAAATGTTAGTTCTAGCAACAGTTAGTGAAAAAGCTAACTGGTTGAGATACTTACTAACTCCATTGTTACAAGTTTATGTTTTATGATGATTATGTGTGATTTCGTGATCTATGTATCTAAATGTTGTTGAATTGATATTTGACTAGGTTAGTGATTATGTGAGAATGTTGATCTAATTGATTTGATGAAATAATACTAAGGTGAATATATGTTAATTGATGAATATGGACAACTAATTAAATTGATAATGCGTTTAAAATTATGATTTGACTCCGACAAGTATTTTTGTTTATCATGAAGTAATAGTGAGAAATGATTAATTGGAGTGTTGCCATGAAGAGAATTATATGATAAAAGTGCATATGTTATGAATATTCTATTATTAGACTTTGAAATGTTGCTAGGAGAATTATATTATAAATGTGCATATGTTACGAATATTATATGTTTAGACAAAAGAGATACGTGAAAATATGACATGATTAGGGTTAATAAGTAATTGAGAAAATACTATGATGTTTATATGATATTTGTATATGTTAGACACATTTATGTTATATGCTACGGCTGAAGCTTGGAGTTTGATAATTGACACTAGAGTTGAGAAAATTAGTAAATTAGTATAGTAATTTTATTTTAAGATTTAATTATTATTACTTTT
>JBBPBR010000005.1:42190121-42205405 GCA_037974775.1 Cicer pinnatifidum
TGTATTTGTAATATCATAGACATAAAAATAAGAACAATTATAATTTTTACACAATAACTTTTTGACATTCTTTTTATGAAAATGAATCACTAAAAAAACAGGTGTAGCGTCTAATTCATACACGAGACAAATATTTATCATTCATCCATTAATTTAATAGTTTATTTTAGTATATTTTCAATATTTTCTATATATAAATGAAAATAATTATAATATACTAATTATAATTTATTATAAAAATCATATATGGGATAAAAAAAATTGACACTGTAAGATTAGTTAAATTAAGTGTTTTATATTATTGTTTACATAAAAGTGAGATCAATTATAACACACATATTATAATCTACTTGAATATTAACAATTTCAATCAACTTTTAACAATTATATATATTCTTTAGTAAAAAATTAAATATAACTTTTATTCAACCAATTACTTTATTGACTATAAATCTATTACCAAAAAAAATCAATATTATCCTTCCCAATTTTAGCTATGGTAAGAAAATGAAGAATAAAAATGAAAGTTTCATTCATTAAATAAAATGGTCATTTTTTTTTACAAAAGTTACAAAAAAACGAGTGATATTTTAAATAAATAAAAAAAAAAAAAACAAAAGAGGTGGTTTTTAGAAGTTGAGAAAATATAGTAGTTTGTAGAAGTTAATAATCAGTGGCGGAGCTTGGTAGGGATCGGGGTGGCCGCGGCCACCCAAAAAGAAAACAAAATTATAGATTAAGTTTCTCTTCATCTCTTTTAGATTCTGATCCAACGTCTCTTCCTCTCTTCCAGATGCGTCTCTCTTCTTTAAAAACCTAAATCTCTCTTCCTCTCTTCCAGATCCAGTCTTCATCTATCTCTTTCCCTCTTGCTTTCTGAACGCGATTCACGATTCCACCCTCTTGCCATCTTGCGTTGTTGATGCCTTGCCTCGAAAAATTATATTAGACACCTTTTGATTTTCTAACTCAACTTTGCTTCAATTTTTTCTTCAAGTAGGTAAGGTTGCATCCAAAATTAACTCGAACAGCTTTTTTTTCGTCGCTTTTGAAATATTTACCAATATCTTGTCTTTCACATATTTCACCATTGCAATAAATAAGAAAAACTATATTTTTTGGTGCCATTGATATGAAAATCAGATATTGAGATTGAGATAAAATGCAATGAAAATAATATATCATACTTATAGACAACCAATTGTAATACATGCAATTATGGAAGACCAATTGTGATACATGCAATGTTGTAAAATGTTGTCAACACTTGTGGAGTCCGATTGTGATAATTCAACACTTTTGCACAGCCTACAGCAAGTCGCCATTCACAAAGGCGACCTTGGAAAAAACTTTGAGAAATCGCCTTTCCAAATGGCGATTTAGATGGAATCTGAATTTATTTTCACGTTGGGAACTTGCTTGTGTTCAGCCTAGTTGTGTTCAACCTAGTCTTCTCCGTCTAATCTAATCCTCACCATTGTGTATTTTTAAAGTGCTTGTTGTGTATTGTCAAATCTAATCCTCGCATGCATAATATTTTATTGGTCATTCAAAGTATTGTTTTGTTTATAAATAGGCTAAGTCTATGACCATATTTCTTCACTCTTCCACTCTTCACAACTTCAACTTTCTTTATATTTTCACTCTTTCACTATTAATATTTTTCTCCTTGGTCTTTATATTTCATCTAAATGGCATTGTTATGGAATGCTGATAATCACATATCAGCGCTACACCACATTCAAAATTTTGTAAGTAATACAATACTTTATATTATATATTTTATACTCAGTTTTATTCTAAAATGTAGTTTTATTATAATATCTTCTAAAATATTTTTTTTATATAATTAATATTAAGTTTCATTTTAAAATATATTTTATACTATGGTATGATTCATCTCATTCTAAGATCTTCAAATATATTTTTATTCTTTGCTTATTACAGGACTCATCTCAAAATTTAAGATCACTTACCCATAAACACATTGCACCAAATTCTTTAATAATTCCATTGTTGAATGAAGCTTGGTTTGGTAACGTATCACAAATAGAAAGTTATAAAATAGACAATTCACTTATTACTGCTTTAGTTGAAAGATGGAGACTTGAAACCCACACGTTTCATCTTCCAACGGGTGAATGTACCATAACATTATGGCTTACGTGTTAGGGGTAAAGCTGTAACTAGATCAACTATGGTATCATGGACATATGATTTTCAATGTTAACTCCAGAATCATCTAATGAAGAAATAATTATACATTGTAGAGCATACATTTTAGAATTGATTGGCGACATATTAATGTCTGACAAATCTCACAACAGAGTACATATTATGTGATTGCACTTGTTGAGAGATTTGCGAGAGACGGGACAATATAGTTGGGGTTCAATGTGCTTGGCAACACTTTATAGAGAATTGTGTCGTACATCTGAACCTGGTGTTATGTCGATCGGCGGATGTTCACATCTACTTCAAACGTGGGCATGGTACCATATGTCGTTTCTTGCACCAATAAGTAATCTTGAGCCTTATTTTCCATTCGCAAAAAGGTAGATATCAAAAAAGTTAAATATTATATTTATAAAACTATTAATTAGCTCACTAACATTCAAATTTATTTTCGTAGATATAGTGAAAAGGGTATGAAATTTGGCGATATACCTCGTTATCATACCGCTGGATATCGATCAAAAATTGATCACATGATCGTTAACGATGTACTATATTAAAACATTACATTACATTACATTATTTCTATTACGTCTAACATGGCCATATCTACGTCTAACATACGATCATCCAGAAGACAATTGGCTATGGAATGCATCTACATATTTAATTTGTTTCTACATAATAGAAATGCATCAAACTGATAGAGTGAAACTACAATTTGGACTACCTCAAGAAATTCCACATCCTCCGAGGAACATGAGAAAGTATCATAAGGTAGATTTGCATAAACAAGTTGACTATAGTTGAATATTATTCTACGAAAATGAGAACAAAGAGAGAAATGAACGAGAGAATCATATTCTTTATGGTCAACCTCTAAATGTTGAATTCAAACCAAGTTATGAATACATGGTTTGGTTTTGCAAAAATTATAAACGATTTATTTCTGTAGAAAACCAATTGGTTGATCCTCGCGTCAATCCACCCCAACCTCCACCACAATCTAGCCAACATTTTTTTCACCCTCAACCTCCACCATAATCTAGTCAACATTTTTTCACCCCTAACCTCCACCACAATCTAGTCAACATTTTTTTCCAAGAATCAATGTCCAACACAACACAACAAAATCAATATTATATACCAACATCTCCTGACACTCAACCGCCTCCTCATACTTTTACCCACACACCACATCCTCATACTTTTATCCACACACCACATCAATCTTACGGATTCACGCCAGGGGAACAATTTAATTTTGACAGCCAACAACCACATCAAGAAGACAATCATCAACTATCATTTGCATCAAGCGAAGAGGAATTGTTGTATAACACATTCAACACTCGTCATAATACACCTGAGTCCGCTACCCAGTTACCGAATAATATGTGTCAACAAAATTTCAAATTTTAAACTTTGGGAATGCATATACTCCGTTGAATCAAATATCCAACTGGACTCAAAGTGAAAGTAGTTCTTCTGCATCACTTCCTCCTAGATATCCTCCACAGCAAGAAGAAGGTCAAGAAGAAAAACAACAACAACAACAAACTCGTGATGTATCAAGGCGTCGTCAAAATTCCGTAATTTAAAATTTCTATTTATCTATTTTTATTAATTATATTAATTATATATATATATATATATTACTTTTGTTATTTCAATAAAAATTGAAATAATTTTTTTAAAAAAAAAACTTTTGAGAAATGTCCATTTGAAACTTGAATTTATTAAATTTTTTGATAATTTAAAATTTCTATTTATTTATTTTTATGAATTATATTAATTAATTATATATATAATATTTATGTTATTCCATTAAAAATTTAAAAAAAATTAAATTCTTTTTTAAAAAAAAAAACCATGTGGGAAGTCGTCATTTGGAACTTGGGCTTCCTTCGAGAAGTCGTCATTCCAAATGACGACTTATAACTTAAAATAAAAAGACGGTTGTTTGATATATTTTTTTCAAAAGAATATTTTAGTATTTTTTTTTCCAAAAAAATAATTATTAAAAAAAAAACCTTTTGTCATTTCAACATAGTTCCTTATTTTATAAAAGTTTCTCTTATTTTAGAAGTTAGGAATTGAAAATAATATGTCACAGATACATAAAAAAAAAAAACAAATAACATATATTAAAATAATACTGAAGAAATTTTTATAACCACATAAAAAAAGTGCAAAATAAATATTTAGTAATGATTAATATAAAAAGATCATAGAAAATATGATATGAATATTTGTAACAAATAATTATTAAAAAAATAATTGGACAAATATTTTCATTATCACATACAAAATTACAACGCAAATATTTATTATTAAAAAAAATATAAAATAAATATTTATTATTGATATATAAGATTTTTTTTTAAAATTTAAACGAGACACTGTAGAATATTAAATACGCCTCACGCCTCACACGAGCACTAATTTCTTGCTAGTTTTCTAAATTGAAAAATAACTAAATAATGAACTACTATAAATGTGGGTTTAGTTTTTTTCTTTTTAACTAAAAAAGCAAGGTCGTATTAAACATGAAGATTCACTAATAGGGGTAGCAATAGGTCAGGCCAGACCAGGTTTTGAAAGGTCAGAGCCTGACCTACGATTTATTTTTTCGGCCTAAGCCTGGCCTACGGCTTATCATAGGCTTTTTTTTCGGCCTAAGTCTGGCCTTTTTAATAGTTTGGGCTGGTCTGTAAGCCTTTTTAAACGAATCCATTATTACTTCTTAAACAAATAAGGAACAACTACTAAGTGATTGATTAATTGAACAGTTACCGAATATAAAACGACTACCAAATATAGAACTGCTACCGAATATGGAACGACTACTGAATATGGAATGATTAGTAAGTGATTGCCTAATTGATAGAATATAAAATAGAAAATAATATTATTAATATAATAATAAAAAAATAATATTAATAAATAATAAATATATATATAGGCCGACCTGTTAGGCTTAACAGGCTTTTTTATAAGCCTGAGCCTGACCTATTTAAATAAATAAGCTTTAAAAACAGCCTGAGCCTAGCCTTTTTATTAAATAGGTCAGGCCAGACCAGACCAGACTATAAGTAGGTCAGGCCAGGCCAGACTATAAGTAAGTCAGGCCATAGACCCCTACGGACGGCCTAGCCTATTCCCATCCCTATTCACTAACCAAATATTAATCATCACAGATATGGATGGGAATATGTTAGGCCGTCCGTAGGGGCCTATGGCCTGGCCTACTTATGGCTTGGTCTGGTCTGGCCTATTTAATAAAAAGGCTAGACTCAGGCTGTTTTTAAAACCTATTTATTTAAATAGGTCAGGCTCAGGCTTATAAAAAAACCTGTTAGGCCTAACAGGCCGGCCTATATATATTTATTATTTATTAATATTATTTTTTATTATTATATTAATAATATTATTTTCTATTTTAAATTCTATCACTTATGTAATCACTTATTAATCATTCCATATTCAGTAGTGTTCCATATTCGGTAGCAGTTCTATATTTAGTAGTCGTTTTATATTTCATAACCGTTCAATTAGTCAATCACTTAGTAGTTGTTCCTTATTTGGTTAAGAAGTAATAATGGATTCGTTTAAAAAGGCTTTTAAAAAGGCTTCCAGGGCCGTAGGCCAGGCTAAGGCCGAAAAAATAAATCGTAGGTCAGACTCAGGCCTTTCAAAGCCTGACCTGACCTATTCCCACCCATAATCACATATCACAAATCTTTAAAAGTATACTACGACAGCTCAATAAAAAAGCATGGTACAACTATAACTGACCAATAACAGAAAATTGTGTCATCCTGACTCATATGGTAGGAACTAAGAAAAGATTTTTCCTTTTTTTGATTTTTTCCGTCATGAGATTCAAAAACTTCACGCCCCTTCTAGAAGGAACCTTTGTTTGAATAAAATCACAAGGCCCAAATCCTTTTATTTCTATATAAACAACGGCAACATATTAAGAATATAATCTTAAACCCTCAAATTAATTTTGTTTGGTATCTCTCTACCTCAATTATATATTTTGTTTATTTTCTGTTATCAACGAACACAACATTGATCTGATGGCCCTTCAACAATACAATTTTTTCCCCACAGATTTTTTCTACCCTCGTCAAGAGACTTCTTTTGCTAATGAGGAAACACCTTCTACAAACTCAGTTGTAAAGGTTACTTTGCAAACCCCAAAAGGTGAAAATCATAAGCAACAACCTAGCAGAAGAATGATGAAAGTTCCTCCTTCTTACCCTGCTCTTGTTGGCATTCCCAAGTGGCAATCTCCAATCGACAAGAAACTATCCAAACTATCCACAAAGCCAATTTCTTGGTTGGTTTCGTTAGAAGAATTAGAAGAAGAGAGTTGCTCCTAGAAAAATGATTTTTTCCTTTCTTTTGTCATCATGTATACATGAAATTATTCCAGCACATCAGTAAATTATTAACCTTCACCTTTTTGTGTATGATTTTTTTGTTTTAATGTTTTGAATTATATTTGAGATTCTATTACATGTTTTGTTAGGCTTAACTTCTCGCCCTCTTTTATACTTTCACAAGCATTTTGTCTCTAATGTCGCTCTCATTTACAGTTGAAATAAACTCTGCAAAAAAATTTCCACACGTTTCCTATCTAGGTAATGAAAATACAAACAGTCGAAAGGCCAACAAATTAATATTGTAATCTACAATAAGGAAAACCGTAGAGAAAATCCTACACACCTAAAAGTAACTTCCTCGTTAAGACTCAAATTTCATCCTCTTCAAATGGATCTCTTTCAGGGTAGTCACCAACCTGGAAAGAATTTGTAGAGATACAAAAATCAGTGATTTTCGGAAAATAAAATATGAAAATTAAAGATACTTTTTGCCACTAATGATAAATAGGATCTATTGAAATTTCCCCTTTGCCATATGTTATTTAATTACAATACTATTACAGTTACAAAGGTTAGAAATTCTAATTTTCCAAAAGCTTAATATCTCAAAGATGGACTTAAAGCACACCTATGTTTTCAAAACTAAATCAATTAAATAATCACGAAAGCAACAGAACTTGTTGCATCTTGCAAATGTCTCTGGTGTTGGTGTCAGATATTTGTTTCCACAATACCACTAATGGAAACATTGAAAAATATCAGCTATGCCAAATATCAAGAAAAAAATATATTAAATGGCAGGAGGCGAAACACAAACATCTATCCCCAGAATATCAGCCAACAGTATAAAAGCTATGAATGAGATAATATATGCTTTAGTGTGTGTACTTTGCAAGAAAAAAGAAGTATTGTACAATTTTAGATTTGGGATTCATGTATGTAGTTTTGCTTTTTTTGCTCTTGGTCGTTTTGTGTTTAATTCTTGTGTTAATTAGGATTCCTTGTGCTCCCATTTTTTCCTTTTTAATTTTATGAGGGAAGAAAACCATGCAAAATATCCTAATACTAAGGGTGTTTTTACGAGTTGGATTTTGGAGGAGAAGGTTTTAGATGACTAAGTTCATATTTTAATATATATTTGATATTTTAAAAAATAAAAAAAATAAAAACAACATGATACATGTGCATATAATATCATGTTGATCTTTTAATTTTTTTTAAATATCAAATATAGATTTAACCCTCCAAAGCACTCCCCTCCAAAAACTAACTTGCAAACACACCCGAAAGACTGCTATAACATGGTTTTCAACAAACCTTCACTTTATCTGGCCTAATCATTCCACCGTGAGATGGAGGGCATTGGAAGTAGCGTACTCCTTTGACCCTGTAACATAACCAAGGAAAATTCTGAGATAAATGTAGGCATAATTGATGTTTTTGATTGCAAAAAAAGAACATGATAGTTTTATTAACATAGATGAGTTAGTCAGGAGTTGGTTCATCATCGATATGCATATCAGATTGAAAGATGGTAATTTTACTTACATGCCGTCGTGTTTTCCCAAGGGTTCATCATATTGAACTCCAACCCAAAAACCAGGACTCAATGGTTCGGCCCGACCAACAAATTTTACAACACCTCTTTTTGCTCCAGGTTCAACTTCACATCTGGATCCTACCTTAATATTTTGGAAATTGGAGAGAGGAGAATAACAACAGAGCAATTTAAAGAGATTCAATTAATAAACACCAGATGAATTGATTGACATTACAATAATATGAAAAATAAAATATATAATATATCCCTTATACAACAAAACAAAACAAAACTCCAAAAACAAATTCAAGAAAACCACACATTATTGAAGGCTCCAAAAAATAAGCACCATTCGTAATTCATCTAAATATTCAAGTAACTGAGGCTATAGTATAATGCTCACTAAGTATCATATCACTAGTAAAACCCATTTGCTAATATGACTAGCAATTGATACTCGATACAAATTGATACATGCAAAACATTATATCCAACTAACTGTTAAAAAAGTTCAGATTCAAACAGGCTATATGGTACAAGTTAATCCCATCCTAACACCATATTCAATTTAATCCCCCTTTAAATCTTTCTTCTTTTCTTAAAAATGCATGTCTCAAGTTTCCATTGAAACCAAACGAACAAAATACTCTTATTTTCTTTCATTCTTCAAGGGAAAAAGTTGAAAAATGGAAAAAGCCAACATGGAAAAGAAATGATATCATAGTGAAGTTCCCTAAGCAGTTGTTCATTTTATTAAAATCGTTGAAATTGTGGGATTTTAGAGAAAAAGAGAAGAGAAAATACTAAGAGTTTGAATATTATTGATAATAACTTTAAACTAACTTCATTACAAAAGACTCAATACTAATCTCTATTTATAGAGGAACATAGACTCAATCTTTAATCAGGAACAAATCATAATAAAAATATTGAGATATTCTAAGATATCTCTACGGTTATAAATTTATCATAGGAAATAACTCAAGATACTCTAATATAATATAATAGATATTATATAAGATATTTTCTAATATTCTAATACTCCCCCTCAATCTAAAGCTTACTAAGTTTTAGCTTGCTACAAGAAAACAATATTTTGCAACACAAAATATTAAAAAAAGATGGAAAGGCAACTCAGGGATTCATGTGAAGTTGGAGAGAATCGCTTTAAATATAGCCTAGCCAGATAGCTTGATTGATCATCAGTCTGAGAGAAATTCATGGCAAGCAATTGAACAAAGCAAGCTCCGTTCTTTTAAAAAATGGTATTTGGAAGCTTCAAACCAATAATATCGAAGCCTCAAATTTTTTAAACTTGAATATGCTTCAAGGAGAGAAAGGTAAGGCTAGTACATCTGGGACAAAGATAGGGCCAGTGCATCTGGGACAAATTGCCAAGATAAAGTGAGTCATGAAAATAAAAGATGCAGTCAAAATAACTATCAATAGAGGAAGAAGTCGTCGCTAATATGATTCATATGTGGGAAAAGGGACACCGCCAGAATGATCGTCGATGGGAATAGAAGCCACTGATATAATCTATTAATAAGAACTAAATTGCATGACAAACCTCAAAGAATAAGCTGTTTGAATTGAAAAGTACGGGCAGATCTGGAACCGTCGAAGAGAGAATAACTGTGCACCAAGGAGAGAGAATAACTGTGAGTCAACATTCATGTAATCCTCTAATTTCTCATGTTGCACTTCAGTCCATTCTTCATCACCTGTCTTATAGTCCATTCCTCTAACCTTTAAGCTAGGAATAATACCGCGAGCCACATCAAAGCAGGCACCAGATATTTGACCTTTCTCTCGCAATTCTGGTCTTGGAGCCTCACCCAACCTTCCCTTGGAGTTTGATCCAATCACATTGAAGTATTTGAGAATCATTTTTGCCATATCTGAATTTCTAGAAAAATCAAGAATGATATCCTTTGCCATCTTCTTGGCTTTCCCATATGGATTAATTGGAACCTACGGTGTTACTTCTTTAATCGGCATTTTTTCAGGTTCACCATATGTTGCGCATGTACTAGAATTTATCAATGTCTTCACATCATGTTTGGCCATGATCTCCAATACCAACAAGGTATTTGAAGTTATATTGTGATAATACTTAGAGGATTGACAATGTTTTCCCCTACGTATGCAACAGCAGCAAAGTGCATCACGACGTCGGATTTGTTCTCCAAAAATATTTTATCAACCGATATTGGATCTCCCAAGTCAACGTATATAAATTGAAGCCTTCTGGTTCTGGAAATAAGTCTTGAAGAACCCTGATGGCACCCAAATTAACGGTGAGTTTTAGTGGTGGTTGTTGTTATGTGTGTTGTAGCAAATGTAACCGTAGCCTGAAACTAGAATATGAGAGAAAATTCAGAACCAGGAGGCCGAGGCGAGTTCAATGAAAAAGGTCGTGTCTTAAACAGTTGTTGGACGCACCGTCACGCACAGTGAAGAGAGGCGGCGCGTGGATATGACGCACGGTGGACCGTGAGACGTGTGGGGGCTCGTGCGATGGCTATCGGCAGCGCGCTTTGAGGCGTGGGCCAATCTAGAAGAGGCAAAGCCTGATGGAGTGGTCGTTTGCCAGAAAACCCGTTGGAAACAGTAGCGGTGACGGCAGCAGTAGCGAATTGAAAGGAAAACGAGTGAAACCGGTGTCGGAATGTGTCACGACAGTGGTTTGAAAAAGGAATGATCATGTTAGAAAAGATATCACCGGTGTCACGACAAATCATAATAAAAATGAGAGATATTCTAAGATATCTCTATGGTTGTAAATTGATCCTAGGAAATAATTCAAGATACTCTAATATAATATAATAAATATTATAAGATATTTTCTAATATTCTAACAAAAATCTTTACCATTTATTGTTTAGTCCAAAAAATCCTTGCATATTTCATAAAACCAGCTCTTTGTTGTACTACATCACTAGTTTTATAAGGCAATACCAAAATCATCATGAAAACATGTGAACAAAGTATCATAGTTTAATGGTTTCAAGGATTCAGGTTGTTGAGTGTTGTGCATTATTTCAGCTGTCTTGGCGAGCTATCTTATGTTCGCATCTTGTTCATTGCCTCTCATTCATAGTTACTCTTTCCTGCTATGGTTTTTAGCTCCGGTATGATGCAAAAGTTCTTTTTTAAGTTTAACCATTGTTAGATTTGTAAAGCTGCTCTAGAGCTTCCACCTAATAAATACATTAGGGTATGTTTGGATTGGTGACAATGGAATAAGGTGAAATGACATGGAATGATATCATCAATTTTAAAAAAATTAACAAGCTTATTCTATTTTATTTCATTCCAACTTATAGTGCTATAGTGTCGCAATAGCGGACTATTTGATAACACTTTGTACTAAATAGCGTATCACAAAGCTATAGCAATTTGTTCAAATTTCACTACACTAAAGCGCAATAGCACTGCTATAGCGGCTATTTAACAACACTGCTCTACTGGTAGTCAAACTTTCTGGGATAATTGGTCCTTGACATTTGTAAAATTGTAAGTTAGATTTTAGATTGAGGAAGAGTATTAGAATGTAAGATTTCTATTATGTTAGGAGTTCTATATCTTAGTGGTCTTATTTGGGTAGGCTTATACTGCTTTTACTACATTGATACATGACCAAATTAGAATTATAAATGAAAATAAGATTTATAAGTTCGTGTTTTACTCTTATTTATCATCAAATCTCCTATCAATCTAATCTTACACAGCCATTTGTATTTTTATACAACTTTAAACTAGTGTTATCAATTGCAGATTGCAGGAAAGAAAAAAAAAAAGGAATGCTCAAATTCCGTTACACAGCAATAGAGCTATCAAAAAAGCCCCCAACTTCAAGGCTTCTTAATTTTTTTTTGTTAAGCCCCAAATATTAGTCCCCCAATCAAAACAATTTTTTTAAAGCCCCGGCCCATTATTTCACGGGGCTCAGGGGGCTTATAGGCCCCCAATAATTTGTTAATTTTGAGATTTTTTTTCTTAAAAAATTTTCAAAATTTATTTTATTCGAAAAAAAAATATTTGAGAAAAATAAAATAAATAAATTTCAAAAAAAATCGAAACTTTTTCTTGAAAATAAGAATTAGAAACAAATTGTAAATCATTTTTTATCGAAAAAAAAATCAAAAAAATTTATCGAAAAAATTTTTATTGAAAAAAAATCAAGAATTTTTATCGGTGAAAAAATCGAAAAAAAAATTGTTAATTGTTTTTTGTAAAAAAAGCAATTGTTTTTTTGAAAAAGTGGGCCTATACGTCCATTAAGCCCACAAAATTTTAGGGGGTTTTCTTTGTTGGGGCCTTTTAAATTATAAAATTTCTTGGCCTCTCCAACATGTGGGTCGGGGCCAATAATTAAGGGATTTGTCAAATTGACAGCTCTAAACAGCAGTGGTAGTATAGCACCACTATAGCCACAATTTGTTAATATTTTGTATTGACTAGCGTATCACATAACAATAGCGATTTATTTAAATTCCGCTACTCTATAGCGCTATAGTGCCGTTATAGCAACTATTTAACAACACTTTTTAACCCTAACCACCGAAACCATATTATAACTTCGACAACTATACTAAAATAATAAAAGAGAATAAAGAGCATAGACATTACAACCGACAAACCTTTATATTAGCGCATATGTCTTCCGTGTAGGTGTCTGGTGTCTGCGCAATAAATGCCAAATTAATGAACGTGTCCATTTCCCAAAAGCTACCACATGGAGAGGGCTAGTACAGCAAGAAAAGCAGGATAAATTAATCAAATGCTTACCTTGGCTTCAACAGTCGATGGAACTTGAGAAGTTAACTTCTCCCTATATTTTCTGAAAGTGTCTGCCATAGCATAGTGAGAAAAAAAAAACATATAATAAGCTTCAAGAACCAGTAGTGTATAAATATCAATATTTTTTTCATAAATATGTTGTGAACAAGAAAGGTCTGTGAATAAGCCCTAAGTAGGTATTTTGACAATGTCAACATAATTCTTTTATTGGATTGAAATATACTGATTTGATTGAATAACTTTCAATCAATGAAATAGCTACAATTTTTTATTTAAAACAAAAACAAACATACAAATAAAGGGTAACAACATAATTTTACAGACTATGACTAAATTCACATGTTAAGCTGATTCTGCCCTCATTCAGTTACCAAATTACATTTTATCTATTAAGACTTTTGCTAACATGTATCCTATGCTTAACCACTTGAAAGAAGTACAAATAAAGAAGTTTTTTTGGCTGGGGTGATAGAGAGACATGCCTCCTCGCTTATTATATGCTTCTTCAGAAATTTCATATTTTTCCACCAATGAAGTATCTTCCAACCATCCCCCAGATGTAACAGATGCTGGATCAATATCAATGACATGCAAACGAAACCTGTCACATCACAGCCCACAAAGAATAAAAAGTAAAAACACTAAACAGCAATATTGTTGATCAATAAAACCATGTTGACTACATCAAATAACAGTAGTTGCAAAGCAAGACAGATGTAGAAACTAAAAAGTAACAAACTGCTGCTTGCAAACTCAATAAAGTAACGACTAACACATAACGCATTTGAAAGAAACATTCCATTGAAAACATAACAATCATAAACCCAACTCAACAGGGAAAAAAGTAATTTATTGGTATATAACCATCATATCACATAACTTATGCATGTGTGCTCATGTATACTAGACTTTTAACTTTTTAGGAGCGCTAGCAACACACTCTCTGACACACATTTCGACACACCCTCTTCTACTGGTTGAAATTCACATGGATCCCACCAAATTATGTGGGAACCATTTAAATTTAGTGGGACCTAGGTAAATTTTAAACAATAATGTTGTTACCATTATTCTAATTTTTTATATAACAAAAATTTAGATTAGATGAGGTACACTCTCATGAAAGGCAAGGGAGAACCGCCAACTCCGAGAGCTTAAAATGGAATTTACTTATCACCTGCTAAAGTGGAAATTCCAAACTTGAACTCAAGTTAGAGCTAATGTAAGCGGAAGGTATACTGTATATTACAGTATATTACAATACACCAACCCAACTAAGCCAAATAATTAAATAACAAGATCTTGTTTATTGGTATCTATCTACTGTAGACTATATGTTAGATGAAGGGCAATGCAAGGAACACTATTTTTCCAACATTCACTCGTGAAATTCATATGGGACTCATTAATTTATGTGGAATCCATTTTTAAAGTATAAGACTCACAATGATTTTACCCAATAAAAGAGTGAGTGTTGGAAAGAGAGTGATCCTGACACTTCTTAATGTTAGATTATATGTAATACACATTCATACAATTTCATATTTTAAATTTGTGACAACAATTTCTCCACCAAAAATAAAAGGGTCGGCTTACTAAAAATACCCTATAGGAAAAGCAATCAAAATATTCCTTTCCTAACTTCATATTACAAAAGGCAATTATTTTTTTGTAGAAAAAATATATATACAAAGAGTGATGAAAATAAAAAATTAAAAAAAAGGACTAACCCATCAAGGGGAGAATAGAATCCAAGAGGTTTAGAATCATCATTGGGATCAGCGACTTTGCTACCATCTTCGTCGAATAGTACTAGTTGCATTGAGTAGACGGAAGTACCGCATTTTTTCCAAAGCTTCTCCTTCACGGCTTCCATTGTAAGCTATAAGAGGAATTGATTGAATAAAAAAATAAGATCTTTTTTAAAATTTTATTATTAAATAAAAAAATAAATATAGGAAAGTGAAATTAAGGTAGGAATGCCTCATAGGAGAAGCGAATCTCGGGCTTGAAAGTTTTGAGATTGGAATGAGTGACTCGCAAAAGGACGGACTCACTTTCTTCAATTCTCTGCAACCTTGACGCCATTTACCGATTGGAATGGTTGACGGCCCGAGCTTGGGAAGTTGAGAGAGAGAAGGCGGCGCGATGATTGGGCGGCTAGTGGTGAAGATGATAGGATGGCACCGGCAAGCTGCAGTGGTGGAGTTTAGATTCAACTCAGCACAAAATACTGTGATAGAGGTAAGTAGAGGATTTTTTATATTTATATCCCCACTTTTTTTATATCCCAAAATGGGGATTTTGAGATTTATATTTTTTTTTTATTTTTAATCTCAAAATATTCTACTTAAAAAAAAAAAATATAG
>JBBPBR010000005.1:42205862-42219029 GCA_037974775.1 Cicer pinnatifidum
ATAACGTGTTTGTTTTGACAAATTATTATAACCACTTCCTCCATTTTTGTCCATTATTATAACAACTTTCACCTATTTATTTTATCTAATAAATAAAAATTAATGAAAATAATAATAATAATAATAATAATAAAATATAAATTTGATGTATTTTTTCCTTCAATTTTTTATATTTTTTCTTTAATTTAACTTGTTTTATTGATTTAATTTAATTAATTTTATTTTATTAATATAATTTACTTTATTATTATTATTTTTATGTATTTTATTTTATTAATAGTTTTTTGAATTTTTGAATTTTTAAATATTTTAATTATTTATAATTTATTAAATAATAATTAATAAAATTAATAAAATGGCAGAAATATATATATATATATATATAGCAAGTAGATGGTCGCATCTCGGGATGCTACCTTCTATTAAGGATGGAAAAAAAAGTTCTACATAGTCGCGCATCCCTAATCAGCAACTGGTACAAAAAAGTAGGACAATTCTGTATATTTTTTTTTCAAAGTGAGGTATTTTGGGATTAAAAAGAAAAAAAATATATAGATGTCAAAATCCCCCAAAATGCTACATTAAAAAAAATTACATAAAAAGGAAAATTTTTTCATTTGTTAATAGATAGATAGTTGCATAGCGGAAAAATTTTGTCATTTAATAAATATTTGTATTTATTATTATTTATTTTTATTATTATTTAATAAATTATAAATAATTAAAATATTTAAAACTCTAAAATACTATTATGAAAAGATATTAATAATAATAATAATAAATTTAATAAAAAAAAATTTTGAGTATTCTACAGGTCACATGTTTTCATAGTTAACTCTTAACTATGTTTTAACTTAGGTTTTTATTAAAAATATTTAAAAAATTTGAATATACATATAGTTTTATTTAAAATTAGAGATAAAAAATAAAATTAAATTAAATTAAATGTGGTATAAATATTAAAAATTAAATTTTTATATAAATTAAAAATTTATTTAATTCTAATTATTTAAATTATACATGGATCTTTAGTAATATAGTAGATTTTTTTTATTATTTATTTAAAAAATAAAATTAATTTAATATTTTGAATTTTGCCAGACTTTGAAAAGTTTGAGTTTGACCTACAATTTATTTTTTAGGCTTAAGTATGGCCTACGGCCTATTATAGGCTTTTTTTTTTTTTCGGTCTGATCTTTTTAAAAGTCTGGTCTGGCCTGAAAGCCTTTTTAAAAGTCTTATTTACATTAAAATATTTAAGTGTTCTACTCATACCACATGATATTCTCCACATATCAATATCAAATGTACATATCTATATATATTAAACAAAAAATAATTTTCCAACAAAGTAATTTTTAAAAAATCTGAAATAATTATCCTTTAAACCCTAAAAAATAATTTTTGATTTTAAATAATAGATTTTTTTTCTAAAACAAACGCACCTATTATTACCTCTTAAAAAAATATGAAATAACTACTGAGTGATTGACTAATTGAACGGTTACCGAAGATGAAACGACTATCAAATATAGAATTGCTACCAAATATAGAACGACTACTGAATATAGAATGATTACCGAGTGATTTTCTAATTGATATAATTTAAAATATGAAATAATATTATTAATATAATAATAAAAATAATATTAATAATAATAAAATATATACAGGTCGACCTGTCAGGCTTAATAAGCTTTTTTATAAGTCTGACCTATTTAAATAAATAGGCTTTAAAAACAGCATGAGCCTAACCTTTTTATTAAATCGGTCAAACCAGACCAGACCATAAGTAGGTTAGGTCGTAGGTCCTTGACAGACGGCCTAGTTTATTCTAATCCCTAAACATGAGCAACTGCATTGCAGTTTAATTTTTTGTTTCTAGACAAAATCGTATATAAAAAAAAATGTGGTTTCTTTTGATGTGTATAACTCATTATTTTAAAAATATTTATAAGATTTAAATATTAGTTAAAATTACTAAAGGTTTATTAATGGTTAGTATTGTGTTTTTAGTAATATCAATTAAGGATAAATGATAGAATAGGAAAGTGGCAGCATTTGCAACTATAAGGGACAAAGAGAAAACATGTCACATTTATTTCTCTCTCTTTCTCCTTCATTCATGGGTACTAATTAATCTTCCACCTTGATTTCATTCATTTCCAATTTCAATTTCACACTCTTAACATTCTAAAACACACTAACATCCATTTTCTCTTTATTTCCAAATTCCCTAAAAAACAACATTCATTTGAAGTCCTTTACCTCAAAAAATTCATGAGTCCAAGTGGTGGGACCTCCCACTTGATCGTAATATATATATATATATATATATATATTAATCAAAACAATTCATTCAATAAGGCTTACCAGTTACCAGGAGCACAGGGACTCAAAAAATGCAAAAACACATATTTGTTTGTAACAAAAAGTTATATTATCAAAAACTCCTATCTCATTTGTAATACATAGTTCTAATATATTATTCGTATGTTCATATTATCAATAAAAAAATTAATTTTTTTTTAATAATATATTTTTATTTATTGTATCTCAATCCACCTAAGTACTCTCGTACTTATAGTTAATAAAAATAGATTTATATATATGATTAGTCTTTGTAATTATACATATTTTTTTGTTTTAATCTTTATAAGTGTTTTGTTTGATTTCGGTCATTGCAAATATAATGTTGGTTTGTTTTTCTATCCTTACTCTTATTTTTAGTCCATGCTTTTATTGAAATAAATCCTTACAATTTATATATATATAATATCTGATTTTAGTCACTCAATTATTAGTGATGTAAGAAATTACAAGGATCAATTTCAATAAAAATCAATTTCACAATAACTAAACCAAAATAATAAGGTATGAAAACAAAGCAAAAATATATACAAGGACAAAAAGTATGTTAAAACAATGTTAGTTTCAAGAACAATAACCTTTAATTCTTGTAATGACCTTTAATTCTTGTTTTGATGATAAGAAAATATACGAGACAAAATTTATATTTCAGTGTATTATTATGAGATGCAGAGATGCTCTAACACAAACTCTAAGAGTGATCGTCCAAGTATAAGACGTTTTCTCACACCTCCACTATATATCCAAGTTAAGACTTTGATCAACGCGTCTTAGTGCTTACTCTAATATGTCTGCATCTGTTAAACACAACCAAAGATATATTTAATCTTCTGGTCAACGTTGTGTGAAAAGTCAATCATATAATCCTAGAGTATAAAAGAAGTCAACACTTTAATATTTACTGTCTCTAAGTTGACTTAAGTTAAATAATCCATTATACTCTAGTGGAAGCTTTCATCTAAATTAAGTGTTGTGATCCTCTGATGTGTACATCTTCTAATATTCCTAACTTAATGATCATCATACACTAAATTATCATAAAGCTAAGAAATCATACCTAATAAATATGAAGATTTAAGATATTCGACTAATTGTACGATCCTTATATTTCATATGAGATTAGCGTAACAATTCTTACAATGGTCAAAAACCCTAATGAGATAAAATTTCTCTACATAAAGAAGCATGGGTAGTAATTCAAAAAGACGACAATTGAATACAATTTCTTTGCAAAAACTTCCTTGCCTACTGGAAAGAGAAAAAGTTCTTGAGATAATATTAATGTTTTTACTTAAAGTTTACATTGCAATGTTCTCATGTAAGAGTTACTTATGCACATTTCAACCCCTTATATTTATAATTTGGCCCAATAGTGGTTGCAACCTCAAAAAGTTTGACTGTACAAAGTTATAAATTTTAGAAGATTAAAACGTAATCAAGAGACTAGTAGATGTTCTAGTGTTTGTGAAAATCAGTTTGATTTAGTTGATTAAATTATTTAGAAAGGATTGGATGTAGCTACCTCGTTGGTGGTGAATTAGGATAAAGATTGTTTTAAGTTTGTTTCTAGAACATGTTTTACTAAGATTGTTTTAAGTTTCTTTCTAAATTAGCTTCCACGTCATTTTATTTTGTTTTGGTTGTATTCCTTTGAGTTTCTCCGTGTATGTTTTTTCCAATAACTAGCATAAGAGCTTTAGGTTTGGTTCAGGAAAATAAAATTCTTAGTATGCTATGTAGTTGCGGTATTGTCTTATCTTCTACATAAAAAAAAGAGTGATAATAGAAAAAAATTTGGTTATTAAAGTCTCACATATTTTTCCTTGGAAACTACCCAGTGCACAGTTACAATATGTCAAGTTCTGATGTAAAGTTTGACATAGAGAAATTTGATGGAATAATTAATTATGGCTTGTGAAAAATTCAAATTTAGTGATGCGTTGTTACAATTACGATCACATAAGGTGGTTATTAGCACAAGTTCTTCGATTGACATTGATACAAGATATACTATGAGTAAGTTTTTATTCACTTAATTATTATGTCAATTGTTGAAGAACTTTATGATACAACCAATATAGAAGTTGCACCTTAAATTTTCAGCTTGGTTTTGACATTTAGAAGAAATTCTTGGAGTGATTTAGCTTCAAGTTGAAATTTTTGGAGTGGTTTAGTTTCAAGTGAAAATTATTGAAATGTTTTAGCTTCAAATGAAACATACTTATTATGGTGGAGTATGATAGTTCTTTTGATATATGACTTGTGATGACTCTTCATCATATGCATAATTTTTATTGATTTTAGTCTTATTTATCTTTAATCATTAGTTAATTTAATGAGTTATTTAATATATTTTGTTGATTTTAGTTATTTGATTTAATGAAATGTTTTTGTTCTTATTTTCTTAATTAATTAGAGATTTTTCGTAGTTTTGCGTTGTTACTTTGTTTTAGTGCAGTGTTGAATTTTGGTGAGAAATCAACATGACCTATATGGAGTATTTGAGCCATATCTGGAGTTCTAGATGTCCAATTGGAGTCAATCCAAGTGCTAATGAAAGCTAAGATCCATATCTACAACTTTCATGAAGACACCGGGACCAAATTCAGACTCAAAAGAAGAGCAAAATGCAAAATACGTCAGACAACAGATGTTGTGCGCCTGGAGAGCGCCCTGCGCGCCTGGAGCGCATTTTTCATGTTTCAGCTCTGCCAACGCGCGCCTGGAGCGCGTGACGCGCATCAGCAATCATAAAAACGCAATTTTTTTTACTGTTTTGGATCTTTTTGACTCTTGGGAACTTGGGAGACTTGTGCCCTAGCATAGAAACTCAAAGACGGCCGTTTCTAACGCCATTGAAGCAGTTTTATCAAGAATCATCCATAAATCATTCTTGTAATTATTCTTTAATCCTTATCTTTTGTATCTCTGCCATGAGTAACTAAACCTTATTTGTTAGGGATGAGTGTAACCAGATGAAACCCTTATTTTTCTGATTTGATTTCTAGTTATATGAATGAGTTTATTGAATTGTTTTTCTCATCTCTGTGCTTAATGCTTTTTATTGCTTGATCAACATTAAAATGTTCTACGATTTGTATTTTGAAACGAAAGTGGACTTTACGAATGCTTGAGATGAGAAATTCATGAATTTGTAGTCTAGGGATAGATGCAGGTCATGAAACCAATTAAATTAGTTGCAAAGCAATAATTTACAAGAGAATTTCTATACGGTAATGTTTAATTCTAATCTTAAATCCACTAAGGAATTAGGGGTTACTTTGGAATTAAAGGTTCTGTCACTAAGACATTAGGGCAAGAATAATAAAGAGAATTCGGTAATAATTCAATAAAGGAATTCAGTAACTAGGATCAAATTAGACACCAAGGTTGGATTCGAAGTGAAACTCATCCCTGACATTTTTCTCATTATAAAAGATCAACTCTATTATTGTTTTATTACAGTTTTTAATTTTTAATATTCTGTCAATCAAACTGGAAACTTTTTGTTCAATTTTAGTAATTCAATATAATTCAATAGTAAAACGCAATCCTTGAGTTCGACACTCGGTACTACCGTTTTATTATTACTTGCAACGATTCAGTACACTTGCTGAAACGCTATCAAGTTTTTGGCGCCGTTGCCGGGGATTGCCATATCACTATTGAATTTAATTTAATTACTGAATTGAAATTTTTTGCTCTGCAATAAAATTTCTTCTTTTATTTTATTTCTAATTAAAAAAAAGAATTGTGATTTAAAACTCTTTTATTTTTACTTAATTATTTATCTTAACTGTTCATTACTCATAATTTGTCTAACCTTGTATGCGAGGCTAGTCCTCAGCTGAACTTTTCTTTTATCTAAAAAAAAAAACTGCGAAAGCAAATCAAAAAGTGGTATGCTGGAATTGAATGCTTATGAGGTTGGGTTGGCTCAAGGGATGTTGCTCTCAAAACATATAAAAGATGTTATCGTTGCTGAGATAAAGAAGGGGATGGTAGCTCTAAATATAAACCCCAAGTGGCTTCTGTCAAACTACTAAAGCATACTAGCTGTAACATTTGTGGAGGAGCACATAAAACTGGAGTATGTGAAGCACGGGATGACAATGAGGTAGAAGAACTAGAACGGGTGAATTTTGTGAGTAATAACAACAGGCAGAATAACCCCTACTCTAGTACGTACAATCCTGGTTGGAGAAATCATCCGAATTTTTCTTGGAGAGATCAACAAGGTGGATCTCAGGGTCAACAAGAAGCTCATACAAACCAATTCCCACCTAGAAAGGCTGCTTGGGAGAGCGCTATAGAGAAGAGTCAAATGGCTATAGAGAAAATCGCGACAATCACAAGTTCTTTCATTGAAGAGTCAATAGCCATCCAGAAAAATCACTCTGCATCCATAAAGAATCTGGAAACTCAAGTGGGTCAACTTGCTCAACAAATGGCACAAAGAACGTCTGGAAATCTTCCTAGCGACACAGTTCTGAATCCACGAAACAATGTTAATGCAGTGACCACGAGGAGTGGCAAGGTGAGTGAACAAGTTCCACCTGAAGCCAAACAGAGTATAAGTACTCTGACTTCAACCCACCTAGAGGAAATGGCCACATCGACATCAATTGAGGATCACATCGCTTTTGAAAAGGAACAAGAACCTGTGGTACAAAAAAGGGAACCACTGCCAAAACCAGAAATTCGACTTCCATTCCCTCAAAGATTAAGGAGGGAAGAAACTGAAAAACAATTTGGTAAGTTTCTTGATGTTTTTTAAAAATTACATATTAACATTCTTTTTGCAGAAGCAATAGAACAGATGCCAACATATGCCAAGTTCATGAAGGAGATTCTGTCGAAAAAAAGAAAAATCGACAGTGAAACAGTTATGCTTACCGAAGAGTGCAGTGCTATACTACAAAGGAAGTTGCCACCGAAGCTCAAGGACCTTGGAAGCTTCTCAATCCCGTGCGCTATTGGAAATAGAACTTTTGGGAAAGCTTTGTGTGATCTTGGAGCTAGTGTAAGTCTTATGCCCCTTTCAATATACAAAAAGCTGGGCATCAGAAAAGTCAAGGACACACAACTGATGTTACAGTTTGCGGACCGCTCGATGAAACATCCCTATGGAGTAGTGGAAGATGTGTTGGTTAAAGTGGATAAGTTCATTTTTCCAGTAGATTTTGTGGTACTAGACATGGATGAGGACTGTGACATTCCTTTGATTTTGGGGAGACCATTCTTAGTAACAGGGCGAGCTATGATTGATGTGGCAGATGGCACCTTAACCTTAAAAGTAAATGAAGAAACTGTCACTTTTAACATTTTAAAAGCCATGGAATATTCAAAAGAAAGAGAAGAGTGCAATCGAATTGAGATCTTAGATGCGATAGTCAACAAAGAAATGAAGCATCAAGCATCCAGTTTTCCATTAGAAAGAGTGTTATGCCTACCCCAAGACATTGTTAAAGAAAGTGAATATCAAAAGGTGGAAGAGGTCTTGGCCATGTTAGAAGCAGCACCATCCTACTCCCCCCATTTTCCTATTAGATGGGAGGAGTTGAAAGGGAATGAAGACAAGTCCTCAGAGAAAAAGACACCACTGATTGAACTCAAGCAATTTCCTCCTCACTTGAAATATGTATCTCTTGGTGAGAAGGATGATGTGTTCTTTCTGTCATATATGCCACCTTGACAATAGTTGAGACGTCAAGCTAATGACTTTAAAGAAGCGCTTTGTGGGAGATAACCCACAGGTATAGGTAACTTTTAATTTTTGCAATCTTATTTTTGTTATTTGAATTTGTTTCCTTCTAATTGTGTGTAAACGTGCACCATGATGAAGAATTATTAACAACTTGCATTTGATCTTAAGTTTTATGTTTGGGATTTTGAAATTTAAACTATATTTCTTTGCTCATATCATTGCTCAATTCGATAAGTTTTACTAATTCATGCATTGTTGATTACTGCTTGGTTGTTGAAGTCTAACTCGCATTTAAAAAAAACACTAAATAAATTTTGTAATGACATGTTTGGCATCATTTAAATAGTTCATACTCTTTCTTATTATCCTAGCTGTGAGCTTTTGAGCCTAAACACTTAAATTCTTTGTTTTGTGATTATCCAGACATGTGTTATCCCTTCAGAACTTGCACTAATTCTGACCTGCATCACTTGTAATTTATGCATACATTGAGGCAATTTTATTTGGTCGTTTGAGCCTTTCTAACTACCCTATGAAAATGTTATCCTTTGCTAGCCCCTTTGAGCTTTGCCTCTTTATTTCGGTTACTAGCCACATTACAAAACAAAAACCCTACTTCAATTACATCACCTTACTTGGAGTTAGGTAGAAATTTTTTTGTCTTGTCTTGATCAAATTCTAAGTTTGGGGTTGCTCATGGGATAGCAACCTTTTAAGTTTGGGGTGGTGATTCTCACAAAAAAGAAAGAAAAAAAGAAAAAGAAAAAGAAAAAGAAGAAAAAACAAAAAAAACAAAAAAAAAATGATAAATAATATCTTCTTGGTTCTTTGGTCAATGTTTGAGAATCTCCATAATGAAAAGGTGAAAAAAAAAATGGTAGAATAATTTGGAAATATATGCCTAACTCCAAGTAGTAAAGCCTACTATCCCAAAATGTCCTACCCTTACCTAAGCCCCATTACAACCCGAAAGTCCTCCAAAAATGTATGTGTTTGCTGCATTGTGATTGCTAACTAGAATTTTTTCAAGCCTATGGTAGCGTGATGCATGCTCTAGGATTTGAGTGATTGCTAACTAGAATTGTTTTTCTCATCTCTGTGCTTAATGCTTTTTATTGCTTGATCAACATTAAAATGTTCTACGATTTGTATTTTGAAACGGAAGTGGACTTTACGAATGCTTGAGATGAGAAATTCATGAATTTGTAGTCTAGGGATAGATGCAGGTCATGAGACCAATTAAATTAGTTGCAAAGCAATAATTTACAAGAGAATTTCTATACGGTAATGCTTAATTCTAATCTTAAATCCACTAAGGAATTAGGGGTTACTTTGGAATTAAAGGTTCTGTCACTATGACATTAGGGCAAGAATAATAAAGAGAATTCGGTAATAATTCAATAAAGGAATTCAGTAACTAGGTTCAAATTAGACACCAAGGTTGGATTCGAAGTGAAACTCATCCCTGACATTTTTCTCATTATAAAAGATCAACTCTATTATTGTTTTATTACAGTTTTTAATTTTTAATATTCTGTCAATCAAACTGGAAACTTTTTGTTCAATTTTAGTAATTCAATATAATTCAATAGTAAAACGCAATCCTTGAGTTCGACACTCGGTACTACCGTTTTATTATTACTTGCAACGATTCAGTACACTTGCTGAAACGCTATCAACTTGCAGTGTAGACAATGATAGTTGAAGATGCACCAATTTCAATCAAAGTGGAGAATGATAAGTTTGGTTGAAATGGAAGAGTATTGCCAAAGTCTCACATTGTTTGAAATTGTAAAGGGAGAAAGAGGTAAAGTCTATATATATGGCTCTAGTTTTTCATTACAAAATGCACCAATCAGAAATACTTTAAGTGTAAGTAGTAAAGTCTTACATCAACTATGAATAAGCTTAAAGTTGAGTGGAGAAGTAGTGTCAAAGTATCTTGTAATCTTGATATTTGACAGATTATTGCTCCTGCGGCCTTAGAATCCCCAACATCCTATATGTTGGGGAAATGAAGTGGTGAATAGTTTTCTACTCTTTTACTCGATTTGTATGGGAGAAATGTAAATAAAGTATCCCGTGTGATTTTTTCACAATGGTTCATTGCATATGGTTGTAAAGAAATGACATAATATTTAAGGATTAGTTTAATTTCTTTTCGTACAAGTTTATGAAATTTTCTCTTTGTAATGATAGAAACATTCCCTTGAGTCAGTTACTGAAACCGTCTATCAGAGGGTCTACGCTCACAATCAAAATGCGAGAAGATGAATATCAATTAGGTTTGTTTAGTTAGAAGAATAAGCTTCTTGGTAGAGTTACCATGTCTATGAGTGATACACCAATTACATTATTGATTTTATATGAAATAAATTTAGTAATATGGAAACCCATTGGTCAACGGAACATTGTTTCCCTCGGAAAATAATTTTATGAATTCTCTTTTGCTTCTCTAGATGATTTGCATAGTGTTCGAACTATTGGAACCTAGCATTTGAAACTTGGTCTTCTTCGAATTTTCTCTTGGACGAAAGATTTTAATTTATAGTTGGTAAAAAACACAAACGTTCAATGTTGGATTCATATATGCAATATGCCTTAGGAATATTGGAGGTTAATAAATATTTTTCACAATTATTTCAGGTATTGGAAAGTTATTACCTCTTGATGAAACAACCAACTAAAAAAAGTTGGGATATTTCGCTCGCGTTTTTGTTCATTTGGATATGTTACAATAGTTGAGAGATTGCATTCTTGTTAAAGGTGAAGGTCGTGCATTTTTTGTTTACATCGATTGTGAAAAATTGCTATTACTTTGTGAATCCAATAAGGTTGTTGGACATACCATATACAATTGTTGAAAAAACTCTAATGGTCATGGAATAGCTCAATCTATTGAATATGTTGTATATGCAAAGAAGTTGATAAATAAGTATGCTTAGTGGCGGAGCTTGACTAAAAAGTTTGGGGTGACAGACATAAAATTATAAAATATAAAAATCAAATATCTATCAGCACTAACATCTATCCATTCACTGATTCACTCAACAATTGTAACAAGTGCATATTATCAAACACCTTATATGCAACAAACATATATCAGCACTAACATATATCCATTCATAACATTTATCCATTCATTAATTCATTCAACAATTGTAACAAGAAAAGAGAGATAGATATTAATTGATTTGATAACAATGGCATAGTAAAATAAGTAATAAAACAATTCCGATGATGAACAAAATTGAGAAATGAATTAAAATTCGAAGATGAACCTTTTGACAAATAGAGAGGGAAGATATGAAAATAGGTTGGAATCCCACAGGCGTGTATAGATGGTGATGCAATAGAGCTAGCAACATCGATCGTGACGCGAAGGAGTGAGCTACCGATCGTGACGCAATGGCCAATGGAGTGATGAGCACATATAGAAGACGACAAAAAAGATACAAACGAAGATGACGATTCTGTCAAGACTCAAGAGCGAGAGAGATGAGAAGATACATATTTTTGAAGGAATTTTTTTTTTTTGAGGTGGCCGCCCCCCAATCACAACAAAGATCCACCGATGAATATGCCTCTAATAAAAGCCCACCAAATAAAATCAATTATAAAAAAAAATCTGTATTAACCAATTTATCTACACATCTTGCCCCATAGATAAAAATGAGTGACTCTGAATCGTCATCCTTGAATAAATTAAATGCAATTACTTCCTCTATCATTATATATCTTAGTTATTTTAAGATCTTGGTTTGGTGTGACTTAATAACTTAGTGAAAAGGACATTTCATTTGTTTATCATGCTCCACTAAAGTACCCATGTTTCTAAGACAACACATCTTTTTCCTCCATATAGACAATTATACCCTCTACCTAAGTTAAGTACCAGCTTCTCCATTCCATAAAGCCTTTCCCCTCTCAAAACTTCCATTCTAAGCCTCATCATCGTTTGGATCGAGAGAAAAAAGCCAACAGGCAAACTTGTGGAGAAAAGAGATAAGCTTGAAAATCATAAGTAAAAAATATGGTGTTGATATTGCATCATAAAATTTAGTTGGACGGCTTCATCCTAGGATATCATACTTAAAACACCATAAATCACGTGTGTCCCTTACACAAAACATATTGGGATTTGAACTTGGTACTATTGGGACCAATGTTTTTAAAATAGAAACAAAGACTAATTGAAATAGAAATGTAATACCTTAATTTTGTCTAAATAAAATAATCAAAAAAATATAATAAAATAATATATTCAATTTTACTATCAAAAGATAATGAGCAAGTAATAACAAGCAAAAACATCATAATCAAACTAAAAGATCTATACGGATAAACTAATGAGCGAAGACAATTACCATAATTAAACTCCAATCCATTCAAATTAACATAGAAAAGATATAAAAAAAGTAAAATTACATTTCTTTCGAATTTCAAACCATCAAACTTGGTGGTGCTCTTTCCATTCTGATTTCCTTATTTGTTTTAACCATTTGAAAGCTTCGTTGAACTCCTGCATAATAAAAAAATAGAATAATTAAAAATAAGTAATATATTTAATAAATATTTTATAGACCAAAAATATAATAAAATATAGACAAACATTGTACTTTACTTTACAATCCCTTCCCTTATTTCAGTTTTCTTCATTTGTCTTAAAATGATTATTAATTTCACTAATTTCATGCTCAATCAAAAAGATGAGTTACATGTATCTACAAAATAGAAAACGAAAATTGTACTATACTACTCCTGTTTTTCAACTTTCCCCATTTTCTTCGTTTGTCTTAAAAAGATTATTACTTTCACTACTTCTATACTCAATCAAAAGGATGAGTTAGGTGTTCCTCTTACTATCAAATATTGCTTATTTTGTTACAAAAACAATATAAAAACCAGGACTGAATCTTATCTCATGTACACAAAGATTTGTCACTTTAGTCTATAAATTGAGAAGAAGAAAAAAAATCAATCAGGGGAGGAGGAGTTCCGAAAATAAAGAGTTTATTTTCTTTGCTTTTGAATTCAACAAAGAAAAAGAGAAAAATATTAAAAAAAAACATGAAAAAAGAAAAAAAAAA
>JBBPBR010000005.1:42219119-42335449 GCA_037974775.1 Cicer pinnatifidum
AAAAAAAAAAAAAAAAAGAGAATTTTTGTTTACAAAAGAGGGAGTTTGAAACAAAGATGAAGTTGAGCAATAACTCAACTCCATCATTAAAATCATGTGTATTTAGAAATTAAAAAAATCGTCATTCTAATTTCCACCAATAACCGCCACCAACCACCGTCAACTATTCAGTGCACCATGCTTCTTCTTCTCGATACACGATGTTCTCTATTTCTTTACTACAACACTAAAATAAAGCTTGTATTAGAATTAAAAATGAGATTTTTGTTAGGTTGATTTTATTGAAACTTTTAGTTTTAAAATAATGGTTGCTTGATTTATGATTTATTGAGATTTGAATATGTGTAGCTTATGTTTTGAGATGATGTTTGCTGTTTTGAAATGATATTGGTCTGTTTTGAAACATAGCTGGTTAGAAACATAGCATACTGTTTCAAAAGCCTGTGTAGCATGTGTCGAAGGATTTTCTCAAAGTAATTAAGCGTACTTAGCTGTACTATTCTGAGAACATGCGTAACAACTTAACCATAGTGTACTTTTTCATTTGAAAAATTACTATTGGTTGTTATGAAATGATTTGATTTTAGTTTATTAATTCATTATTTATTTAATTTTATTTTTCAAAAATAAAACCAACAAAATATTGTTTCAAGATATGATGCATGTTTTTACAATTTGTTTTTATTTTTTTTTAAATAATTATACAAAAAAATTATTTTCAAGTGGTTAATTAGACGTAACATATTTTTTTATTTTTAAGTAGTTATAACACTTGTACAACTTAGAGATTTTAAAGCTCAATTTTTATAATCAAAATAATAAAACTATTCTTAAATGGGATAAGTAGACGTGATATCAACTACGCGAAAAAATATATTTTACAGCGTTTTTTTAAGCCAATTACAACACTTTTCAAAAAAAAAATAATAAACGCTGTAATATCTAGCACTGTCAAAAGATACAATAACGCTTTTTAAAATAAAATAAAAAACGCTATAAAATATGTAGATATATTGCGCGCTTGTTACTCGTTTTACAACGCTTTTTCTATAAAAAAAGCGCTATAAAAGTGCATTCATTATATGCATTATTATGCACTTATTACCGCGTTTTTTTGAAAAAGCACTGTAAAAGGTGCATTCAATAGATGCATTATTATGCACCTATTACAACGCGTTTTGAAAAAATGCTGTAAAAGGTGCATTCAGTAGATGTATTATTATGCACCTTTAACAGCGCTTTTTTGAAAAAACGCTGTAAAAGGAATTTTTAAAAAACGTTTTTTGTTTTTTATGGCATTTTTTTAGAAAGCGCTGTCTTTTAATTTTTTTTCCAAAATCATTTTCATCCAGTTTCACAATAAGTACACAACAACATAACTATATAACTTAACTTTATAACTTTACATATTTACACAATCAGTTCACAACATATTCATATACATGTTCACATATTGACAACAACACAGAACTATATACATATTCATATAACTACATATTCACAACTTTTCAAATGTGCCCTATTCATATACATATAACTATCAGAAGTACACAGAACAGAACTACCATATATTCATATAACTATCCCTTGCAGCATGCCATTTCCCAGCAAATCAAATAATTTTCATTTCAATCACATATTGACATCAGTCTTCCTTTAATTCAATTAGATCTCTTTTAGAGTATGTTGGACTGGAATTGTCAAAGTACTATGCGATATAAAAATTGAACATAAATAAGTTAAAATCAAATATATCCATAGTTTATATATAAAAATCAAATAATGAAAATACCATACCGTTTCTGGGATTATAGTTTGATTCATATCAGCAATCTCCTTCATGAATCGCAATATATTGTACCCACAGTCGATGTTGTTAATTTGATGAGGGCACTATAAAATAAAACATATAAGTCAATAAATATTTGTGCATTGATTGTAAATGGAATTTTAAAGGCATATATTTCAAACCTTTATTGGAATCCATGTGATGTTATTTGACTTTTGCTTTGACATTGTAGCGCCTCTTTGAGCTCGAAAAACTTGTAAAGTTCTATCGAATAAATAAATATCATTATTATAGCATTAAGAAACACATTATTTATATATATATGTAAGAAATAAGTGAATATTACTTACGTGACGAACATAGTCTTTATATCGGAGTGATTGTTGTAATTGCCGTGCAAGGGATCTAAATAGTATATAACTTCAGAGATCGCATTGATTGCAAATAGCACCCAATTTGCCCTACAACAACAAAAATTTGGTTGGGAATTTTGTTTACACAACTAATAAATTAAGATCTCATAAATTAAAAAAGATATAAATAAAGAATATATAATTATGTACCCTAAATTATATGGTGCAAGAAACAACTTATCATTCTCTCTATTTCCTAATAGGATATCTACAATGTATTTCTTTACATTCACTGGATTGAGTTTAGACATCGAAAGCTTATGCAGAGACAAGAATAAAAATCTATTTGACAATCTGCGCGTGCACACCAACTTATCATACAAGAACCTTCAATGAAAATTTCAAATTAGATTAATTACCAATAAATTGAATTAATTACTAATAAATGCAATTAAAAGTAATTTTTACCTAATGTATAAGCTGATGACAGTAGCACTCAACTCCTTATGGTTGAGAAATTCGTATATGTGCTCTTTTTCAAGTAGTTCTTCATACTCATCTTCGAATATAGCTTTATTCATGCTTATGATGCGTGAATCGTTGTTGCTGTCCATATTCATTTTTACCTGTATGTCAAGACACGACCCATATGGAGCAAGACATGGCTGACTTATTTTAGGAGCAGAAGCATCAACTGATTTTCCCCGATCCAATTTTTTAGCAGCAACTTTGGCAGCTTTATTATCCTCCAACTTTTGAAGTTTGCCAGCTTTATTACCCTCCAATTTTTGAAGTTTGACGGCTTTATTTTTACCACGAACATCCAGTTCTGGTGCGGCAGTTGGTTTACACGTAGGATTAAAAAGATAAGTTCAATATCATTTTTAAAATACAATATTAAAAAATATTAAAGTGATAATATACTTACACAAAATTCTATTACGTTTTGAATATTTTCGTTATCAACCACTCCTTCTTTATTTACACGAGCTTCTTTGCACAAGATATGACGACCCAACGGTTGATCGGATTGGGTGTCTCGTAGTTATTCGTTAAGATCATAAACAAAATATTAGTTAGAAACTATAGTTTATAATGTACCACATTATATAAAAGTGATGTTTAATTACTTACAAGTTTTTGCTCTAGACGTGCATATCCCATACGAGATTTTTTGTATGGGTTCGTCAGAATTTTTGCCCTCTCGCGATTTGCCTTACTTATATTCTATATAAAAAAAAATAACAATCGTATAAAAATTTAAAATACGCTATGAATGTGAATAATAAAACACAAATACTAATAAACTAATCACTTACCACAAACGCGGGGTCTGAATATTTTGCTACAAATGCGCTCCATTCTTCATTTGATATATAATGTTTATATATTTTTGGAGCTTCAACATTCATATTTCCTTCACGATCTTTTAGATAGCAATTTGACAAGTGAGATCTAAAACCCCGATGTATTTTCCCGGCAACTCTCAACATGTAAGTCTTTCTCACCTCCTCAACAACAAAAGCAGTCTACAAACGAAATAAAGATATAGTTTGAGTAAAATATTTCAATGGAAAAAATTATAAGTAACAAAAAAGTGGATCAAAAGAGTTACTTGTATATCAGTCCACATTATATCTTTTGCATCCTTCAACACCTTATCTCTCCAATTGTCAATTGTGATGGGGATATTCTATCGAACAACAATCCCAATATAACTTACAAACACGTAATTGTTGGGGTCAATTGACTAACCACTCTCATTCCATCCAACCTAATAAACTCATATAGTAAGTACATGCTTTCAAAAAAGATAAAAAATAAACAGCAAACAATGTATAGTATACCTCAAATTGCATGCCACTACTCCTTGCTTTTATGACATTTTGCATGATGGTTGCACCATGTTTGACTTCATTTTTATAAGTCTTGGTGTTGACAACTTCCTTATTTTGACGATCTAAATCCTTGTTGGTATCCATTTATCTACAACAAGTTCAACATGCAGTTCAGTATAACTTCAACAAGTTCAACATGCAATAGTCTAAGTATGTAGCAATATAAGTTCAACATGCATTTTAGTGACAACAAAAAATTAATAAATACAATACCTGAATAGTGAGAAGAAATACGTAGGGTTCATAGGAGAAGAAACACCGAGAATGCGCAGAAATACGAACGATTTGTAGGACATAGTATGGTTCACAGAAATACGTAATGAGGGTTACGTATTTCAATGAGAAGAGATGGTTCGTTGGGATAATAACACAGATGAAGATGGTTAGCAATGGAGATGATAGTGGTAATATGGTTCGTAGGGATAATAACACAGATGATAGGGTTCGCAATGATAAGAACAATGAAGAGGAGGAGAACACTAGCGTAGTGAAGTTTACGTAATGAAGAGGAAACTGAAGCGGTTTTGTTATATATAAAACCCTTTTACAACGCTTTTTCGAAAGAGTGCTGTAAAAAACCTCCTTATTTTATTTTTTAAAACCCTGTTACAGCGCTTGTCCACAAGCGCTGTAAAAGACCTCGTTATTTTATTTTTTAGAAGCCTTTTACAACACTTGTCCACAAGCGCTTTAAAAGACCTCTTTGTTTTCTTATGTAACAGGGCTGTATTTTTAAAAGCCTTCTATAGCGCTTGTTGCTAAAGCGCTGCAAAAGACCTCCTTATTTTATTTTTAAAAGCCTTTTACAGCGCTTGTGGGAAACGCACTGTAAAAAGACCTCCTTATTTTATTTTTAAATGTCATTTTACAGCGCTTTAGCAACAAGTGATTTAAAAGGCCTCTTTGTTTTCTTATGTAATATGGCCATTTTTTTAAAAGCCTTATACAACGCTTGTTGGAAAAGCGTTGTAAAAGACCTCCTTATTTTATTTTTAAAAGCCTTTTACAGCGCTTTGGCAACAAGCGCTTTAAAAGACCCTTTTAACTTGGTATAAAACAAAGCTTTGTGACCTCCTTATTTTTTTTAAAGGCTTTTTATAGTGCTTATGGACATAAGCGCTGTAAAATTACAAGTTTATATTCAGTTCAGTTCAAGTAAAATACCTATATTTGGATTTTTTTTCCAAATAATTAGTTAAAATACCTATATATATCAATGCTAAATTACATGATCAACTCATATTGGGATGATCAATTCAAGATAAATTTCCAGTACTCAAATAAAGCTTTTTCAAGTTCAATGTAAGCTGAAAATCAGTTATGGCAGGTCAAACGTACACTTAAATTACATGAACTTGGTATAAAACACTAAGATCAAGCTAAATATAAGCAGGAAATAAGTATAAGCAGAAAATCAAATACAGTTCAAGCTAAATACTAAAATGCTCAATTTTGGTGGATCAAGCAATAAATTACGTGAACTCGGTTCAGATTACATGGCTTATAGAAAACAATTAAACACATTAAGATGCCATTCTTCTTTTCCTAGTGGGATTCACATTTGTTTTTCCATTAACGATACCAAACAATGGATTAATCCAAATTCCCTCATCATGATCATCTCTAAGATATAAACCATCATCAGTTGAATCAATTTCATGTGGTTGTGATGTTGCAAATAAAAGATCATTACCAACATCTTCATCATTATTGTTATCATCACTTATTTTATTGGTAGATAGGACAATGAACCATTTATCATCAGCAGGATCAGTGACATAAAACACTTGTTGAACTTGCGACGCTAAAATAAAAGGTTCATCTTTGTATCTCACCCTATTAAAATCGACAAGCAAGAACCCTGACTCATCAATCTGAACGCCATTATTATTATCGACCCACTTGCAACCAAATATGGAAACACGAAACATTGTGTACTCTAACTCCCATATGCACTCGATAACCCTAAAATATGATAGATTTGCATATATTGAGTTTTTGTCTTTTGCACTTGAGACATGCATCGCTTCAGCTACAAGAGTGACTCCGCTATTTTGCATAGTGATTTGATCATCTTGTTCTTTGGTATAAAATGTATAGACGCTAATTACATAACCGATGTAAGAAAAGACATGTAAACTCGGACCATTTGCTAGCCACCTCAATCTCTGTGAAATTGATCTGGGGTCTATATCAAACTTTGACTTTATGTGATTATTTAACCATGTTATAAAACTTCGATTGTGCTATCGGGTTATCCAATTTTGATTCCTATTCATGTTCAAACTAGATAACTGATCCATGTGTATTGTAACATACGATTGAACCTCATCATTATTGTCCAAAATATACAATTGTGTCTGCTCCCATTCTGTCCTTGATATAGTCATTAGTCTCTTTCCAATTATACCTTCTCCTGATATTCTTCCCGAATGACGAGACATGGGAAGTCCTATGGATTCAACATTGGACAGATATTCAGTACAAAATTCAGCAGCTTCTTCGACAATGTACCGTTCAGCAATACAACCTTCTAGTCGACTTCTACTTTTACGTACCCTTTTAATATTTTCAAATATCGTTCTATCGGATACATCCATCTCATATAAGCTGGCCCACAAAGTTGTGTCTCCTTAACGAGATGAAAAGTAAGGTAAACCATTATATCAAAGAAACAACAATTTCCCTCTACAATGTCGGTCATTTTGAGGATCGATCACTTTACTACAAATTTCCCTGAAGAAGAAACATAATCTAGTTATGGCTCGTCGAACTTTTTCAAGTAAAATGGAACGTATTCCTATTAGTAGCAAATGCTCCATTAGAATATGACAATCATGGGTTTTCAAACCTTTTAACTTGAGGTCTTTCATATAAACTAAATTTTTAATGTTTGAAGAGTATCCTTCTGGAATTTTTACTTCATGTAGAAATTTACATAAAACAATTTTTTCCTTTCTAGATAGAGTATGAGCCGGTGAAGGTAGATATGTGCGATTTCCTTTCTTTATGGGACCCAATTCATTTCTATACAATGACTTCCAATATGGCAATTCAAAGAAAATTGATTTTTTTCTTCCACTCAATTTTGACCAGCTCTCCCGCAAAAGGTTTTCCAAATTTACTGGTCAAACCTTGTACTTTTTCAAGTATTTGATATCCATTTGGTGCTAAAGGAGCTTTACCTTCCTCTGATTTTCCATTAAATGCATTTCTCCACCCACGATACTGATGACTATAAGGTAAAAATCTACGATGTCCAAGAAATACATTCTTCTTACAATGTTTCAACCGCTTCCAATTTGTACTCTCTTCACATATAGGACATGCATACTGACCTTTAATGCTATATCCTGATAACTTACCATATGTTGAAAAATTATTAATTGTGCCGAACAACATAGCCCTAAAATTGAAACATTCTTTCTTATAACAATCATAAACTTCCACACTTGTCTCCCACATATTTTTTAAATCTTAAATTAAAGGAGTCAAGAATACGTCGATATCATTCCCCAATTATTTTGGTCCAAAAATTAACAGAGACAACACCATAAACTTACGCTTCATACATAACCATGGAGGTAGGTTATAAATATACAAAATCACAGGCCACGTGCTGTGTGAGATGCTTTGAAGACCATGTGGATTCATTCCATAAGTAGAAACTGCAAGTCGTAGATTTCTTGACTCTATCCCGAATTCAGGATACTCGTGATCAATTTTTGCCTATTGTGGAGAATCTGCAAGGTGTCAAAACTTTCCATCTCTAATTCTTTCATTTGCATGCCATGTTAAGTGTTTTGAATCTTTTTCATTGTGATACATGCGCCTAAATCTTGGTATTATAGGAAAATACCACATGACTTTTGCTGGAGTAGATTCTTTCTTCTTATATCGAGAGACATTGCATTTCAGACACGCCTTTAGTAATTCATATTGGTTTCGAAATAAAATGAAATCGTTAGGACACGCATGAATCCTTTCGTAACTCATGCCAATATAGCACAAAACTCGTTTAGCCTCGTAGATTCGACTGAGAATTTCATTATCATCTGGCAACATATATTTTAAGAGTGTTAATAATTATGTGAAGCTTTTATCAGACCATCCATTACTCGCTTTTAAGTTGTACAACTTTAATATTGCCGACAGTCTTATGAATTTAGTACAACCCTTATATAATATCCCGAAGATCTTCTTCAACTGCTTTTGCAATCTCCTCAACTTAGTTCGGCTTATATGTATCTGTGTCGAAATCAGTTGAAGCATATGTTGAACCATTCTCAAAATTAATGTTTCCTTTTTTTTTTCCTCACCATATCTTATCCAACATGTATAGCTTTGATTAATTCCATGTCATACTAAATGTCCTTCCAATTCATCTTCTCTAACGCGTTTTCTAAAACAACATTTTAAACAAGAGCAAACGACTCTATTTGGATCTTTTGCATTCTTCACTGCAAACTCAACAAACTCCTTCAATCCATTTTCATACTCTTTTGACAATCGATTGACAGACATCCATTTTCAGTCCATATTATATGACCTATATAAATGCAGTTACACAAATAATAAGCTACTGATAATATTATACCAATATATAGTACATATATCTAATATTGGACAATGGAAACCAAGGTCCAAGTGTGATTTCAAAACAAAACATATCAGGTTGGAGTGCTTGTGTAATAAACCCTCTAAAAGGTCCTTTAATTATGTGACAACGCAATGCTTTTACAGCGCTTGTAAAAAAAGCGCTCTAATAGGTCATTTAATTATGTGAAAACACAAGTCTTTTACAGCGCTTGTCCAAAAGGGCTCCAAAAGCACTATAAAACATTATGTGAGGGCGCTTCATTTTACAATGCTTGTGTATAAGCGTCGTAAAATTCTTGTAAACATTATGTGCAAGCGCTATGTGACCCTATATGATCCTACAACAACACGTTTTCCACAACACTTGTCAAAAAAGCGTTGTTATATCATCCGTTATTTTTAAAATATATTTACAACAGCGCTTGTATTTAATAAGCGCTACAAAAGGCGCACTATAAAATGTCATTTTTGGCGTAGTGATCTTTTTTAGTCCTTGAGTTTTTTATTAGATATAAGTTGAACAATTTGATAGTCTAAAAACTCATCTTTTTAAAATAATTATTCAAATCGAACAAGCTTTTTTTTTTTTTATCAACAACAAAACATAATTTCTTAAAAAAAAATCAACACATCAATATTTTCAACAGGAACTACATAACTTTGATTTCTCCAACGCATTGGGAGATACGTAGGAGCAAGATGACACTCTTGTCAATCATATTAATAAATTTTTTTAAGCATACTTTTTTTTTCAAAATCAAGTTCAAAAAACAAACAATTGATATTCATATTTAATAATAAGTAAAAATAAATATATTTAAGTTAATATTAATTTTGCACAATTAATTATAGGTAAATGTATTTTTAACGGATATCGTAGGGTGCTAATACCTTTACTACGCATAATAGACTCCCGAACTCAAATTTTGGTTTTAAAGACCATGTTTTTTCTTTCTAATTTTAAGGGTTTTCCAATATTTTCCCTATTTTAAAATAAATTTTGGTGGCGACTCCATCCATTGAATTCGAGGAAAATTCAAAATTTTAGGCCGCGACATCACTAGGGACCCTAAGAGTGTCAAGTCTAACATAACTATCTATGCAAAATTTGTTAACATCTATATTTATTTCTCATTCACATTTTTTTTTAACTTTTATGTGTTAATTGTTTATTAGTTATTTTCTTGTGTACATTATATTTTTTATATATATGTTTGAGTACTTTCCATCCTTTTTTTAGATTATATTTTTCTTTACACACTACATAAACACTTTTGAACACACTTGAGTGAGAACTTAATACATAATTTGAGTAAAACTTAAGATTCTTCTAAAGTTGCGTAGTGTTTATCTTTTTGGATGTATACCATGTTTGGTTAGCATGAAGATTTCACCTAGAGTTTCATTTCTTTTGAGAATTATTGTCACTTCTATTAGTTTATCTATTGTTGTTGACAATATTCTAAAATAGAATTCATGGCTCTAGGAACCATATTCAAAATCATAGAGGCACATTGGGAGAGGGTCACTAACTTAGAAACTCACGAATATTTTAAATGTAAGCAAAACCTATGTAGGTCACAATGAGAGCGTTTTTCTTTTCCGGATTCAAATCAACATTATCCTTTATTGGAAAAGCTAATTTTTTTTTTTTGTAAGACAAAAATATTCTTCTTTATAGGGTTCCAATTTTATCTTTCGAGAGGGACGAAATAAAAACTTCATTTTTGTAACTCATTTTTTTTTCTTTTCACATTGTGTATATATATTCCCTTATCAATTTTTTCACATTCCATAAAAATAAAAAAGGAAAAATAAAGTGGCCATGATCAAGAAAAAATTAGTTACATTTTCAATAGCATTAATGTGTGTCTCTTTGTATTACTTGTCATTTTATATCAAAACAAATGTGACTTCAAATCATTCCTCATATTAGCATCATCCAAAAAAAAAAATTATGTGTGTTATGTCACATTTTTGCATTTGTCACAAAAAAATTCACTGTTAAAAAGAGTCCAAACCAAATGTATATTTAAGTCATGATATTCATTTCTGAAGAAAAATAGTCTCACATGGAGAGATCTAGCATTCATATTTACATATAGTTTATTGTGTCACTATATTATTATGATATTCTTATGTATGTACAAAAAAATTTAAAAACTATATGGGCCAAATTATGATATTCTTATGCATCACATTTCAAGTTAAAAAATCAAAAATCAAAAAATAAAGAAATCATCTTCATAGGTGCAAAAGTACCTAATTTTTAATTTCATATTGAACGAATTGATCATTTCACAAAATACACTCAAAATTAGTCTCACATGAATGTCTAAGTGACATTAGCATAAAGTTCATATTGTATATGCCATTACACCATCATATAATTATAACAATCCTAACATTACATGAAAAGTTAATTGTAAATTGCCAAAATTCAAAAAAAAATTAGCATGCACTACTTATTAAAAATTGAAGAAAAATCAATAGTCCATCCTTTTGGTGGCTAAATCTACATTTCATGTTGTATTTGCACATGCATAAACAAAAACAATGTAGTTTGTATTTGTTCACTTCCCTTTTTATTCATTTAGCATGGTAACATATTATTTTCATTTGCATATAATTTTGAGGCTAAATTACATCTGTGGTCCCTTAATTTAATTTCAGGTAACGTTTTAGTCCTTTATTTTTTTTTTCCCGAGTTGGTCCTTTATTTTAATTTTAAGTGACCATTTGATATTTTATGTTTTAAAATTTCAACAATGTTATCATTTTTTATACAAAAATTCAAAAAAATCATCAAAATTTTCAACCAAAACCCATAAAATTAATAATCATCTTCAATATAATGCAAATTTTATCAGATCCATAACTCAAATATTCAAATACACTCATATTTTCATCTCCAACAACATCAAATATAGAATGAAAATATGAGTTTATTTCAAGATTTAAGTTATGAATTTGATTAAATTTGTATTTTATTGAAGATGATAATGATTTTATGGGTTTTGTTTGAAAAAATTGATGATTTTTTTGAATTTTTGTAAAAAGAAGGACAACATTGTTGATATTTTAAAACATAAAATATCAAATTGTCATTGAAAATTAAAATAAAGGACCAACTCGAGAAAAAAAAAAGATAAAGGACTAAAACGTTATCTGAAATTAAGTTAAGGGACCGCGGATGTAATTTAGCTTAATTTTGAAATAATATTAATCATCTAAAATTTTTATGTATGAACCTCGCAAATTTTATGTAACAAAAGACCCTTTAAAGAAGATTTTTATGTATGAACCTCACGAATTTGAATGTGTTTCAACAACATTTAAAAGAATATTTTCATAAAAAAAAGAACATGTGTGCACCATCTTTTCTAAGATCTATTTGATTTCTCTGTTTGAGATTTCGGCTTGCCTATTAGTCTGGGGATGATAAGGTTTAGAAACTTTGTGCACAACCCATACTTCTGAAGCAAAGCGTCCATTATGGGGTTGCAAAAATGTGTGTCTTGATCACTTATGATGGCCCAAGTATTCCAAACCTGCAAAAAATATTAGAATCATTAGGCCTCGTGGGTATTGCTTCCACCAACTTCGAAACATAATGAACAACTAGTAAAATATAGACAAAATCAAAAGATATAGGAAAATGACCCATAAAATCAATGGCCCACACATCAAATACTTCACAGAAAAGCATAGGTTGTTGAGGCATCTCACTCCTACGAGTGATTATTATTTCTGCTATTCTGCATTGTTCACAAGTTTTGTAGGTCTCAAAAGCATCTTTAAACAAAGTGGGCCAAAAGAAACTTGAGTCTAAGACTTTTCTAGATGTCCATTGAAGACCAAAATGTCCCCACAGCTTTAGAGGCATGACAAAAATGAAGAATGAATTGAGCCTCATGGTGGGAAACACATCGCCTAATCACCTGTTCACTATAGAATTTCCATAGATATGGATCATCCCACACATAGTATTTGGCATCACTTTTAAGTTTGTATATTTTTATTTTGGATGCATTTGCAGGAAGGACTCCAACAACTAGATAACTAACTAAATCAACAAACCAAGGAGTTACCTTACCCAACTGTAGCAGTTGCTTATCAAGGAAAGTCGTCTTGAATGGGGATGGGGTCCTCATCCATTTCTATTCTGCTTAAATGATCTGCCAACATATTTTCAGCTCTACTCTTATCTTTAATCTCTAATTCAAATTCTTGGAGTAACAACATCCATCGGATCAATCTCGATTTCTCTTCTGGTTTCTTCATCAAGAACTTCAAAGCTGCATGGTCAGTAAAATCAACTACATTTGAACCTAGCAAATATGATCTAAACTTATCAAGAGCAAAAACAATAGCAAAAAGTTCATTTTATGTGGTATTATAACTTTATAAGTAGCCTGTGCAGAATCTAATGTCCTAGAAGCATAATAAATAACATGGACAACCCTGTTAACGCTTTGTGCAAAGATTTCTCCTACTGCATAGTTAGATGCATCACACATAATTTCAAAAGGGAGGGTCCAATTAGGTGGCTGAATTATGGGAGTAGAGGTCAGTGTTGCCTTTAAGCAAACGCCTTCTTGAATTTGTCATCAAAGGTGAATTTGACATCTTTTTGTAGCAAATTTGACAGCAGAAGAGCTATCTTAATGAAATCCTGGATAAAGCGCCTGTAAAAATCTGCATGACCAAGAAAAGAATGAATCTCACAATTGCAAGATGGGTAAGGAAAATTATAAATTACATCAATCTTGGCGGGATCCACTTCCATCCCATTCTTAGAGATCACATGTCCCAAAATTATGCCCGGTTAAACCATAAATTGACATTTTTCATAATTCAGCATAAAACTAGTTTCAATACATCTATGCAAAACTCTATCTAAATTGTTCAAACATGCATCAAATGAGAAACCATACACACTAAAATCATCCATGAAAACTTTTATTCAATTTTCTATCAAATTAGTGAAAATACTAATCATGCAGCGTTGGAAAGTGCAAGGAGCATTGCATATGCCAAAGGACATCCTCTTATAGGCAAATGTGTCGCAAGGGCAAGTGAACATGGTCTTTTCTTGGTCCTCTGGTGCAATATGGATATAAAAGTAACCAAAAAAACATCAAGGAAACAATAATGTGACCTACCTTCAACCGTTCAAGCATTTGATCAATGAATGGTAAAGGAAAATGATATTTTCTAGTTTCCTGGTTTAATTTCATGTAATCGATGCATACCCTCTAATTGTTCTGCACTCGTGTGGGGGATAAGTTCATTATTTTCATTTTTAACCATTGTGAGTCTAGTTTTCTTAGGGACTACCTACACCTGACTCGCCCATTGACTATCAGAGATAGGGTATATAATGCCTGCTTTCAAGAGCTTGGTCACTTCTTTTTTTGTAACATCCGGAATTAATGGGTTAAGTCGCCAAATCAGCAACCAATTCAATTTGAAAAATAGAATGCTCTTCTATGGGGTGTTTCATAGAATCTTGAAGTGAGAATGGGAAGGCTCTCAACTTGATATGATATTTTGTGACTCCTTGAGGTTTCATGGTAGAACACACAAAATGGAACACCTTCAAGTGTTTGTGGGGATCCTCAACTACAAGACCATTAAACTTTACAGCAAGTGTAATAAACCAGATTTAAGTTTAAATGGTACAGTAACTTCAGGATATGTGATACACAATGCATTATAAGTGACGTTAGGTGCAACAAGTTGTCTTAAGATTCTATTATTCACATCATCCATATTTTGCAGCAAGTTGTCACTTTCATTATCTGACTCTGACTCGTTAGCACTAGTAGCTCTATTAAGTCTACGGCGTAAATGAAATGTCTTATTTATTTCAGGGTCAAGGGAATGCAGATTCATAGAACTAGCCCTAGTCATGCATCATGAGAATATAACAATGCAATGTAAAACTACAAATAAAATCCAACAATGTCTGTATCGTTAAAATTGAAGTAAAAAATGGAAAACCCTATCAAATAAAATCCAAAAAAAATTAAAAACAACACAAAAAATTTCTAAAAAAAATAAAATAAAGATAACGCAAATTTTTTTGGAATTTTTTGAGAATGTGAAAAATTCAAAAATTGAAAAAAGAGTCTAAACAAAGGAATTTGGGGTTTTGAGCATCAAATCTCATAAAAAGTCCCTTCTATGGGAGTCATGTTCCTTATTTTTGTGTGAATTTCTGGAGAAATTTTGGGGCAATCCGAATCAATCGCCAGAAAATCGGTTTTTTTACTAGCAACGTGTCTACAAACTAGCAACAAGCCTATCCGACCTGTAGAGCAACAAAACAAGAAAAAACAATTGTTAAGGTGGTTAGTAATACTCTAAAATTGGTTAATATTGTTTATCAAAGACTCTCGGCCAACGGCACCAATTTGATATGCAGTCGCACACGGGTCAAATACAATTGATAAAATATAGATAGAAGTAATAACTCAAGTCATTTTGCAAGGACTTCTGATATAACAATATTAATCAAATTAAAGTTGAAATTAAAAAGGGTTTTTTTTTTTTTTTTATATTTTTGTTTGAACAAATGAACAAAACGATTAATTCACTCATTCGAGTTTCAGACCTATCACAGATTCTATCAATGAGTTTAATTTCTAATTTGTTATTATATTCCTATTTGATTATAGAATTGATCAAACAAGTATAATCAACCCTATGAATTCGGTTTCTTTAACCTGATTAAGCATCACAATCAACGATATATTATAATTAACGATCAAGCGTCGCAAATTTATAATTTAATTAAATTAGAAATCAAAACCAAATTCTGTCAAATGAATTTAATCGATCCTATTGAAATTCAATTTAAGCAATCAGAATATTAATATAATCAAATAAACATAAATAGAATCATGAAGTGAAATTGACAGTGTAACTTGAATTTCAAGGTGTTGATGAAACTCTGAACTCGTGGGTTAATCTGATGAAATTAACCTTCCATGAAATTAAAATAAAAAGTGTTTATATATTTTTTGAATCTGAATCCGAAAATTCCATTTCTAAGAAAAGAAAGAAACTCCCAATATATAGTACTCGATTTTGGGCTTTAAAACAAGCGGCCCGTTATTTAAAATTCTTACAAAAGTCCATATTAAAAAACTGCAATTTAGGCCTAGTAAAGTTCGACATTGGCCTTTTATTCCAACACAAAAGTTGTAGCTATGATTTTTAGCTTTCCAACGCGTAGTCGCATGTGTCAATCGGATACCCAGAGCTCAAGTTATAGCCTACAGAGCGAGCAGAGATCAAAATACAAATAATAAAATTATAATTCAATTTTGAACTAAAGTTTAGACACAAGCTAAAAAGTTATTCTAAGGTATAAAGAGCTTTTAAAATACCAAAGTAAAATACTATAAACATGTGCCTAAATGTTATGATTATGGATCATTTGCATCCTAATTAAAAAGAAATTTGGTTCATGATTAAGAATATAATAACAACGAAAAAAAAAATTTAAATTACACATAAGAAGACACCATGAATCTTCACTTATTGTCTCCAATGTTAAAATTATTTTCAAGTTACTGGTCTCCAAAACTTGTATAATAGCTTCTCCTAATACCCAAAATTCAGAACCCATGTCTAAAACTGAAAATCCCTTAAATAGGATGAACTGCCTCACTTGGGTGAGCTTCTTATCTACAGGTAAAGGCTAGGCGAGACCTGAACGACTTGTATAAGGAGACAATTTTGGAATGCTGAGCTCGCCTAGGTGAAACATCAAAACTTTCACCCACTTTGATTTCTCTTCATTACCTAGTGATGTATCTATAGCTCTGTAACTTCTGATATATTATCTCACTCCAAAACTTCACTTGCAATGACTGAACAAAAGAAATAGACAGCGTTTTGAGAATTGTCTAGATATGAAGAAATTAACACATAAACACCAAGATTAAAAAGCTCAAAGTCCAAATTATTATTAAATCCGAAATAAACTAATTAACTCTTAAAATTACTTAAATAAATAAAAAAGAATCAGAAAAGTGCTAAAAAACCTATAATGATAAAGAGTTATCATCTAACTACTTTAAGAATTATCTAAATTGTTATCCATAACTAAGAGAGTATAATAGAGCACCATATTATAAAGGTGATGAGTCTTCGTATTGGAAAGAATGCATGAAAATATACATCATTGCTTATGATTTGGATGTTTCAGAGGTCATTGAAAATGGTCTCTATATTCCAAAAATTGTTTGAAATGACGTTGATCAATTTTTATAAGAAGTTCAATATGAATAAAAAGTTAAAGAACATTCTTATGTCAACTATAGGGTGACGTGAATTTCAAATAGTTTTCAAGTGTAAAACAACAAATGTAGAGCATTTTATAAATTTTTTTATAAATTACACTTCAGGGCAAAAGTGAAGTATGTTGTTCTAGAATTAATAGGTTGACTAATAAGTTTGAATTGTTTTGCATGAAGAATGGTGAAACCATTAGTAAATTGCAAAGACGATTTAAATAAATTGCGAACAAGCTTAATGCATTTGAAACAACCTTTTCTAATGAGTATCCAATCAACAAATTACTTAATTGTATAAACTGTGAATAAAAGTCTAATTTAGGTGACTATTGTCGTTAAGTCAAAGAACATGATAAATATGATCATATAAACCTTGTTTGATAGATGTCAAAATAACTATATTTAGTTAGATGTTTTTGTATGTCTTAGTTAATTGTCTAATTTTCAATATCCACAAATTCTATTGAATCAGAAGAAAAAATTATTTGAAAATCTCATTTTTCCATGCATACACATGTTGGTACACTTTGGAATAACATTAAAAATCTTTGGTAAGTGATTTATAACTTTGTAAATCAACAGTCAAGTTTATAAACTGGTTAGCAGAGGTCTTAGACGCATTACATGTGTTCCAGACCTTGTGTATCGACTCACTTTAAATATATACCTTAGCAGAATTATCATATCTTTTGATGATGGACACACAAAAAATCTTGAGATGAACAATACAAAAAGCGGAAAAAAAAAATTTGCGCAATCAATGTTTTATTTTTGATGTATTGATTGTTTTAAGGATTAAAATGTAAGTAGTAGAAGAAACTCTCTTGAAATATAATGTCCTATTCACATTTTTTACACATCAATTGGCTTCTTCTCCTCTTGTCAATTATCACTTCTTAATCCCCTGTTTTTTCTTTCATGCTTACTTTAATATTTTTCTTTGAAAGCTTCTAAACTACATAATCTATTCTATAACATTTTATGTGCTTCAATTTCTCTTAAGGTGTAATTGACTTTTATATCTTGTTATAACATTATTGAGAGTAATCTCATTATTCAAGAGAGATGATATCCCTTGTAGTAGGAAGTTTTTCTTTAAACCATAAATTTTGTTTGAAAAATTCTTAGACTATAAAGATTTATTGCCAACCCAGTGTTAAAAGTTTGGTTATTATAGACATAGATTGTTAGTGATTGAACCAATATATTTTTTTCTATGCTCTCTCTTCTCTTCTCTTTCTTTTATTTCCACTATTTACTTTACACACTTTATTTATTTTGTCTCACATTTAATTTTAATTTATTTTCGAGCATCACACTTAATTTACTCTATATTTTTCAAGTGCTTATTTTATTATTATTTTTAAAGTTTATGATGCATCCCCTTCTTGTGTTTAGAGTAATTTGTTCAATACTTACCAATTTTGGAAATGGACTCAAACAATTTAACGAGGTTATGTGAATTGACTCATAACACTACTGCAAGATAAAATTTTGGATTTTCCAAAAATTTATGAATCAATTCACAACCTTGTTGTCAATTCACACCGACATGCAAAATCAGTTTTTGATATATTGTATTTTGGCCAACCAACACATGTTCTTTAAATATAGATTTGAACCTTCATTTTCTTTATATAAAAAAATCAGTTTCATCTATTCATTATCATTTATGCATACAAGATCATTATCAAGATTAAATAATTTTACATATTCATGTTTTGTATGTAATTAAATATTTGGGTTAAAAACAACAAAGGTGAGATATCTCTTGTTGGGGTGATTGTTCGAGACCTAAGTGATTGAGAGGATGTCGGTCGACTGCTCGTTGAAGGTAAAAAAGGAGATGTTCTTTTGAGTTCTAGAGTTGGATGACTGTAGAAGTGACTATCTTGTAAGTTTGGAATGGTGTTTTTACACTACAAGAAAACAAAGAATTTGTGAGGGCCAAAAGCCCTCACAAAGGGTAAATAGCAGCCACAAAGGGACTATTTGTGGCGGCCTTAGGTAGCCACAAATAAGTTGGTCACAAACTTTTGTGAGGGCTTTTGCAGCCACAAAGTTTGTAAAACACGTTGCCATTTGTGAGAGCCTTTACAACCACAAAATCCTGCCTTTGTGAGGGCCTTTGCAGCCACAAAAACCCGCCTTTGTGAGGGCATAGACCGCCACAAAAGGACAGGCTGATTTTAAAAAATTCAGCCTTTGTGAGGGCCCAGGCCGCCACAAAATCTCTCCTTTGTGAGGATTTAGGCCACCACAAAGTATCATCCAGATTAAAAAATAAATATTTTGTGAGGGTTTAGGCCGCCACAAAATATTACGTATATTAAAAAATTAATTTTTTAAATTCAAAATTAATATTGTATTATAATATTATATATAATAAATTAATATGAATATCAATTTAAAATTTAAATTAAAATTATAATATCATTATAAATTAAATTTAATATATAATAAACTAATCTGAATATAATTAAAATTTAAATTAAATTTAAAATAAATTATTCAAATTATAATTATAATTAAAGATTAATTTAAATTACAAATAAATTAAAATTAAAATTAAATATTAAAATTAAAATAAATATTATATATAAAAATATAATATTAATAATAATTAAAGTAATTACCATCAAACCAAATAAAACATGCATTCCAAAATAAACAAATAATGTCTTACAAACCCAAAATTTATAAATAATGTCTTACAAACTCAAAATTAAACACACAGTAATTAACTAGGACAACATAATTAATATGTGTTCATACAACCCAAAAATAAATTATGAAATTATTCAAATGACATCAATCCTCATAATAATTCCTCTGATCAGCTCCACTCCCACCATCATTATTTCCTGCAATGTTACCCGACGAAAGAAGTCCCTCAAAAGTATAATTTGTGTTGGAGGAGACATCATGGTTTGAAATTGAATTTCATCTTCAATGACACCACCACTAGTCGAAGGAGGAGCCCTAGCTGGTTGAGGTTGATTTAAGTCTGGTCTGATCAAGCCAGCTGTTGGCATAGTTGGTCGGTATGCAGTTTGATGATCTGGTTGAGGTTCAAGAAGTTGATGTGAAGATGACGGAGCATAATGATAATTATGAAAATATTGTTGTTGCTGAAACATTGGCTGCTGCTGTTGCTGGAAGGCAGAGTTCGGAGGATCTTGGTGTTGCTGTTGGAAATTTGGAGGTGGTTGCTGCTGCTGGGAGTATTGAGAGTAATTTTGTTGCTGCTGGAATAGTGGTTGTTGATGCAAGTATTGAGACCGAGGCGGGAACTGCTGATGAAACACAGGAGGAAATGAAAATTGTTGTTGTTGAAATTGTTGTTGCTGTTGAAACTGCTGTTGCTGCTCTTGAATCTTTTGTTTCCATTCCTCATTCAATTTATCAATTGCGGCTTGTATCAGCTGTTGTGTCCTTTCTTCTTGCTCACTTGCCCATTGCTCCTTTAACTGGTCAAGATTATCTATCGACGGACGATGAGATCGATCCGTACTAGCATAAGAAGAAGACGTCTCAGTCTGAATATAGCCGATTGGACCTTTCACAAAGGTTGATGATAAACTACCGACATCCAGCACACACCCTTTGTACTTGCCACCACTGATGTTTATAAAACTTGCGGTCTCATATTGTTTCCGCTGCACTGGACCAGCTCGCTGAGCAGGAGGAAGAGTAGCTTGATGATCATCCCATTCTTTCATGACTTGTTGATGTTGTTCCTATATTAAAAATAAAAAAAAAATAAAAAATAAAAATAGTTAATAATTAATATATAATAATTTAGAGGTCTAATTAATATATAATAATTACCTGAATCATTTTTGATAATTCATCAGTATACTCATTTGTTTCAGGATTAACATGAAGATAGCGATGTATCTCAGCCTGAGTGACCTCCCTTCCAAGTTGCTTTTCCTAAAATATTAAATTAATGTCAAATTTATAAGTTGGTGAAATGTGATGATTAATTGAATATAAATTAATAGATATATATTATAAATAATAATTAATTACCATATAATATTTAATTTCTCCAGCAGACATGGAACCTCCCTTTTGAGTACTGGTACCCCTCTCAGATGCTCTATTAATCTTTGCTTTTTCTCTCTTCTGTTTGTAAGCATCTGTGTTCCACTTCCTCCACAAAGCAGTCCAAACATTTTCACCAATCCAATTAGGCCATTTTTCCTCGCCCTTATTACGTGCGTAAGCCAACATAGATGAGAGACGCTTTGAAAAGCGATGGTCAAAAGAAGCCAAAACTGCGGCATCATGCTCTCTTTTCCAAGTACATTTAGTCTGTTGTTTGTTTAAATTTAAAAATATTAAAAATATAATTCAATTAAGCAATCAAATGTATATATAATTAATTAGTAATTAAATAAATTAATCTAATCACTTACTTTGAAACAATGTAAAAATTGATCAACTTCGCTAAATTGAGGTGTCTTATCCTCTTTTATCTCACCCCAAGACAACCATGGTTTTTTATATTTCTCTTGTATGACTTCAACAATTGTCTTTGCAGTTGATTTAAAAGGAAGATATCTTCAAAGTTTATATGCAAATTAAATATAAAAATGAATTAATAAAATTAATAATGTAACATGCAATAATGAAATATTTAACAATCATAATTTAATCAATCATAGTTTACATACCCATCTCCTTCTGGAATGATGACAATATGGTTGTAGCAATCAACACATCCGGGTTCCATTATTTCGTCTATGGTATAAGGTTCTAATGGAACCTCCGGATATAGAGGAATAGCTCCACCACTAGTACCAATGGTCGGCATCGGCATGAGAGATGAGTCATTAACAACATGTGGTTTAGCAAATTTTTTCTTACCACGTGATGTTTTGGATATTCCTCGTATTGCCACCGTTCCTGTTCCTCCTACTCCCGACACTGAAGCCATGTCTATATATATATATGTATGGATATATATATATATATATATATATATATATATATATATATATATATATATATATATATATATATATATATCCATACATATATATAATATAATATATGTGTGTATGTACAATTAACATAAATTAATTAATAATGAAATATACATAAATAAATTATAACACTCACATAAATAACGAAATATATATAATTATGTCTCAAAAGATTATCTTTTCAATACGGTAGATCCCAAAAAATACATCTTTTTGTCCAATTGTGCCATTGTCCGTAACCTTGTGGTTTACAAGCCACACCATTAACAACATGTACCTTTGGCATATCTTTTACTTTATTCCAAACTTGTTCTGATGTCAATTTAAGCGGGGGTCTTAAACTTTCTGCATAGCCCTTCATAAATGCAGCTTCGTTCCTTCCAAATGCATGATCAGCAGGTAAAAACCTACGATGCGAGTCAAACCACGATGCTTTCCCGCCAAATTTTAAAGTAAATGCTTTTGTATCTTCCATACAAATAGGACAAGCTAATTTACCATGGTTGCCCCATCCTGACAACATCCCATAAGCGGGGAAATCATTAATGGTCCACATCAATGCAACTCTCATCATAAAATTTTCTCTCCGAACAATATCATATGTCAAGACACCATTCCACAATATCATAGGGGTACAAACGGAATGTTGAAAGTGTTCAAGAAGTTTGGTTTTTGGAGTGTTTAAGGAGAATGTGTTGTTGTAAGAGCTTTACGACAATCATCTACGAATCTTGTAAAGGTTTCACATCATATAAAGGAAGAAACTCCGATTCATTTGAATGAGACTGAATATGTACTTCTCACGTGAGATAGAAGAACTACTATAAAAATCTGTGTGATTTTTTCTCTCTCTATTCTCTTAATATTTTGTGATTATAGTTCATTATTATTTTTGTTTTTCCGTGATTGGTAACAAAAATCTTTTTTTTTCTTTCTTTCTGTTTGTTTTTTTTTGTTATAAATGATATAAAAAAACTATGTTGTAAGACTTGCCAATGATTTGAATTATTGATTGATAAAACCATTTCTGAAATACATCAAGAGTTGTAAATGTGTCTAAACTTGAATTTTCTCATTTGTGCACTCCTTTAAGCAATTCTAATTTTACTTCAATTGATTTAATCATCTTAATTTTACTTGATTCAATCAAATTTTATAAACCACTATTCAGTACAAATTAGATCTATTCTACTAAGTTTTTTTCCATAAATTTTTGTTGTCTAATAAAAAGTCTCCAAAAATTTATGATTCAATTCAATATCTCTTCTAGATTTTTAGGACCATGTCCACCATTAGCGTTGTCATTATATAATGATATAAATATTAACTTTCGTAATTTCAATTATAGGTAGATAAATAGTTTATAAATTGATAACTTCCACGCCCTGTTTGAGTTTATGTTATTTTTGAATTTCGGAAAACTTAAAAAAAACAATTTATGCCACCAATAATATTACTGAATTGAGTTGTGAACTAGGTCACTCTCTTTAAGATGTTTCAAGGTATTGCCCGAATTATACAAGATATACTATCAACCACAAAGTCCCTAGGATAAAACAACCTAGATCACTGTATCAGAGTTCTACTGCACCATAGAAAACCGTTCTAGAATTACACCATCAATATGACAGTCAAATGACTACCAATAGTAATATGACACTAAGACCACTCAAAAGAAAAAGAAGAAGTGAGTAAGAAACGGGAGAAGAGAGAAAAGCCTCATATACGGACAGCTTTTGGTGTGCTTTTTCAACTGAGGAGAGCAATGTATTTATAGATGAAATTCGTAATTGGATTCGTAACTGAGGAGAGCACTGTATTTATAGATGAAATTTGTGCGCCACGATTAATTTGACCACCAAAACGTGTGGAGAGAAATTATGTAATTAACGTATCAATTAGAGATAAAAATACAAGCATTCATTTAATTAAATAAATAATTTATTAATTTTCATATGAAAAAAGAATCCACTACATAGCCAAAGCCAAGGCCCAAGGCTCAAACCCGGCTCGGCCGACCAGATGGCGGCGGTGCACGCGCGCGCGTGTGTGGTTGTCAATTTTGCTTGCGTTCTCCCTCCTCTATTCTTTGGAATTTTGAGCTTGAGTTCTTCTACTCTTTTCTGCTTTTGGATGATCTTCTTCTTGAGCCTTGAGTATCTATTTATAGTTAAAGTTTGAGCTTTAATTTAGTCATTGTTTAATTATAAATTGTATCTTGTTTAGATTGAGTTTGTAAATTATTCAGATTGATTCTGTTTATATTTTTTTGTAGATAAATCTTGATCAAATTTTGATCAAATCTTCTTCAAATCTTGAACATATCTTCTTTTCAAATTAGTCAAAGATTTTCTTCAATTATAAATTTGAATCAAATCTTATTTATCTGAATCAAATCATATTTTAAATTTTCTTCATTTATAAATTTGAATCAAATCTTATTTTATATTTTCTTCAAAAACATGAATCTTCTTTCATACTCTTTGAAGTCAAATATATTGTTCTCATAAAATACTTTTGTTATAACTAAAACTGTAAGTATAAAATCAACTTGGTTCCAATATAATTAGCGGAAGTTATTTTATATCGTATATTGTTTATGTTTATCTGGAAATAGGAAGACAATAACATATATAATCAGGTCCCTATCTAACTCTTTATACACTTACTTAGATAAGCAAAAAGTGTGAGAATGTTTACATATTTTTAGTTTACATATTTTTAGTTTACATATTTGAGTTTTAATTCTATTTATATGCTTTGATATATTTGTGATCAATTGTTGTTGTTTACATTTGGTTCAAATACATCACTTTTTTTTTGTCCAATTTGTGCTTATATTTCATTACTTAGTATATTATGTCTCATCCAATATATTTGTCAGATATATGTTGAAACTTGAAACATATTTGCAACACCAATGCACACCTATTAAATTTTAGTGATAAGAGGTGTGTTTAGTGGAAGTTATTGTATATCGTATATTGTTTATATTTATATGAAAATAGGAAGATAATGACATATATGATTAGGTCCAATGCAACTCTTTGTACGCTCATTTATATACTTTCAAACTTTTTTTCGTTTAGATAAGAAAAAAGTGTGACAAATTTTACATTTTTTTAGTTTACATCTTTGAATTTTAATTCTATTTATATGCTTTCATATATTTGTGATTAATTGTTGTTGTTGCCATTTGGTCCAAATACATCATTTTTTGTCTAAATTGTTCTTATATTTCATTACATAGTATATTATGTGTCATCCAATGTATTTGTCGGATATATGTTAAAACTTAAAACATGTTTCTAACACCAATACACACCTCTTAAACTTCAGTGATTGATAATATGAATAAGTTATACAATATCAAACAAGATTGATTGTTGGCCTAGATCTTGACGAGGATATTTATAAACGGTTAACTTTTCCAGATGATACTAGGTTTAGGTTATCTTGGCCTTTTTTGAATTGTGATCAACTTATAACAAATTCAACCTAGATGTTACCTGCGATTGTTTGTGGCAAATTAGGATGATGGTCTAATTCTGCATTAGTAAGTTGTGGACCTGAGATGTGTGTATTAAGGATGATTGATTCGTTTGATATATGGGATGTGTGACTACTAACATTTACTTTACTATTTATTTCCTACTTCTACGTTTGATATATGTGATGTGTGACTACTAACATTTACTTTACTATTTATTTCCTACTTCTATGGTGTCATGAGATTCTTAGCCCTATATTGTTGTTGCTTTTGGTACATTGTGTACCATAGATGGCCGACTCAATATTGATGCACCTAATCGTAAGCTATGGTTTTCACATTTATAGTAACTTGGAGATTTAGTATGACTTTGTGTATGGATTATAATTAGATGTCGACAATGGGATATCGACTTATGTGGGCTCAATGACCACATGTATAGGTTTGTTAGGCTTAACAATTCCTATAGAACAGGTCCTCTTAAGATGATTCAACATGTATCATTGCATTCCATTAGGGAGGTGCATAAGGCGACCAATCACGTTACACTTAACATTTATTTCACTGCACAAGTGACACTACTCGCACCTATTGTCTGATGTTTTCTCCGAGAAAATGTGGGAGTGGGTGTAATAACCAAACTAATTAAAACTTAATAAAATACATGTGTTATAAATTATATTATCAAATTTAAAAATAGAGATTTCTTTTTAAACTTAAATTGATAAAGAGGGGCACAAGAGTACTAAGGGATAAAAGCCAAGGGACAATTTGGGATTTTTTTCCCCTTTTTCCCTCTCATAAATCCTTCATGGAAAGACATTTCACCATTCGCTCGTTCTCTCCTCTTTCCCGTAAACCAATTTTAGGAAAAACCTCATTTGATATTATTTACCTTGTTCTCCATATTCCCCATTTTCACTCTTCTTCCAAATCTTCCAAAACTAAAAGTTCACTAACATCCCCAAACATGTCCAACACCATTGCATGCAAAGGTATGTCTCTTCATCCTTGTGAATCAGCTCAAATCAGTGGAACAAGGAAAAAAACGACTAGCCAAGAGGGATTCGAGCTAAAGCAGGGAATATGAAATGAGAGGAGTTCAAAATTGAGTTGGGACACAAGTTCCTTCTTCATAGTACAATTAGGTGAGTTCTTTAACTTTTTATCATGTGTGATTAGGGGATCAAATTTTATTACAAATTCTAAATTTGTGTGGAAAAAAGGGAATGGAAGAAAATAACTAAAATAGTGAGGAAAAAAAAAAGAAATTTAGCACATAGGGATTTCATTGAAATTTTGAGTTTATCTCTATTAATTTAGAACATGCATGCAGTTATTCTCTGTTTGTGTGATGTTGTGAATGAACTATGTGTTAAGAAAATTTAATGAGATGCGTAGACCTTATTTAAGGTCAGTATGATTGTTGAGCACGATTACTGCTTGTTACTGTTGTTGTCTTTGATGCGTATGTGAAACTGTGAGTTCTAAATTCCTTAAAGCAACTGTTTTGGGGTTATTATAGGTTGGGAGAAGTTGAGTGTGAGGAAATGAAATTTTTCGCATGTGGGTGTTTTAAAACTACATCCAAATGATTTTTCATGACTACGACGTTGTTACCATGTTCATGAATCTAATGTTGTTAATAATTTCATGAATCTTATGTTTTTTCTATTTTTCTGCCTCTGGTTCTAGTTTCGAATTCGAAACTTAGGATTAATTTATTTTGGATGTAGTATATTGCTAAGTTATTAAAAATTCTTGTGGATGAAGGATGCATTGCATACATGACATAATAAAGATATTTCAAACAAAACATCTCAAGTTCAGTACAGTCACGTTAATTAGATCATGCATGGCCTTAGTTATGGTGGGAATCAAGTTGTTCCAGGCATGGTTCAACAAGTAAAGGAGAACAATCAGGACGATGATTGGGGTTTGACCAGACCACCTTTATCGCGAAGGTCTCAATTATCTTGGTGACTCACGTCGAGATAATTGGGCGACCTTTCTTTGTTTACAAGGAAAGGATTTCAGAGGTCATGTGTAGTTTTCCAGAATCATTCTAAAAGAATGATTTCAGATTAGTTTTAAAAAATAAAGTGAAGTTGAGAGCTTCAGCTTGAGATGTATCAGGATTTCGTGTTTTATGCATTTTTGTTATATGAAAAGAATAATTTCAAACTTTCCCTCCCTTATTTTTAGAACTCGCTAAGATTTATTCTAATACCTTTTATTTTAAAAATTTAGCAGCTGGAGGCAGTTCAAGTGCAACTTAATACCAGAGGGAAAAACTCCAAATTTAATTGTTTAGTTGTAATGTATTAGGACATTTGTTGTATTAAAAGGTTATGTAAAGGTTTAATTTGAGAATTTAGTTGGACTATTGTACCTTATGAATCTGTTTGAAGAATTGTAAACTATAATTGATTGGTAGTTGAATTGCTTTAAATTGATTAGGACTATTCTTTATATTTACTTACTTGCCTCTAATATATTTAGATGTATGGATTGAGATGCAAAATTCTAGATAATTGGTATTGAGTCTTACATTTTGATATCAGAGCAGGTCGATCCAATTGGACTATAGGTAAAAGGTTAAATTTAGGATACTTCTGATTAGTTTATATGTTCTAAGTATCATTCCACAAAATGTTAAGTCTAATCAGCTTAATATTTGGTATTTGACGTGTAGAACAGTGACAAAAAGGCTTGGAAAATAAGATGAGATAGGCGTTGTATTATATGAGTGACATCTGATTTGGAAAAGTGATAGGGCTTTCCATTAGGTAGTTTATGCTTGTGTATAAAAGCACATAAAGATAAGCTTTAGAAAAAAATGGTTTATGTGTAGTAAAGAGATTAAATTATATATAATATTAGGTTAATAAAAAGTAAGGTTAAGCACACATACTTTTGAGTTATATGGAATGTAAGGTTAGTAGAAATGAAGTATCGCTAACCCAGAAATCAAAGTAGGAGATCACACCAAGTCATGAGTTACAGGGTTTAAACTTCTAAGGTTTATTGTTCAAAACAGAAGTATAGAAGCACATAAAGATAAGCTTTAGAAACAAATGGTTTATGTGTAGTAAAGTGATTATATTATATATAATATTAGGTTAGTAAAAAGTAAGATTAAGCCTACTTTTGAGTTATATGGAATGTAAGGTTATAGTAGAAATGAAGTATCCCTAACCTAGAAATCAAAGTAGGAGATCACACCAAGTCATGAGTTACAGGGTTTAAACTTCTAAGGTTTATTGTTCAAAACTGAAGTAAAGTAAAAGGCAGTTGCAAACTGCCAAATATCCATTATAGTTGTAGAAATGAAGAGTTATTGCCCTTGAGGGTAAGAAGGGCAGGGTAGCAAACTGTGTGAGTAATGGAAAGCAAGGAAGATACTCATTTAGAAGAGTTAGAAGCAATACGACTAATAAGTTAGGAGAAATCTTGGCAGTACTTTTGTCAATTCTAAGTTGTTAGAAATTAGCATAGATTCTCTATAGTAATTGCAATAGTTTAATAATTCTGATATATATATTGAAAATTCGAATTCCCTTAGGTTTTGGTTTTTGGAGTGGTAGAATTATGAGAATGTGTCCGGGTCTAATCCAAAAAAAAAAGGATGAATAAGGAGACTGAGAATTAATAGTGAGGAATCAAAATAATGCAACTCACTCTAATCGGATCTATTCTCATTCAGTTATTCTATGACATAGTTTTTTCCTCTAATTAGACTTCCTCTGATCAAATTTTTCCTCTGATGCAGTCTTTTTCTAATTTGACTTTCTCTGATCAGATTGTCCCTTTAACACATTTTCTTCACATTAGATTATTGATGATTGGACTTCCCATTGATGGGGTTCTTCCTCTAATCAGACCATATTTGATCATATTTTCATAGTATACAATTTTTCTTCTAATCAGATTATCTTTGATAAGATTTAATTTGATCTAGTACACCCTCTGTTCAGGTTCACTCTGACCTTCTCTAGTTAGATTTCCTCTAATTTAGTTTTTCCCTTGAATAAACTTTTATAGGATACATATTTTCTTTTAATCAGATTGTACTTGATCAGATTTCCTCGTATTGAACTTCCTATAATCATACATTCACATGATACAATTCTTTTTCTGATCATATTTGTCTTCTCTAATATATGGTGTAGTTTTCCTCCGATACATTTCTTCCTAAGATTCGAGTATCTAGGAACATATTTTCCTCTGATAAAGTCTTTCTCTGATGAATTTCTCCTACTAATCAGAATTATCTAAAAAACAAATTTTCCACTAATGAAGTCCTCCGTCTAATCAGACTTCCTCTGATTAGGTTTCCTTTGATATTAAGATCCTCCGATCAGACTACATATGATCCAGACTTTCTCTTATCAAAATTTCCTCTAATAAGATTATATCTTAATCTAGATTTCCTCTAATTAGACTTCTTTAAATCCAGTTTATAATAAAAATTGTTGTGAGTAAAGATGTGATTTTGGAAAAGGGAAAGCAATGGCATTGCATGCAAATCCCTTAAGTAAACACAACAATCATCTTTGTTTTCATTGGTTTGTGCTTCCATATGAAGGAAGCAATGAAGTTGTTGTATACTTAAAAATAAGAGATTAAGTTAGAGAGAATTACACACTTTATGAGATTTTCTACTATTTTACTTGTTAGAATGTTCTCAACACTGTACATTTTTTCTTATATTACTATTGGATCTAATACAATATGTATTATCATAGTCTCACAAGTTTACAACTCAAGTAAAAAATAATTTATATGCGTATAAGACTTTATGATAATTTTAATATATACTTGATGAGGAACTTTTATTCCATTTTGAATTCTTTATATATATATATATATACTATTGTGTATTAACTTTGCAGTTTGATTAATTTTATAAAATAAAATAATAAATCACAATAAAACGGTTGGGACAAAAACAAAATTGTAGGTATGATTTATAAATTCTTGTTAAGCTCTAACCAATGGCAAAAAAAAACCCTGGTCTTGTCCAACAGCCAAACATAGTGACCATTCCAAATTTTCTTGTAGTGGTGATTGTTTCATAATCAACTTTCTTTAAAAAAATTAAAGATATATGATAAGCTGATAGATTGATATGGAAAGAAGATCCCTGCGCAGGTTATCATAATTCTGTTTCTTGTTTCAAAAACTTATTTTAACTCTTATGATATTAAATATCAAAGGTGCAATTAAATTCTACCAATTTCAAAAGGATTTAACTACATAATTAACGCAGTGATGATTTGTCAAATGTCATCTCATACTAGCTACTATTTAAGCCAAAAAAGGAAGGCGACGGTACACAAAAATTAAAATAGAAAACAGAAGATGAGTTGGTGCAATAATCTAAATTGAAAGAAGAAAAATAATAATAATAATATTTAATGAGAAAGCTTCCAAGAAAATCGCATTGAAATGCATTAGTTTTCCATTTTGGAAAGTAGACAACCTATTTGTTTCACGATTTCTTCGCTCATGACAACGTGGATAAACCCAAAATCACTCATCAATTTCTCTCTCCCATTCACCATCCATGCACAATAATGCTGTCGTTAACAAACAAAACCAAACTTCATTACCCTTAATATTCATTCCCCCTCTCTTTTATCCTTTCCTTGATACAAATGTACCATTCTCTTCCTAAGCCATTTCTTTGGCATTAATTTAATACATATTCATCCATTGTTGTTTTGTGGTCGCCGACGCCACCCTTCACCGTCGTCGGAGACCAACTATACATCTTCTAGCTACTTCACCTTATGGGTCTACAAACTCTCCGTGAATCGTATTCCGGTCCATTGTCGTCGACCACATTTCATAAGGATCGTCATTACCATCACCACCACCACCACAGTTACTCTCCTCATGACCCGTGTCTATTCGAGTTTTCTACAAAAGACGAGACTAACAATCTAGTCTCGCCTTTTGAAAAACTCGAACGCCTGAGTCAAAATGACATAAGAGAAACTGCCTACGAAATATTCTTCACGGCGTGTCGGTCGACTCCCGGGTTTGGCGGCCGGAACGCACACTCGTTCCATTTAAATAATAATCAAAATGAGAATAAGTCGAGTCAGGTGGTGATGTCGCCGACGAGTAAGGTGAAGAAAGCTTTAGGTTTGAAGATGTTGAAAAGGTCACCATCGAGAAGAATGACGTCGGGTGGAAATAGCGGAGGGCCGTCTTCGCCTATTGGTGGAGCCAGCCCTTTTAATGCCTGCATGTCGGTGTTCAGGCCACGTAGGCCGATGACATCCGCAGAGATCATGAGACAACAAATGAGGGTGACAGAGCACAATGATAATCGCTTGAGAAAAACCATCACCAGGATTCTCGTTGGCCAAGTACATACATAAACACTTTAATTATGTCTTTCCTCTACAATTATTTTCTTTTATTTTTTGTGTTTGTTGTTTTCCAATTTAATTTATATGCCTTATTAATATAAAATTGTTTCAATCAAATCTCACAATTTAAGATCATGTTGTTATATATTTATATGGTTAAATTTGATTAGATGTTTGTATAAAATTATTTTAAAAATGTTGACATATTTGAATTTGAGAAGTTTTTTGATAGAATGTGCTATAACATGTAAAACAATTGCAAGCTATTATTCTAACTACGTAACAATGGTTTTAAATTGCAGGCAGGAAGAAGAGCAGAAACAATAATCCTACCATTAGAACTTTTGCGCCACTTAAAACCATCAGAATTCAGCGATTCTCATGAGTACCATATGTGGCAAAATAGACAACTCAAAGTCCTTGAACTAGGCCTTCTCTTATACCCTTCGATCCCCGTCGAAAAAAACAACACATTCGCCTCGCGTCTAAGAGACATCATTCGCAACATCGAAACCAAACCATTAGACACAGGCAAAAACTCAGACACAATGAGAACACTTTGTAACTCTGTTGTTTCATTAGCATGGAGAGGTCCAAATGGAACACCAACTGATGTTTGTCATTGGGCTGATGGATTCCCTCTCAACATTCATTTCTACAATTCACTTCTTCAAGCTGTTTTTGATATTAGAGATGAGACATTAGTCCTTGATGAAATTGATGAGTTACTTGAGTTGATTAAAAAGACTTGGTCTATATTGGGAATAAATAAGCAAATTCATAATGTTTGTTTTTCTTGGGTTTTGTTTCAACAATATATATCAACCGGTCAAGTTGAATCCGATCTTCTTTGTGCTTCACATGTTATGTTGAATGAGGTTGCTATTGATGCCAAAAAAGAAAAAGATTCTTTCTATCTTAAGTTGTTGACATCTGTTTTGAGTTCAATGCAAAGTTGGGGTGAGAAGAGGATGCTTAATTATCATGAGTTTTTTCCTAGAAGGACTATTGGACAAATTGACAGTTTTCTTCCTTTGGTTTTATCAATCTCAAAGATTTTGGGCGAAGATCTGGTAATATCTGATGACGGCGAAGGAAGAGAGAAAGGAGACGTAACAATTGTTGATTCATCTGGAAATAGAGTTGATTATTATATTAGATCTTCCATGAAAAATGCATTTGACAAGGTTTGTATTGAACCTATATCTTTTTCCTTCCTCTTTTTATTTTTCTAATTTAGTCTTTAAATTATTACTCTCATTCTCTTCAATTTGATCATAAGATAAACAAAAATAATAAGCAGCACCTAAAGTATATGAAATCCAACAATTTATTTCCTAAGGTATATGAAAATTCATAATTTTAGTCCCTGACATTTTAATTGCATATGCTAAACTGACAGATTTTTTTTACTTTAGGGTTACTTAGGATATTTATATAGTTTAAAGACTTAATTGATTGATTATTCAGAAAAACAGTTAGTGATCACAAACCGAGAAAATGAAATTCATATCTAATTTTGTCAGTTTTTGAAAGAATTAGACAAATTTCACTTTTTTTTTTCCTATTAAAGTTTCATATTCAATTTTTTCTAGTATATATTAAGGTTTTTTTATTTAAAATAATAATATCTCTGTATTTTCATGATTGCAGGTAATTGAAACAGTAAATTACAAATCAGCAGAATTGGAAATGAAAGTAGAACTAAGTGAAATCCTACTTCACATAGCACAAGAGACAGAAGACTTAGCAATAAAAGAAAGACAAAATTTCAGTCCAATTCTAAAGAAATGGCACAATGCACCAGGTGCAGTTGCAGCATTGATGTTGCACAGTTGCTATGGTCATGTGCTAAGGCAATATTTAAGTGAAGTGACTTCACTCACTCGTGAGGCAGTTAAGGTACTTCAAAGAGCTGGAAAACTTGAAAAAGTTTTTGTTCAAATGGTTGTTGAAGATTCTAGTGAGAGTGATGATAATGCTAAAACAGTTGTGAGAGATATGGTTCCTTATGAAGTTGATTCAGTTATATTGAATCTTTTGAGAAAATGGATTGATGAGTCTTTGCATAAAGGAAGGGAGTGTTTGCAAAGGGCAAAAGAAACTGAGGTAAGTTTTGGTTTTATATTCCTCTTTCATTCAAAGATTAACTTTTTGTTAAATATGTATTTGGTTTCTACCGATATAAACTTTTTTTCGTTTTTTAGGGTCCTTAATTAATTTTGTTATGTCAAAATTTGTTTCTATTTAAATTGATCCATTTAATACGTAGAATATGTCAAAATTTGTTTATATTTAAATTGATCCATTTAATACGTAGAATATTTGATTTTAGTCCATTCGATATGAGTGACAAAAAAGACTAAGATTCAGTATTGCGTAGCGTAGTAACTATGTGTAATCTGGACCCATAATCGCAAGGACTTAAAAAATAAAGAAAAAATTAAAGGGACTAAATGCAAAAAATTGCATATATACAAGGATGAAATGCATATTTACAGCAATCAATATGACACAAGTAAGAAACTTGTGTTTTGATGAAGTTCAATGTGATATTTAATTTCTTCTATCTGTTTTACTATAGACATGGAACCCAAAGTCCAAAGTAGAGTTGTATGCACAATCAGCAGCAGAGCTAGTGAAACTGGCCAAAACAACTGTGGAAGATTTCTTTCAAATTCCAATTGGAATAACTGAAGAATTAGTTCAAGATCTTGCTGATGGATTGGAAAGTCTCTTCCAAGACTACACTATGTTTGTTGCAGCATGTGGTAAGCATTGTAAATACATAAAAATAAGTAGATGAACACATAAAGTTGATTGCTCTAGACTCTAGAAAATAAAACAAGAGTTTAATTTTATGCTCTAACAGTTATTGATTGAATTAAATCCATAAAAAAATTTAAAAAAAAAAAGAAAACAAAAAGAAAAAAAACTCTAGATTCATAGTTTACAAATAGCCACAATGAAAGTAGTAAAATGTTCCATTCATATTAACTTTAAAAACCAAAGCCTACAAAAAACCGGACCTAGATCCTATACATTTGCTGTATGGTATTGCAGTTGTAGAGACCATTAAATAGAAGTTTATCTCTTTAAATCTAAGAATCTCTACAGCTGCAACACGATAGTGCAACTGTTGTAGAGGAACCAATTACACAAAAACTACAAGCTTAAGCCAACAGTTTAAAACAAAAAAGAAGGTATTAAACTCTACTATCTTTCAGGTTCAAAACAAAGCTACATTCCTCCGCTACCTCCACTAACAAGATGCAATCGGGATTCAAAGTTCATCAAACTATGGAAAATAACTAGCCCTTGTGGTGCAAATATATCAGAGGTAGATCATATAAATGGAACAAATGAAGACCATAATCCAAGACCGTCAACAAGCCGAGGAACGCAACGCCTATACATTCGTCTGAACACCTTACACTACCTCCTTTCTCAAATTCATTATCTCGAAAAATCGCTATCTCAGAACCCTGGCTTAGTACCTTCAACAAGACACTGCTTCACAAACAACCTCAGAACACAAAGCACAAAAACTGGCCCATATTTTGAAATAGTAAACTCTTCAATCCCAGCAGCATGTCAACATGTTTCTGAAGTGGCAGCATACCGTCTCATATTCTTGGATTCAAACTCAGTTTTCTATGGCAGCCTCTACGTGGAAGATGTTTCCAATGCACGAATTAGACCAGCATTGAGAATCCTAAAACAAAATCTCACACTCATGACTACACTATTAATTGATAGAGCTCAACCCTTAGCTATGAAGGAAGTAATGAAAGCTTCCTTTGATGCATTCTTAATGGTTTTGGTAGCTGGAGGAATCTCAAGAGTGTTCAATAGATCAGATCATGTGATGATTCAAGAAGATTTTGAGAGCTTGAACAAGCTTTTCTGCACTTGTGGTGAAGGATTGGTGTCAGAAAATGTAGTGGAGAGAGAGGCTGCAGTTGTGGAAGGTGTGATTGAATTGATAGGATTAAACACTGAACAATTGATGGAAGATTTCAGCATTGCAAGTTGTGAAACAAGTGGGATTGGAATGATGAGTATTAGTGGACAAAAATTGCCTATGCCACCTACTACTGGTAGATGGCATAGATCAGATCCTAACACTATATTGAGAGTTTTGTGCCATAGAAATGATAGAGCTGCTAATTATTTCTTAAAGAGGAACTTTCAATTAGCCAAGAGGAGATGATATATCAATTTTAACAACAAATATTATATATAAGTATATATATATATATTGACATATTGTACCTCTTGGTGATAATATGGATGAATGCATTAATATTGTTGGTATAAAGTATATTGTGTAACAAGGAAGAATATAAAGGATGAAAGTGAGGGGAAGAAGAAGAGAAGAGGTTGTCAAATATTGAAGAAAGCAATGGCATTTTGGACATACAAGAGACTACTAATTATGGTTACAGAATCTGTGTTGAATTGTATATTTACTCACAGATATTCTTTAATTTTTTTTCTTTTTTGAGGAGAAAAAGAGAGAGGGATTATTAAATGATATTTTCTTAGTGTACAGTTTGTTGATATTGCATATAGTCTATGAGTAGCATGTATAGCTGGGATATGCTACCAGCAGTTAAGCTACAATAAGTCTAAACTGCAGATTACAGAAAACATGAAAGAAAAATATATTTTTCTTTTCTAATTTCAGTGTTAACTATAAAGGGCTTTTTGAAAAACAGGGCATATTTAATCATGAGCATAATAAAATATCCACTAATACCTTCTCTCATATATATTTGTCATTAGTCTCTTATTGGTGTTGGACATTAAAACCGCTATAGCATTATCATAACATGTGATTTATTTATACACTGAGACATTAATTCTAATTGATTTTACATGTGATTTGTTTATATACTGAGAAATTTTCTTTGATACATTGAACTTTTCTAACCGTCCTATAAATGTTTTTTATTTGCTATTGAGATTGCACCCCTTTCTTGCTGATACAAGCTGCATTACAAGTTCCCAATCGAAAATGACTTATCTTACTCGGAGTTCGATAGAAATTTCTCCCTTTATGTCTTTGTAAAATTTTAAATTTAGAGTTGTTTATGAGATACTTTTTAAATTTAGAGTGACGAGTATTAAAAGTAAAAAAAATGGTAAAAAAAAAAAAGAGAAAAAACTTAAAAAATTTATCTTCAATTTGTGTATTATTATATATATTTAAAACAAACTCATTTACTCTATTGGTCTCACCTGGTAGTAATTCATTCCACATGTGTAAATATATTTCATCTCAGCAAGAAAAAAAAAAACTGATGTATACACGTTTTTATGTTTCACCTCATTTTTCTCTACTTAGTTTTTAAATAATTTTTCTCTCTTTTAATCCTTCTAATCCCTAATTTGTTAATGATTTCCTCCAACAGTTTCTTCTTCCTTCTTGTGTACGTCTCAATCAATGTCTACTTCTCAATCAATGTCTCCTTCTGATTCATCATCCTCGTAAAATCATGTTATACGAAATCATCTTCTTCAACGTTCTTCTACGGTAAATATTTTTTGTTGTCTCACTCATCATTTTAATCATCAATCTTTGTGAAATTATGATTTTTTTTATTTTAAATTGGATATATTATAATGTTAATTTACAAACATTTAAACTATTTATAATATTAATAGAGTAATCATAATCATTAGCATTTTGATTTCAAAATCGAAATTCAAAATTTATAACAATTCGGTTACAAAATATTAATTGTCAAACAATTATAAGGATACATCAAATACAAATAATTGCAAATGAATTACTTTAATTTCATGTCAAAGTTGAAAGCTCTTAGTAATTGTTTTTTTTTTGTCTTGGATTTTAGTTACAATAGTTGTTGTTAAAAACAACGCATTCTTTGTTCCTACAATAGTCTCTACTAATCATTTGTTGATGATATTTTTAGATTTGTTATGTTGTATATATCACATTTTTGTATACTATTTTTGAAATTTGAGAGAAGTTATTTCTTGATTGTTGCATGCAAAAGTATTTTCTGTGAGTTAAAAGTCAAATAATTTTAGAGTTGATCATAAGATTTAAATATATTTAATTTTCAGTAAAATAAAATATGAAAACAAAGTTGATATATATATATTGGTTCATCCTCACTTTATATGGTGTAGACAATGCACATGCAAACAACTCGAACTTTGATACTCCAATTATCGCGTTGATCATTAACATGTTCAAGAAAAATATAGTCCATCTAAATTTGTTTTGCAAAGTTTGTATTTTAGAGATATTTGTATTTGATTTTCTACTTTGAATATTGGTAAATATATATAATATATAAATATTTAGAAATGATGTGTCTCTTTGAATTTTGGCCAGTTTTATTTTACTAAAATTAATTAAATTTAATGAATTGTTCTATAGTGTTAATTGACATGAAATTAAAGTAATTTCATTTACAATTATTTGTATTTAATGTATATCTATAATTATTTGGCAATTAATATTTTGCAACCGAATTTTTATAAATTTTGGATTTCGTTTTTAAATTCAAAATGTTAATGATTGTAATTACTCTATTAATAGTAATAATAGTTTAATATATCTAGATTAAAATAAAAAAAAAATTAAAATTACCACAAAGATCGATAATTAAAATGGTCGAGAGAGAGAAAAAAAATTTGTATGAAACTTAATATCAATGATGAAATAAATAGGTTAGGTATAAACCTTCCTCTTAGAACCATATGCTAAGTGGTGCAAATACAAATTGTATACCAAGTTATTTTTTATCATGTACTTATCAATAGGGAACATAAATTTATTATATTCCACAACTATGAGATAAGTCATGTATTATAATTGAAATATAATTGTTGAAATTGCAGGACACTTACATATGTTTTAAACCAAATTGGAAATTCAGATGCAACCCTATCATCCACGGATATATTTAGGTAAAATGCTTCCAAATATTGCAAAGCATCTAACGTGTATATATATATATATATATGATTAATGAAAACGGATAAATCAAGATCAATTTATTTTACTTGCTCGATATATGCTAGAACTTCTTCACAATTTAGTAAGATATGCAAATATGCTACAATTAATCCTCTATCATCCAAATACGACTGTTACAAGTTTCAATTGAGCGACCAAAATGATTGAAAATACTCTATTACACCAAGTTGTTGAACTACATCGTCTTGAACCCCATCATCATTTTGACCTACTCTATTTCTCAAAGATTGCACATGAGACTCAAAGTAATATGAACATAAATGAGAAGTCTCTTGACATAGATATGCCTCATAAATTAACCCTTCTATATGTGATATATTTTTAACCATTTGTTTCAACCTATTCAAGTACCTAAACAATAACATATATAATATTAACTACTGATTACAAATAAGGAAGAAATATAGATTTGTAGGTTGAACGATTTGAATAATCATCACTCAAATGAATACATACAACGATATTGCATAGGACCCCAAACTCTTGCTTTATAAGGTAGATGAATCAAAATATGCTCCATAGAATTAAAAAATCCATGTTGAAATATTTGTTCCAATTAAAAAGTTGTAATCACTATGTTTTGTTCCATCAACAACAAATTGTCTACCTGTAAAATTATTGACAACAAATCTTTGAAGATTTTACTCAACTCGACTATAGAATTTCACACATGATGAAGAAGTGCACTAAAAGCAATTTTACATGTGATTTGTTTATATATTGAGACATTAATTCTTTTTGATTTTACATGTGATTTGTTATACACTGAGGAATTTTATTTATTACCTTGAGCTTTTTTTACCATCATATAAATATTTTTTATCTATTGATGAGCTTGTACCTCTTTCTTGTTGTTCCAAGTTGCATGACAAGTCATTGTTCTGATCAATAATTTCTCCAAGTATGAAGTCCCTCTTTTAAAAAAATGTAAAATTCATCTTCAATTTGTATATTCTGATTAATAAGTAATAACAATGGTTTTTCTAAGTTCTTGTGTCAATGCGTTAAAAATCTCCATAAAAAAAAGTGTGAAAAAATGAGATAATTTGATATTAATGTGTGTGTTATTCCTAAGTAGTGAAATTTACTATCCAAAAAAACTTTATCCTTACCTAAGTCTCGTTATAACCTAAAAGTCTTTCAAAAATGTATGTTATATTACCTTGTATTTGTCATCTAGAATTCTTTCAAACATGTAATAGAGTGAAGCATGTTCTCGGAGTTAGTCAAAATTTCAAAACTTTTTATAAATTCTTGAGAGACTTGTAGAAATTCATTACTTGTGAATGGTGAAGTTTCGTTTAACAGAGAAAATTGAAGTGTGACATGAATATTATTAGAGTTGAATTTGTAGTAGGTTGTAGAGTAGAATTTTGTTTATTTGTGTCTCTATCTAGTTTAATTTATATTTTTATTTGAGAATAATTGAGAATAAGCAACGATTTAAGTTTAAGTTTGAGGTGGTGATTACTCAACATTTAATTATTATTTAATGTATATATTTTTAGTTGATAGTTTCATTTTCGCTTGTTGAATAATAGTTTTAGTCACTTAAGTTCCATCATAATTAAATTACTTCTGTTGTTCCGTTATTCTTGAAGCAAGTGGCTAAAAGTGACGTGTTTTCCTCCTAGATTTAAATCCTCTAAAATGAATAAAATATAAACTTATGTATGATTGGTTATTTAATTTCCTCTCAACCTGGCAAATCTTTTATGTTGTATTTTTTTGATTCAGCGGCATTTAGATCTTTTGAATCAAAACAATACTTATGTTTAGAGTCTCATTCATGAAACTCAAATTACTTATTTAAGGGAATAGTCTTTGGCGTTTTCTAGTTAAATTCTGGATTAATGCACACTTGGCGTCGTTACCAGACTTCCAATATTTGAGATCATTTGTATTATCATAATGAGAGTTTTGATCTTTTGGAGGTTAACGGACACATCGGTGCGTTTACTTGAAATTGAAAATTGTGAAATTTTATTTTAGTTTTTAAATAAATCACATTTTTTAATTTTTACAAAAGTATTATGCAAACACTATTAGTTTTCGTTAGAACATTATGTCACTAGTAGAATTTTATCTTTTTAAGTCGGTTAAAATGTATATTTTAAGTTAATTTCGTGTCCAAGTTAACAGCAAACGACTTAATAAATATGTTGTTTTTTAAGTCGTTTTATGAACCGACTTAACAAAATTTCGTCCTTTTAAGTCGGTTCAACTTAACTGACTTAAATATCATAAATTCAGTTCAATAAATCATCATTTTAAGGTATATTTTTTTTATCAACTGACTTAAAAAATAGAGTTAAAATAATTTTAATTTTTTAATAATTTTCTCATTTTTTTATGCTCCTGCTCCAAACATACATAAATACAATATTTCGTATTAAATTTCAAATCAAAATTTTGTACTTTTAACTACAATTTTATATAACCTTATAATAGACAAAATATACAGTAACAGAAGATCATACAAAATATAAAGTACAAAGAAGATGTCTTTCATTTCTGACTACTATTGACAAGACAAAAAATAATTCAATAGATATAGATATAGATGTCAATTAACAAAATTACAAAATCACATTAAGCAATATTCAATAGATATATATTCAAGCACAATCATTTTCCTCAATTAATTTCAAAATAAAATACACACAACGTTCTTGAACTTCTTTAATTTAATTCAGATGAAATTATCTTGAGTCGTCAAATATCTGAAGAAAAAAAAAACTCAATCAATATCTGAACATTAGTTGATACAACGACGATGTAGATACCTAAGATATGAAACTTAATTTTCATTATAAATGAAATTCATATTTTGACAAAATTTACAAATTTACAAATAAAACATACTAACTTTAGCCAAACTTGTAAAATGGTGATGTATATCTCTACTTTATCCATACACAACTTTATAATATCTTTCAATGAAAGGGAGAAAAAACCTAGTTCCACCATATTCCAACTTAAATTCTAAAGGCTTTGACATTTTCATTGTCATTACCATCAATTATTCAACATAATTTAGTTGAAAGTTTTGTTTTTTGGTGGAACATCATCTTTCTTTGATACCTCAACAGCCTAAACCATTAAAATAATATATTAGCAAACATAATTAAAAGGACTCAAGTATTTAAGTACATAAAAAAAATTATGTGTAACGAATACCTTATTAGAAACAAGTCGCAAGAGACTTTTTGGTCATTGAATAAAATTGTTGGGGGCTTGACCAACTGTTGACACCCCATCAGTGGGCATATGTACTTGAAAATTTGCATCTAGCACCTTCGTAACCACAACCCTCATCATATCATTATTTAGAAGTTGATTGTGTATAGTGGATTCTAACTTGTACACATAAGCATTGTTGAGACAAAATCTCAATTTAATGTTTTGATGAAAACAAACAAAAAGTTAATTAAGAATGTTAATTATGATTCTAAATGTTATGTTAATTTAACTTGTGCTTTTGAGTGAATTTAATTAAGATCTCCAGCTTCAAAAATGTTTATCACGGCATGTTGATCAAACTTTTTCTACCTCTTTAACAAAGAGTCTGTCATGGAAATTTATTCATATAGAATCAGTACATGACAAGGAACAAGTAGGATTCATCCAAGCTCAAAAAGGTATCTGATCTCTAAAATAAAAGGACTCAAAGTCAGACAAAAATCAAGACAGTTTGTAACTCCAAAAATCAAACTGTCAAGAAAGTTTGATCAACCTTGATATATGATAAGACATTGCAAAAGACATCCAGAATGATTAAAACAGGAACTCCAGATTGATTATTAAAGCTCAAGAAAGTTCAAACTGACAGACCCAGATTGATAATCAATCTCCGTTTTCTGCATAACTTCAGCAGCTGTGCATTCTCTTCTGCAATGGCATATAATTCTTCTCTAAACTTCTCTGGCTACATTCAAGACTCAAGATCGAGACTGTACCATCCAAGATCAAGGAAGAAACGTCAAAGGCTTTTTCAAAAAAGGGAGAACTGGTTTCAATGCTAAACCAGAAAAGTCAAAAAGAAGTTCTTCAAAGCTGGATTGTTTTTAATCTGATATATTGACTTCAGTCAAACTACAGAGCACTACCAACAGATCTTTTTGACCTTCATTAATTGCGTCTAATGCCTATAAATAGAAGGTCAATATTCAGGATCAAAATAAGAAATTCAAGTGCTGAAAAATCCCCAAAATCAATCACATACACATACTTGAAGTTCTGAAATTTCGCAAAGAAGAAGCAGTCCCAAAGTCTCATATCAGATTGCTTAATCATTACTGAATTCTTTATAAAGAATCAATTCTCAAACAAGAGTTGAGATATCTCAAATTCTGTCAAAAACAATCTTATTGTAAAAGCTCAAACTATAAGTGTTTCTTTATAGTTTGTTTAGATTGTATTGAATCCTATCAAAGTTAGATAGGTGATGTTGTTGCTTTATGGGTGGAAAGTAATAGAGATTGAAACAGATCAAGGTTGATCTAGACTAGGTGCTGTAAAATCAAGAAGGTTCTTTGTTTTAAACACTTAGTGGAAAATCTCACAGTGTGAGGACTCGACGTAACCGAAGTTGTGTGAACCAGGATATTTCTTTGTGTGGTATTCTCTATCCTATCTCTTTATTTGTTAAACTTAATTGATTAACTAAGATAAAAACACAAACTGATTTTCTGTTTAAGCTAATCAAGGAACGTTCTCTGTTTTTATAATAAAATCAAGAACGTTCTCTGTTTTCTTTTTTCATAACCAAGATCAATCTTGAGTTATTTTCTTAAGATTTTAACAGGAATTTTTAAAAGGTGCATTTACAATTCAAACCGCCCTTTCTTGTAATTTGAGATTGTTACTTCAATTGGCATCAAAGCTCGACCTCTAGAAAGATTAAAAACACCTAACAAGTGTTAGAGAAAAAGATCTAGAAGAAAAATGTCAAAAAATATGTACATTGCGGAAAGAGTGTCATTATACAGACCACTTTACTTTGATGGCAAAGACTACTATTTCTGGAAAAGAAAAATGCAGTTGTTCTTGAAATCTCAAGATACAGGAATGTAGCGCATCATTACAGATGGAAATTTCATACCAAGAGTCAACCAAAATGATTCAACCTCTACTATAAATAAAGAAGCAAATTGGACAGCAGAAGAAAAATCTAAGGTACTTCTAAACTCAAAAGCTCAATTATTTTTATCGTGTGCTTTGAGTAGGGAAGAAAGTGAAAGAGTAGATGAATGCACAACTGCAAAAGAAGTATGGGATACACTGCAAACTCATCATGAAGGAACAAGCTATGTCAAAGAAACAAGCATAGACATTGGCATAAGGAAATTCGAACTATTCGAAATGCAAGAAGGAGAAACTATTGATGAAATGTACTCAAGGTTCACAAGAATAGTAAATGAAATGCGTTCTCTTGAAAAAGCTTACATAGTTCAAGAAAGCGTAAGAAAAATCATGAGGTGTCTTCCAATCATATGGAGACCAATGCTAACAGCTATAAGCCAAGCCTAGAATCTTGAATCACTTCCCCTGGAAGAATTAATTGGAACATTACGAGCACATGAAGTGCTGCTACAAGAAGACAAACCAATCAAAAAGGGCAAAGCAATAGCTTTGAAAACATCTCAAGAAAGTCCAGATGAGGACTCTGAAGAAATCGAACAAGAAGATATTGATGAAGAAATAGTTCGTCTTACAAAAAAGATACAGAGAATGGTGAGAAAAAGGGATCATATCAAAAAAGGATTTTCAAATAAAAAAGAAAACTTTTTAGACAAAAGTCAAATCACATGCTTTTGATGCAATAAACAAGGATATTATAAAACTGAATGTCCCTTGAACAAAAGAGCACCAAAGAAGTTCCCTTTCAAGAAAAACTCCATGATGGTGAACTGGGATGATTATGATGAAACAAAAACAGAGGAACCTGAAGAAGCTAGCTTATGTTTAATGATTCAAATCTGCTTGTTCAAAAATGTAGCTCTTTAAATAATCAATTTTTAAAAGAAAAAAGGGAAAAAGAGAAAGCTTAGGTTATGATTGATGAACTAAAAAACATCATTCAGAACATGCAGGAATCTTATTTTAAGGAAACTAATGAATCTGAAAATCAAGAACATTCTGCAACGAAAACGGAGAATGTTCTCCTTAAAACTGAAAATGAACTTCTTAGAAATGACTTGTCAAATTTTATTAAAGCTACTGGAACCTTTCCAAAAATCATGGGATCTCAAATGGGAATATTTGATAAAGCTGGTCTTGGTTTTGATAAAACTCAAAAAACGAAAATATATGAAAACTTTTTTGTTTCGGAAAGAAAAGAGGATAAATGCAAACCCAAATGCTCATATTGTAAGAAACTTGGACATCTGGAATTTGCTTACTATTTTAGAAAAAGAGATGAAAAGATTGAAAGCAAAAAGTTGATTAAAAGAGAAGATCGTTCTGCTAAACCAGTGTTGAAAAATCTACAAAAAGGAGAACGTTCTCCATGCTGTTCTCAAAACGGAGAAAGTTCCAAAACGAAAGCTGAACCTTCTGCAGAAAATCTGGGAAAAAGGGAACGATCTGGAATTTCAGCAAAATCAATTTTAAATCCGTGTAAAACTCAGATTTTGAAACCTTATCAAAGATCAACAACAAAGTGTTCCTATTATTCCAAAAATGGTCACTTTGAATCAACTTGCTTTTTAAAAAAGAGATCAAGTTTTAAAAAATCTTCTAAACGAAGATATACAAACCATCAAGGACCCAAACAAATATGGGTACCAAAATCATTACTAATTTATGATGCAGGCACACCATCCAACAATGAAGAAAGAACATTGATACATGGACAAGGTATACTCAATACACATGAATGGAAAAGTATGATGCCTCCTCTCATTAGAAAAATTTGGAGTATCTATAACCTTTGGAAACATTAAAGCTAAGGAGATGAAGAAGAAGAACATTTTGGATAGCAACAAAATATTTTCCAAGAAACTGAGATTGATAAAAGCTGGAGAACTATAAAGGCAATATCTAAGAGAATGATCAATTTAAGCAGAAAGTTTCATTTTGGAAGCAGTACCAGAAAATTATGCAGAAGACAGAAACATTCTCCAAACAAGCAGAACATTCTGCAGAAGATCAGAATATTGTGTAGCATAGCAGAACATTGTGTAGAAGAGCAGAACATTTTGTAGAAGAGCAGAACATTCTGCAGAAGAGCAAAACATTATGCAGAAAAGCAGAACATTCTTCATAATGTTCTCGACAGTTTATATGCAACATTCAATCAAATCTAATGCTTTCTATTAAGATGATATGGTTAAAAAAAAACATCAACAACTACTAAATGAGTTTAAACCATTTAGTTTCGGCACTCCTACACATATCTCACTATTGACCTTTCCTCCAAAAACATTTCATGATCAAATTATTGGAAGAACTAAATTGGAAGGATATGGTGCCAAAGTTGCTGCTACTGGAGTCTTGATGAAAGTCAGCCATCAGATCAAAAAAATAGTAACAAGTATGAATGGTTGTCCTTTAGAAGAAGCACATATTCACATTGTCCTCTTGTCTAATTCAAGTACTTCTTTGGATCTTATCAAGGTATATTCTGATCATGATTACTATTTAATTCATATAAGGAACTCAAATCATTTTCTACAAATTCTCCTTTTTATGTCCTTAAAATAATTTTTTATGTGAACAAATCTCTTTGATTGTATTTGATAAATACAAACTTTTTTAGCATAAAAATGTTTTGTAAAGAGAGAAATTATACTTGACATGATATCACATTCATTTTGCTTCCATTGCGCTCATTATCATGTTTAAATTAAAATATTGTCTGTTGTGAAAGAAGGCAAAAGAGCAAAAAGACATCTTGCTTGTATTTTGGAATTTTGAAATTTTAAAGGATATCAATTTCAAAATATTAAGGGGGAGTTTTTTAGAAAATGTTACTTTTCTTAAAACTGGAATCTACTCATTGTTTTCTATGTGTAGTATACATTTCCTTTGTATTCCCAAATCTTTTTGTGTTGACGAAGGGGGAGAATTATTTTAGATTTTAAGTTGGTTCAAAATCTGAAGCATATTTTGAGGGGGAGTTTTTAAGCTTTCTTTTATTTAAATTAGAATCAGAATTAAAATCTAAATTAACATGTTTGTCATCATCAAAAAGGGGGAGATTGTTGAGACAAAATCTAAATTTAATGTTTTGATGAAAACACACAAAAAGTTAATTAAGAATATTAATTATGATTCTAAATGTTATGTTAATTTAACTTGTGCTTTTGAGTGACTTTAATTAAGAACAGAATCAAGCAAAGCAAAGAAAACAACAACAAGAACATTAACACAAAGAAAGATCTCCAGCTTCAAAAATATTCATCACAGCATGTTGATCAAACTTTTTCTACCTCTTTAACAAAGATTTTGCCCTTGAAATTTATTCATATAGAATCAGTACATGGCAAGGAACAAGTAGGATTCATCCAAGCTCAAAAAGGTTATCTGATCTCTAAAATAAAAGGACTCAAAGTCAGACAAAAATAAAGACAGTTTGTAACTCCAAAAATTAAACTGCCAAGAAAGTTTGATCAACCTTGATATATGATAAGACATTGCAAAAGACATCCAAAATGATTAAAACAGGAACTCCAGATTGATTATTAAAGCTCAAGAAAGTTCAAACTGACAGATCCAGATTGATAATCAATCTCTATTTTCTGCATAACTTCAGCAGCTGTGCATTCTCTTCTGCAATGACATATAATTCTTCTCCAAACTTCTCTGGCTACATTCAAGACTCAAGATCGAGACTGTACCATCCAAGATCAAGGAAGAAACGTCAAAGGCTTTTTCAAAAAAGGCAGAACTGCTTTCAATGCTAAACCAGAAAAGTCAAAAAGAAGTTCTTCAAAGCTGGACTATTTTTAATCTGATATATTGGCTTCAGTCAAACTACAGAGCACTACCAACAACCCTTTTTGACCTTCATTAATTGCTTCTAATGCCTATAAATAGAAGGCCAATATCCAGGATCAAAGTAAGAAATTCAAGTGCTGAAAAATCCCAAAAATCAATCACATACACATACTTGAAGTTCTGAAATTTCGCAAAGAAGAAGCAGTCCCAAAGTCTCATATCAGATTGCTTAATCATTACTGAATTCTTTGTAAAGAATCAATTCTCAAACAAGAGTTGAGATATCTCAGATTCTGTCAAAAACAATCTTTTTGTAAAAACTCAAACTATAAGTGTTTCTTTATTGTTTGTTTAGATTGTATTGAGTCCTATCAAAGTTAGATAGGTGATGTTGTTGCTTTATGGGTGGAAAGTAATAGAGATTGAAATAGATCAAGGTTTATCTAGACTAGGTGCTGTAAAATCAAGAAGGTTCTTTGTTTTAAACACTTAGTGGAAAATCTCACAGTGTGAGGACTCGACGTAACTGAAGTTGGGTGAACCAGGATATTTCTTTGTGTGGTATTCTCTATCTTATCTCTTTATTTGTTAAACTTAATTGATTAACTAAGATAAAAACACAAACTGATTTTCTGTTTAAGCTAATTAAGGAACGTTCTCTGTTTTTATAATAAAATCAAGAACGTTCTTCGTTTTCTGTTTTCATAACCAAGATCATTCTTGAGTTATTTTCTTAAGTTTTTAACAGGAATTTTGAAAAGGTGCATTTACAATTCAAGCCCCCCTTTCTTGTAAATTGACATTGTTACTTCAAACATATGCCACCATATGAGTATGTCTATCAATATATAATTCACAATGTTCTATGATATGGTCATCTTCATCTAGTATAGGTGGCATACTATAACAAATACCATTTGTGCTTGCATGTAAAGTGGTATTAGGAGAGCCAATTGGGAAATTATTGTTTTGAATGATTATTTTGCATACATATTTGTAATACTATAAAAAGTTTATGCACAAAAAGTGAGTTCAAAAGTTGATTTCTAGATCCATATTTCAAGAACAAAATTTTCTTGAACATATGACATTTAAAAAGTTCATATTTAACCCATCACAAATTAAAAAAAAAATTATATTTATGCATATTTACAAAAAATCATTTAAAAATTTAAAGTTGAAGTATGTTTTGTTTCATCAAAAACTAAAATAACTTGTAGAATAACTTTATAAAAATTAAAAACATGTGACTTTTTATTAAAGGAAAAAAACAAAATTTTAAAATTTTATAAGAACTAAAAACTTATCTAATTCAATTGAATATTTAAACTTAGGAGATTGAGTTTAAACTTTTATTCTTAATTAAAAGAATATTTATATAACTCATAAGAAAAATATAATTTTACCTGATTATTCTCTATAAATTAACAATAATTTATACACCTTGTGCAGTACATATATATCTATGAAAAGACTATATATATATGATACAATTTTCTTTTAACAACATTTTAAATATCTAATATATTCAACAATCAATAACCCATAAACATATAGAACAAACATTTATACCATTAAAAACTATAAAAATAAATAAAAATAAAAATTCAATAATTAATTTGTTACACAAATACAAGTTCCCTAGCTCTTTGATTTCTTCTATGTATGTGAGAGCAATTTTTTCATTGTTGATCAAATCCATTATGGTGCTTGTAATGGCCAGCAAAATTCATTTCCTTAATAGGACAAGGTGGACCACTACTCCCTGAGATGTATGTACATCCAGAAGGCCCTGATGGAGGCACATGACCTTTATCAAGAGCTTGCAACCTAAATCGTTTCTTCTCCATGTTGAAAACCCTCCCACCAAGGTTTGGCTTCACATTAATTATTGTAAGAAATAGGAGTAGCAAAACAATGTTAAGAACTCTCATTTTGTTGTTCAAACTCAAAAGGGTATGTAAATACTTATAGCAATTAATCAATAAGCATACAAAGTTGTTGGTATTTATATATACATTAATTGGTAGGTGGTGCTTGTAACTAATTTTGTGACTTGTATATTTTATTAGAGAAAAAGGATATGCATGTAAATTAGTTTTACAATTAGACTCATTTTATTAATTATATTGAACATTATTGACTAAGGACTATACTAGTTAGGAGTAAAGAATTAATATTTGAATGGTTTTAGAAAGAAAAAAAATGTGTATTTGAATTGGTCATTATTTGTGCCGTGTTATTAAGAGTATATTATATGATTTACATGCAATTGAATCAACGGTTTTGTAAGTGATTTCCACGTAATTGAGATATATGTGCTTAATTATAATTTGGCAATAGCGAGACACCTATCAAAATTGTAACCTTGTTTGACAAACAAAAGTTTGATTGTTTACTTTGATCTCCTAGTGGAGGAAAGCAATGCTATTATCAAGTTTGAGAAACTTCATGGAACCAATGTTTGTGGCCGTTACCATGTAAGTTAACGTAACTTTTAGGATGGATAATCTTCATAAATGGTGCATTGTGTACTGGTATTTAAAAATTATTACAAAATTAACAATAATAAATTATATTTTTTTTAAAATAATAATTTATGATTTTCGTTGTTTTTATGAATAAAACAGTTATTTAATTGATATTGATTTAATATTATATATATATATATATATATGTGTTTTTTATTATTATTATTATTATTATTAAATCTATGTCATGACCATTAACGTCTATTTTTAAAAGACCATGTTTATGATAGTTAAAATTGTAAATATCTTTTATTTATGATTGACATCGTAGTCCAAATTAGAATTTGTAAAGCTAAAAAAATATTGTAACGTGAAAAGTTGGCAAGGACTTTGGGCAATTGAGCATATAGAAGACTTTCATGTGAAAATATTGATTTGGTCAAATCGTATAAAAAACGTGCATCTTCAAAATATAACTAATTAGGCTTAGGTGAGCAATTGGAGGGATCAATTACAATACTAAGGTGAAATTACACATTTTTTTATAAAAAAATTAGGAAAGAGGAATGGCATAACTCTAAAGTAGAGAAGAGTTTATATTAGGTATATCCCTTGTGTATTGAGCTTTTGTGTTGTTACTTTTTTTAAAAATGAGATATTATTTTTGTTAGGTGGTAACTGGTATAGAAAGGAAGGTATTTCTAGTAGAAAATACTCAATTTACTTGAAGTTTAATATCAAGTACAATGAAGTATTTATATGTACAAATAGAAAACTTTAAACACCTAGCTTTCTAATTAATACTCACTTATAGATACTTCCCACAATTTTCTATAATTAAAGTACTTCTAGATTCTTACATAGAAATTCTACATAGTTCTAGATTTATCTAATTTCAAATCAATATTAACATTGATCCCCCTTAATTTGAAATTTTCTTCTTCATTCCAAGGCTTGCTCTTAGCCTTTGAAAGTCTTCAAATTTTAACGGCTTTGTAAAAATATTTGTAACTTGATCTTGAGTCTTAACGTATTTAAGTTCAACTTCTTTCTTGGCAATGCATTCTCTGATGAAATGGTTTCTTGTGTCTTATGTGTTTAATGCGATCATGAAACACTGGATTCTTTGCAAGTGCTTGTGCAGACTTGTTGTCTACACAAATATCAGTAGCTTTCTTTTGTGGCATATGAAGTTCATTCAATAATCTCCTTAGCTATATGATGTTGCTGCTACATACTCTGACTTACATGTTGAAAGTGTGACAATAGGTTGCTTCTTTGAGCTCCACAAAAAAACACAATCCCCAATGAAAAATATAAAGTCGCTATCACAAAATCCAAAAAGTTTAAAATCATTATAAGAAGAGTAAAATAATCCATAGTCAAACATACCTTTAAGGTAGCATATTATCTTCTTAGTGACTTTCATGTGTGTAGTAGTAGGAGCTTCCATGAAACGACTTACTACTCCAACCGCATATAGAATATCATGTCTTGTACATGTTAAGTATCTTAGGTTTCCAATGAGGCTTTTGAAAAAAGAAGGGTCCTCTTTTTGTCCATTGTCAAACTTTGACAACTTCAATCCGCTCTCCATTGGTGTGTTCATCGGATTGCAATCGAACATTTTAAATTTTTTTCAAAACTTCATTTGTATAGTTTTCTTGAGAAATAAATATACCTTCTTCCAATTGTTTTACTTCTAGGCCTAAATAGTATAACATGAGCCCAATATCAGTCATCTCGAACTCAAGCACCATTGTCTTTTTGAATTCTTCAAATAAACTTCGATTATCATAAGTGAATATAAGATCATCAACATTGAGACAAGCAATCAAAATATCTCCATTATCACAAACTTTGACATAAAGAGCATATTCATTAAGACAACGAGCAAACCCATTGTCTTGGAAGTATTTGTTGATGCGAATATTCCACACTCTTGGGGATTTCTTTAATCCATACAACGATCTCCTCAATTTAAAACTTTATCTTCATGTCCTTTAATCACTTACCCCATTGGTTGCTCAACATAAACCTTTTCTTCAAGATAGCCATTTAGAAATGTTGATTTTACATCAAATTCATAAAGTTTCCACTTATTTTGACCTGCTATAGAGATTAGCAAACAAATAGTGTCCATGCGAGCAACTGGTGCAACAACTTCTTCATAGTCAACTCTATTTTTTTGTTTGTAGCCTTTAACAACAAGTCTTTCTTTGTATTTTTCAATCTCTCCATTAGCATTCTTTTTAGCCTTGTACAACCATTTGACTCCAATTGCTTCATGGTCTTTTGGAAGAGTTTCTAATTCCCAAGTGTTGTTTTTCACAATTGATTTGATCTCCTCATCCATGGCTTGTCTCCACCTTTTATCTTTCACTGCTTTTCCATAATTTAATGGTTCATTATCCGCCAAGAGACAATACAACTCTTCAAGGTAAAAAGTAATTGCAGTTGACCTTTCACAAATGTCTTTTATATCTTTCATCTTAGTTGGTCTTTTGCTTGAACTTTCATCTAGAGAAGTAGGTGAAGCAGGAGTTGAGGAAGGTGGAGTTGCATCTTGAACTGGTGTTGTGGCCTCTTGATCTTCTTCAAAATATGAAAGGAAATTATGTTTCTTCTTGACCCTCCCAATTCCATGTAGCATCTTCATCAAATTCAACATCACGACTCATTACTATCTTATTGTTGTTTGGGTTGTACAACTTGTAACCTTTATAATGCATATCATAGCCAATAAAGACATGTTTGAAGATTTGATCATCAAATTTGGATTTTTCTTGTTGTGGCACATGTGTATATGCTATGCTCCCAAAGAAATGCAAGTGATTAACACTAGGCGTCCTACCATTCCATGCTTCTAGAGGGGTTTGATCTTTAACATTTGAAGTCGGAGAGCGATTTGCCAAATAGACCGCACAAGAAATTGTTTCAGCCCACAACTCCTTTGGCATCCTTTTGGATTTTAGCATGCATCTTGTCATGTTCAAAATAGTTATTTATTTCTCTCGACTACTCCATTATGTTGCGAATATCTTGGAACTGCCAATAGACGACGAATTCCGTGAGTTACACAGAATTCATTAAACTCATTTGAAGTGATTTCACCTCCTCGGTTAGATCTCAAATCTTTGATTTCATGATCGCTCTCTTTCTCTACAAGAGCTTTGAAGTTCTTGAAAGCAACAAACGCTTTTGATTTTTGTTTTAAAAAATAAACCCAAGTTTTTCTACTAAAATCATCAATAAAGAGAATGAAATATTTACTCTTATCAAATAAAGATGGATTGATTGGTCCACATAAGTCGGTATGCACAAGTTGTAGTGACTTAGTTGCTCTTGATGTGGCTTCTTTAGGGAAACTTTTTCTAGCTTGTTTTCCAAGAAGACAACCTTCACACAATTGATTTGGATGATTGATTGAGGGCATCCCTTTCACCATACTATTTTCTCCCATAATTTTAAGTGCACCAAAGTTCAAGTGGTCATACCTCCTATGTCAACCCCATGTTTCATATTGGACATTCATCTTCAAACATTTTGCTTCAATTGTTCTTAGGTTCAAGATAAACATTCTATTTTTCGACATAAGAACTTTAGCAATTAAATTGTTATTTTGATCTATAAGTCAAAGATGTTTATTTTTCATGAGAATTTCATATCCTTTTTCAAGAAGTTGTCCCAAACTCAAAATATTACTATTTAATTTAGGCACATAGTATACATCACTAATCAATTGATGGCTCCCATCTTTAAAAGATATTAGAATCGTACATTTTGCTTCAATTTTCACTTTGATGAGTCTCCAAACGAAACATTTCAATTCATCTTTTCATTAAGCTCCACAAATTTTTCTTTGCATCCACACATATGGTTACTTGCACCATTGTCCAAGTACCATGAACTATTAGCATCTTTCTCTTCTTCCTTGAGTGTTAGCAACAAAGTTGACTCTTCATCTTTGTCAATAAGATTAGCCTCTTCTTCCTCTTCATGACATTTATAACATTCAATTTTAGATTTATCATACCTCCTTTCACTTTGATAATAGTCATAACCTCTTCCTTTTCCTCCTTGGCCACGACCACGTCCTCGTCGTCTTCCTTGTTAACGTTCATGTCTGTTTTGACTATTGAATCCTCTGTCATCCTTCAACGAAGTTTTCATCTTGAGAACTTGCTCTAATGGCTCCTCTTGCCTTTTCTTCATTCTTTCTTCTTAAGCTTGAAATGAATCTTATAATTCCTTAATGGATATTGAGTCAAGATCTTTAGATTCCTCAATAACACACCACATAATCGAACTTAGGAGTCAAACAACGAATAATTTTCTCCGCTACACGAACATCTTCTATCTTGTCTCCATATCTCTTTATTTGGTTAACAATTGCCTTCACCATTGAGAAATAATATAAAATTGATTCGGAATCCTTCATCTTCAAAGCTTCGAAATCGCCCCTTAGATTGAAGTTTTATCTTCTTCACTTTGTCAATGTCTTGGAGTGATTTTTCCAAAACCTTCCAAGCTTCCTTTGAATTCGTAGCATCGACAACCTTCTCAAACATAGAATCATCCCAACATTGATGAATGAGAGTAAGAGCTTGTTGATCCTTCTTCCTTGTCTTTGCCAAAACCTCCTTCTCAACTTGAAACAATCCCTCTTCATCTTGTGGTTCATCATAGCCTTTTTCAACAATCTTTCATACACCTTGAGAGTCAAGCAATGCTTTCATACGAATGCACCATTTTTCATAATTATCTTTCTTTAGAAGAGGAAAGGTGAAAGCATTGTAATCACGAGCTGCCATTTCTCAACTCTAACAACCAAGCTCTAGATACCACTTTGTTAGAGAAAGGAAGGTATTTATAATAGAAAGCTCTCAATTTGTTTGATGTTTAATTTCAAGTCCAATGAGGTATTTATAGGTACAAATAGAAAACTCTAGACACATTTCTACTAGTTTCCTAATTAATATCCACTTCTAGATACTTCCCACAATTTTCTATAATTAAAGCACTTCTAGTTTCTTACATATAAATTTTACATAGTTCTAGATTTATCTAATTTCAAGTTACTAATAAAATTATTGGGATCAATTACAATACTAAGGTGAAATTACACCTTTTTTTATGAAAAAAATTAGGAAAGAGAAATGGCATAACTCTAAAGTAGGGAAGATCTTAAGACTCATTATATAAGAGTTTATATTAGGTATATCTCTTGTGTATTGAGCTTTTGTGTTGTTATTTTTCCAAAAATGAGTTATTATTTTTGTTTGGTGGTAACTACATCTGAGAGTAATAAAACTACTTTGTATTAGTTGAATCAATCAATGATTAACCATTTTACTATCAATACGTTTACTTGATTCCTAACATTTAGTATCAAAGCTCCATTTGGGGCCTGATTAGAAAAGAAAATTGTAGTATTTCTCAAATCAAGAAACTAAGTGTGAGAATAATGAAAATTGAAGATGATCAACAACGATGACGGAAGAAAAACAGTTTGTGAAATCGACAATCCCCAAGTTTGGTGGAGACAAGAATTTATGCACTTCATTCGGCGGCAACGCAAGAGCAAAACAAATTGAGGTGGTAAAAGACGCAAAATTGAAGGACTTGAAGGTAAAAAATTTCTTGCTCTAAGCAATTGACAAAAAGATTATAGAAACGAGTCTCAAGAAAGACACATCAAAGGAAATTTGGGAATCAATTAAGATGAAATATCAAGGTTAACCAAAGTGAAAATGGCTCAATTAGAAACATTTACTACGCCGAGAAAAGCTTTAGAGAGCGTTTTTTTAAGCATTAACAAGCTATGTGTATTTCAGCGTTATAAACGGTATAGACATCACTTTTTTTTAAATGAAAAACTATGTCTAATGTAATATATAACGTGTTTTAAATATAAGTGTTGTCTAATTTAACCTATAACAACGTTTTTTTAAACGTAAGTGTTGTCTAATATAACATATAATGACGCTTTATTTTATAAAGCACCGTAAAAGATCAACTTATAATAGCGTTTTTTAAATATAAGTGTTGTCTAATATAATCTATAATACCGCGTTTTAAATATAAGTGTTGTCTAACATAACTTATAACAATGTTTCCTCTAATTAAATACCGTAAAAGATCAACCAACAACAACATTTTTTTCGTATAAACATTGTGAAAGAATATAGTTATTTTAATCAAAATATCCAACATTTTATTAGTTATCCACCTAAGAAAACTCTCGTTATTTTCATTCATTTTTTTGAAGTACACATAAATATACTTGTACAAAATTATAATGATATCTTAAGATTTCAAAATTATAACATGTAGAAAAAATTTGTATAATAAATTTGATAATACATTGATCTCTAATACAAATTCAAAATTACATAATGCTCCTTGTATCTCTTAAAACAAAACTCCCATTATCATTAAGTTTGGAAACATTCTCCACCATGTTTGTGTTGGGTTTTGGGCTCCCTTCCTATGTGGAGAAAGGCCCAATATGTACAAGCCCATGAGTCTCACTTAACCAAGTGGAGTGATGTCAGATTAGTGGGCTAGAGAGAGAGCTGAATTCAGAGAGTGAGGCAAAGAGAAAAGTGAGAGAGGAAGAGTAAAACCTATTTTCGCATAAAACAGAGCAGCATTACTAGATTCGCGATTTCTCCTTCGTCCACCGTCGGATCGGGCTGAAATTTGGACAGCAGGTTCGTGACTCGGTACTTCAATCTGACCGTTTGGATCGTCGATCAGAGGTCTGAGGTGGGAGAAATTGAACTCGGACAGTAGCAGTTTTTCTGGTTTTTTTTGCTGAACTTTGTTCTCAATTTCATGCTTGTTTTCTCATTGTTTTGGCTGATTGTTGTGCTGGTTACCTTGCTATTTTTGGTTGGTTACTGAGCACGAATTTGTGCCATATTTGAAACTCTCTTGTACCCATATTTTGATCATAGTGGAACTCTATTACTGGCTTGGTCCCGTGGTTGTTTACTTCTCACATTGAGAAGGTTTTTCCACGTTAAAAATTATTGTGTCATTTGTGATGGTGATTTTAGTTGATGTGATTATTTGTTGATTGCTCCTCACAGATTCTTGCAAGTTTGGGAAATTGATTATCCGCTGCATATTGCTCTGTTAGAGTAGTTATTGTTATTTGTTGTTGAATTTCCCATCAGTTTGAGCCAACTCATGCGCATCCTTGTTACAAATACGACTATAGCAAAATTGAAATTATTGACAAAATCAGCAGTAGACCAGGTCCACACAAATTGGATCAAACATGTAATGAATTTTAAAAGATCAAATGGTTTCTTAAAAACACTATATTAACAACTCGTCATATGATTTTTAATCTGAGCACGTACTGACACCAATCTTTAATTTTAGTTAATTGATTTTCATAGTAATTTGGAGACTTGAATTAATCAAAGTACTATAAAATATAATGCAACTAAGTTAAAATTAATCAGATAAAAATACTAAATATTAAAATAATATAAACTATATAGAATAGAATTAACATATCGTATTTGGAATCACATTTTGATTTAAAGTGATGATCTCTCTCATGAACCAAATAACATAGTACTTATAATCTTATCTCATTTTGTTGTCGATGACACTAAACAAATAAAAATATATACATCAATGCAATGATTTATAAGATAATTTTTAGAACAATGTTTATAATCTTACACCAAATGTAATAGGTAGTTATATAAAACCTATATTGGTCTCCACATAATTTTTTCGATTACTTATTTGAAACTAGAGCTCCTCTTTAAGCGCGGAATATTTGAATAGCTCCAAAAATATATATATATATAAATGAATATATTTAGAATAACCACACACAAACTACATATATTTATACATATTTTGATACAATTTATACTTATATATCGAGAATAAACTTCAATTTTGAGTGATTTGTATAATCACGTATTGAATCCAAATAAGACGTTATTTGTAACGCGGCATTAATGACAATCAACATTCAATGTTTTTTTAAAAAAGTTTCAATAAGCAAATCAAGTATAAAAAGAGAAAATAGTATACCATAAATTAAATTTAAAACAAAAACTAACTAAGAATGATATGGTATAATAAACAACTTATTTATATGATTTTTATTGTCCATCAGTATATCAACTATATAATCTTTGACCCGAGTTGAATCATTTTCAAACATAGATATCTAATAGAGAGATATGAAGGAGAATTTGTTGATCAATTGACGCGGACATACCAATTTTTCATATAAGTACCTTGAATTAAAATATAACATCAGGTCATTGATTCAATAATTCAAAAAAATAATTCATTTGTCTAAAGTTGTTTAGAATACCTTATATACATGGAGATAATAGAAGCACCTATTTCTTAATGTTTGGAAAGCTCTATCATTTGCTCCTGACTTATAATTTCTACATAAGAAACACCAAAAATATATTTTCTCCATTGGTATTTCACATATGTCCTCTTTCGTAGACATATTTATTTCTGCAAATATTTCAAGATACTGCACAAATCGAGAAACAAATGTACAACTCTCTTTAAGGGAAGACTTTTGAAGTCTTGATTTTGTCGGACCTTACTTTGGTGTTGTAACCGGTATATTGATAGGTCCAACCTTCTCATTCTGTGTGACTTGTTGCAATTTTTGTGTTTGAATCTAAAACATCATAAAATTAAGTTGGTTAATGAGTAACAAATGTTTAAATAGTCAAATATTAATTAAGTGGTTGTCTATATAGTATTCCTGAAATTAACGGAATCAATGGAACAATATTTTCCAAGAACTCTAACCATTGCAAACAAGATGAAAGCACATGACGAAAAACTAGAAGAGTTTGTGGTAGTAGATAATATTTTGAGATCAATGACATCAAGATTCAACTATGTGGTCTGCTCAATTGAAGAATCAAATAAGTGACCACCTTCATCATTGATGAACTTCAGAGCAGCTTACTTAATGAAGAACAGATGATGAAAGGGTGGAAGAAGGAAGAGGAAGCTCTAAAGATGACAAATGTGGGGAAAAAATTAACTGGTGGTAGTGGTAGAAGAAGGAATAGCAATAGAGGAGGTTGTGGTAGAGGAAGGCAAAATTTCAACAAAGATCAAATTGAGTTCTACAAGTGTCATAAACTTGGACACTATCCGTATGAATGTCACACTTTTGATGAGAGGGCCTATTATGGAGAATATGATAAGGAGGATAAGGAAATACTTTTGATGGCTAAATTAGAATTTGAGAAGTTCACATAAAGTCAGCTAGGGTTTCTTGATTATGGATGTAGCAACCACATGTGTGGATGCAAAGATAGGTTTTATGAACTTGATGAAAAATTTAGAACCACTGAAATTGGATGATAATTCAAGGATAATTGTCACTGGTAAAGGTAAAATAAGGATGAAAATTGGAACCTTAAGTGATTACAGAAGTATATTACATACTAGAATTAAAGAATCTTCTCCTAAGTATTGGGCAGCTTGAAGAAATGAATTTAACTATTGCTTTTAAACAAAATGCATATATCATCCAGAGAAAGGATTAATAATGCATTCTAATATGTCATCAAATTGTATGTTTGTCATATTTGTATCAATTGTACTTCTAGGATGTTTCAAAGTTGTTTGTGATGACATTAACTATCTATGACTCTAGATATATGGTCATCTAAATCTTAAAGGATTTAGCATATTAGCTTAGCAGGAATTAGTTGAGGGGATTACCAATTCTTAATGAATCAACTAGAGTTTGTATTGATTACTTAATTGGCAAACAACATAAAAATGCATTCCCTCAATAAAGTACTTGGAGAGCAACAAAAAAAAATTGGAGTTGGTGTATGCTGATATTTGTGGATCCATCAAGCCTAAGTTCAATGGTGGTAAAAGGTGTTTTATTACCTTTGTTGATGACATGACTAGAAGAAATTGGGTGTATTTCCTCTTTGAGAAATCATCGGCCTTGGAAAGTTTCAAGAAGTTCAAACTGGTTGTAGAAAAAGATAGTGGGTAATCCATTTTTTGCTTTAGAACTGATAGAGGAGGGGAATTTACTTCCACTGAGTTTGAGAAGTTTTGTAGTAATAATGGAGTGAAAATATATTTAACACCATTTTATACCCCTCAAACAAAATGGGGTAGATGAGAGAAAAAATAGAGCTATCATAGACATAGTTTGTAACGTAATTTCAAAGAAAGATGTTCCAACATAATTATGGCCTAAAACACTACATTGAGCAATATATGTACAAAACAAAATTCCTATTGTGGCTGTTAAGAACTCTACCTCTAAAGAATCATGGAGTAAGCCTTATGTCAAACATTTTTGCATCTTTGGATGCTTGGCATAAGCACATATTCCAAACAACCAAAGAAGGAAACTTGATGACAAGAGCAACAAATGCATTCATCTTGGAGTAAGTGGAGAATCAAAGACATACAAACTTTTGATCCAAGTTTAAGGAAAATCATCACAAGAAAAGATGTTGTGTTTGACGAGGAAGGAAAGTGGGATTCGAAAAGGAAAGAAAAGAATTAACTTGATAATCTAGTTGATGAAGAAGAAAACAATGAGAAAAATGCTCAAATGCTTGAAAAAATATAGATATAGAGATACCAAATCATGAGAAACAAAACACTAGTAAGTTAGACCATGATGTTGTACATAATGAGTCTAATTCTAAGGGATCATCAGATCAAACTCAAGGGAGGAATATAGTAAGGTCATCCTATTTGAATGACTATATTACAATCCTGCCAAACACAGATAATGATGATGGTAACTAGAAATTTTAGAGGTTTTATTGCAATTTCATAGGTAGTAATCATCTTGCAATTTCATAGGTATTAATCATCTAACATCATCGTATCATATGTCACATCAAAAGTTATTAATTAAAAAATTCAAGAGATGGATCAAAACTATTAGATTTGAAAATTGAATGACCAATTTTGTGAATTGGGTGAAAAAATGAGGACCAAAACTACAATTTATTCTTGTTTTATTTACTGAATCTAATGACCCTTTGAACTTTGACGAAGCAAGAAAGCACAACAAATGGAAAAAAGGCTATGGAACAAGAACTAGAAGTTATAGAAAGAAATAAAACTTGGGAATTGATCACTCCTCCTCATGATGCAAAAGTAATTGGTGTGAAGGGGTTGTTTAAGACCAAATTTAATAAAAAAGGTAAAGCTGACAAGCATAAAGTCAGACTTGTGGCCGAGGGATACACTCAGAAATTTAGAATTGATTACACAAAAGTATTTACCCTTGTAGCAAAGTGGGACAGTATTAGAACAATTATGGCATTAGCTCAAATGGTAGGAGATGCTTCAAGAAAAATGCATCTTTTAGTATATGGATAACCTCATATTCACTTCCATAAGGAAATGTTAGAGTGGATGAGATTACAATTTTTTTTTTGTCTTAGAAAAAAAAGGTAAAGAAACTCGCACATAATTATAAAATCTCAAGTTCGAAACTGTGACATAATATTTAGTCTTATATTCTTTTAAATAGGACAACTCACTTTAAAAAATAATAAATAAATTAATAATTGATATTATATAATATTATATCAATTGTATGTTATGCATGCATCTAATTACATCTAACAATGTAGATATTTGTAGAGATATTTTAAATTTTAATATAACAAAGTGACATTATTGAATGATTTGAATTTAAGATATGTATAAAAAAAATAGATCTTACTAATTAAAAAAAAAAAAAAGTTTTATATTGAAAAGAACAAAATTTTAAATTTTGTTAAATTCAAAACACAAGTTTCAATCAATAAAATGTTTCTGTATTTAGTTTAAGTGATATAAAGTTAGGACACTAGTTTCAAGTAAACATTTGCCAAAAAATTATTTGCACAATTAACAGTCTTACACCTTCACCCAATTAGAAACACTTTTTTAAAAGACCACTAAATATTCATTTTTAGAGTAACTATGTATTTCTTTTTTATCTCTATTTATAATGTGAAGAGCGAAAAAGATTGCTCATCATCATTCACTATTGGCAAATCATGATCAGTTGCACGAAAATGTACGGACTACGGATACTTGATTTTAAAAGTAATAATTTGACTAGAAGTAGATATAATTGTCACTGTAATTTCAAACAATTTTGTTCGGACATAATTTCATACAATTTTATTTTTGAATAAACAATTTGTTAATAGCATAGTTTAAGAAAAATGCCTGATTATGAAAAAAATTCCATCACCTCAAATTTTATTGAACTATTACCATCGTTTTTTGATTTGTGTCATTCAATCCATTACCTGTAATCCAAGAAGACCGAACTCAAGGAAACAAAGCTTAATCTCAAAAGTTCATGGCATGTGTAAATTCATGAAAAACTAGAACCAAATTACTCAGAAACACTTTACAAAATGTTTTCTTATCAAGGGATTACAACCTCGCTCCAATCTTAAACAGACCCAACAATTTCCTTGAATACATTATTACATTTGTGGGAAATCTTTGCCATCTTTTTCCCTCTACTGACCATTTGAAGGCCTGAATACAGTATAACCATTGACACCGCATGTCAGATTCGAGTAATCTTGATAGTACGGATAACCATCATTGTCTGGATTTCTCATGCCGAGATACGATAGATCCGAACCAGCCATCTGCCATTGGTTCTGAACCAACCCATCTACCTTTCCATTTCCATAAGATAGTGTACTTGCCTGTGGATGATAATCCCTCATTGAGTCGAAACGCCCGCCAGAGGAACCATACCCTTGTTGAAACCCGGGATCATGGTAACTTCGTGATCTCTCAAACCTACAAGAACTGGTTGACGATCCCAAATCATCATTTGTATCCAAGTCTCCAGGAAAAGTGAACTGTCGATTTAGCATTGGCGGTCCGTCGTTGAAGGATTGGAAGACTGAACTTGTCCCAGCGGCATTCCCGATGCCATGCTCATCATCAAGCAGATCATTTATGATATCAAGGTGTGGGAACTCATCCACCAACAACCCTTGGTTCTGACGCCTTGAGGTGCAGGCTTGAAACTCATTTGATGTGTGGTCCAGAGATCTGCTACTGTCTACTGGCTTGAATAGGTCAATGTTTTGAACATCGTTGAGTCGAGAAGATTGTTCGTAGTGCATGTTTCTGCTGGCTTCCCTTTGAGAACTCTCCATCCACTGGGGCCCATTTTGCAAAACATCTCGAGTAATCATACCAAAAGGAACACTAGACTGACCAGCCATAGAATCCATCCTGTCAGAGCTCTGGGATAGAAACATTGGTGATGATACTAAAGGTTGTTGTCCTGAAGATGGGTTTACTCCTGAACTGCAGCTCGAAGGAGTGAAACTGGAAGCAGTTGAGGCCATATGATTCCCCATCATCGCATTTCTGTATGACTGAGGAACAAAGCTAAGTGTAGCAGGTGAAGGATCAGGACCCAACCGACCAGTTGCACTCACTGAGCGTGCAAGAGGTGGAGCTGTTTGAACCAAAGAGACAGTAGCAGTTGGCCTGGGACCCCCAGGAACCAGAGGAGCACTGGAAGGCCTCGACATCATAGCTGCTTGTGCTATAGGTTTTTCAGTCGGTCCTGGAGGTGAAGTCTTCTGGATTTCTGTTCTAGGCACAATTGATGCTTGTGATGCAGAAGTTAAAGATGAAGATGCATCTTTACCGGACTGCTGCGAGACACTAAAAGATGTTTTCCTGACATGAACAGGTGAGGGTAAGTTTCTAGGAGGACTCCTAGGCGAGGATGGCCGTACTGATCTGATCTCTTTCTGTGGACTCCCAATATCAACAGGTTTTTCAACGTCAACTTGCTCTTTAATGCTCTGTTTCTTTTGTAGTAGAAGGGCTTCCTCTTCCTATCAAGTAGAAGCGAAAAGCCTATTAAATCAGGCTCAAAATTGTAATGGCACTAAAGCGGGCCATTAATTAAAAAATAAACACACAATCTATTGAAACAAAGCAGCAAGTTTAAAATGAAAATAGTAAAAGGACAAATCATCAATTTTATTGCAATGCCAAATCCAATCTCCTACCCTTCAAAAAAAGAAAGTTTAGATCCCTATGCCACAAAAAAGGAACAGATCTTAACTAGCATTTAAAATAGTACATGTAAAATATTGAAAGGAATGAAAAGCTGCAAAATGTGAAAATGATTATGATTACACAGACACTTTGAATTTAGTTCTACCATTGGCATTTAAATTTGAGAAAAGGTGGGAAAATGATAGATAAAGAAGCAAAATTAAACTGTTCTAGAGAATCAGAAAGGATATGTTGAAATATGAAGTGTTTAGATACAATTGGTTACATGTTTAGGTAGGTACTGGGTTAGAGTTTGAACTGTAACAAACAGATAATTCTAACTGTCTATCAGATTATGGAACCAACAGAATCCAGTTACTAGTTTACAAATATCTCATCCTAATACTAAGCCCAGTCTGCAATCCAACAAGAGCCTAAGGCCCCTTCAACTAAATGAAAACACAAGTAATAAAATTGCACAAATAGTCAGAATTTAGACGTTACTACCCCGATTCTTCAAATTAAAGTTGAAATTCAGTACAAGTATTTTCCACACTTGCAAGCACAAGACTCTTCCATGTGGATGCATGTTAGAAATATAAAAATAAACCATTTGTATCTTCATATATTAGCTTCAGCTTTTGACGCAGATAGTTCATGACAGGTAAAAAACAAACTGGGAGAATTCAAGTACTATCAAACATGAGAAAAGACAACCTTTCTCAGGCAATGAAAAGGAACAAACTTTGGAACAAAGAAAATAAAAAGGAAAAGCTTTAAAAAAAGACAACCTTTCTGACAACAGGTGGGTCAAGCCACTTCAACCGATCTTGTAAGCAGATTGCACCCTCGGACTCAGATTCACCAACCTTACCACTTCCAGACTGGTTATTAATATCAACAGCATCTGCAGCTGAACCAGAGGTCTGACTGTCCATTTCAGTGGTCCAATTACTCCCATCACATGATGCTTTTACTCGGTTCTTACCTCTAGAGATAAAAAAAAGTGGCAAATCAAATTAACACAAGAAACCTTTTCCCAAAAAAATTAACACAAGAAACAACTTTAACATTCATCCACATAAGAAACAATACATAAACTTACCTGCTAGGTGACTTTTGAACTTTGTATTTTGGAAAAGAGTTTCCTTTGTAGGGGTCATTCATCACAACTGAAGGCAATGAATCAGTAGAGCATGTCGAAGAACTGTCATCTATCACTGAACTGCTCCTTTTCTCCGCCATTCCATTTTGCACAGGTGCAAGACCACCTATACCGTTACTACTAGCCTTAGTTGAAGGGTGAACTTCTGATGCATCAGTATCCCAATTAACAGGACTTGCATCTCTTTCTTCTGAATCAGGCTGAAGAACTTCGTCAACTCCAACCACAGAATCAGACACATCAGAAACAACTTCCAGGGAATCAAGCTTTTCGACTATAGTTTGACCTTCATCCATGTTAGAATCCTTTTTCTCATCAGAAGCATTGTCTTGCTGATTGTCATATACAGCCACAGTAGGCCTCTCCTCCCTACCCTTATCCTTTCCTTTTCGATTGTTCCGTTTCTGTTTGGCCTGGAGTGACAAGAAATGACTGTCTGTAAGCAGGTAAAAAGGAAAACCCAGAACTTCTCTCACATACCTCGTGTATAGGAAAGTCCTTTAATCCCACTAGTAGCATGCATGCTAAAAGAAACATGAAAGTATCTCGGAACAGTTATAGTTTCTAAATTGCTAGCAAGATATTTCCAATTATGGAACAATGAGCCAAAAGAATGTAACATGTTAACTGGCCAGTAACCTAAAGCAATTTATGGAAATGCAAGGTTGGAAAATAAGTAATGCATCACAAACATGTACATCAAATTTCAACAGAGGCAAATCATGTAGGCCCAACCTCATTAAAATTGAATATTATAAAGTTTGGGATTTTAATAAATTACAAGCTTTAGTCATAGCAGATTTCATATATCAGAAATTAAATGATTTCATGTCACTCAATGATTTAATTTTACAGTTGTCATTTATGATGCATGCGCTGTAGACTGTAGAGGAAATCATAAGAATGATTTAATCTTGAATTCGTCAGACAATCATTAACTAATCTTGGACAGACGATTAAGTAAAAATTCGATTTGCTATCAGGACAACCAGAAAACTCAGTAGCTATGTCTATGAGAAAACTTTAGGATATCAGAGATTCCTTGGCAATGAATATGTTTGCCAGACCTGTTTCTTCTTTGCCTTCTTTTCCCTCTCACTAACTCCACGTTTTGCTTTCTGTTCAGTTTCAGCCATGCATGCTTCCTCTTCTTCACGAATGAGCTCTTCTTGTCTCTTCAGAGCAACAGCTTCCTGGTAAGAAACCTCAATTTTATGGCTGCATCCATTAAGTAAATAATTAGGATAACCTAATCCGTTCACAGCCTACACAATCAATACTTACAGGTAAACAAAGATTAAAAAAAGGATGAGCAGTACAAACAGAATAAACACCTTACATACCAAAATAAAGTTAAGGCCTGCTTGTTTTATCATTATTCATATAGTCAACATTTAATATAGAAAACTACACAAAGCCCGGGTTACAGGATGATAACACTCACCAAATCACTTTTGAGTAGGCAATGATATTTTCATATTACACTGCATGCTCATGGATAAACTTTCACGGATAGTAATGTTAACTGCAAAAGCATCTGACTGAAACTATCAGCTATCAAGCTGATGCTAGCCACATACCATTTCCTATTGTCTCATGTCATACTAATTATGAAGTTGAATTCTACATCCATGTTCCATGGTTGTGCATCAATCGATCACAAATTCCAAACTCAGTATCCGTAAAATGGGTAGTACATAGTACACACCGAAGCTTCAGATTGTTATGTGATGAAACTAAGGTTGTTAGCAGTAAGCATTTACTGGCTAAAAATCCCTTATGTCTCAATCATACAGTGGAACTTATGAAATAAATCTGTTCATGCTATAATGAATTGCACCGTTTGAAAATTTGAGTGGAGAAGATTCTGAAAGAGAAGTTCATGGCATTCTGAAATAAAGACTAACAACAAATTTGTGCATGTTTGGATTAAACTTCATTGAACAGAACATCGCCTAAACTCTCACTGCATGAAATCCTAATCCTCTCATCAAAACATATTTCTGACAGAAAAGTTAACAACATTTAGAGATGCAGAAAAGCAACAAAGTTAATTCACGGGACAGCAAGAACTAAAATCAAGAGGTATGTAAATGAGTACAAAGTGAAGAGTTATCGGAAGGGTCCAAAACTAATTGTATATGATACCTGAATATATGAGCAAGGACAAATATTTCCAAAGTCCTGCGACCCAATTCTGTGAGACGCCTTTCATCGCGCTCTATAGAATCTTTGTTGAAGTCCTCCCCAGAGTTTCCATCCTTCAAAAAACAGGAGTACAAGGTTCTTAGCAATCAAAAGAGTTCAGAAACTACAATACCAAAATCTGTCATTTACTAACAACTTCCCAAGTGACGGAGAATGCCATTCTACATGCGCATTATATGTCCTAACCATGTCCATAAGTAGAATATACTTATTTGGATAAACTTATTCTAAATTCAAATTACAAAGGAAATATTCAGCTATAGGAGACAAATTTGGATAACCTTCCCAAGAAGTACTTACGGAAAAGAGACGTTAGAAGAATCTAAAAGTAATTGAGTTTTTAAAACAAGTCCATAAGGTGTCATCTCAGTGGTAAGAGTTTTACCGTGTAACTTCAAGGGACGGACTTCACATTCCCTCCAAAATGGTTGTAAAATGGACATTATTGTCATTTTAATTATAAAAAAATTATAAAAAAAAAAAAAAAAAATTATCATATGAATGATTAGTGGATCCTCTTTATTGTATAGATATAGACTATAGGTAGGATGTTGTGTTCGTAACTTCAGTGCTTCTGTTGTTGGTGATTGTCCTTTATTTTCTTCGTTCCATTCCTGTATGTGTGCTCTTTCGGGGGTTGCATTCTTGATTGTTTGTCCACTGCTTGTTTTGTTGGAATATCCTTGTAATCTCTCTTAAAATAGTCTTTGGCATTTTTTGTAAAAAAAACTTCTCAGTTCTCATGTAAGTAGAAATTAACCTTTGCATCTCAATTTTTTCAGATGTTCTCTCATTTAACTTCCACATAAATATATATATAAATTTATGAGGACTTTTCAACAAAGTGAAGAACCATAAACTTATTTGAATTGAGAACATCTCATAAGCCAGAAGCTAATCCAAACTGAACCTAGGTTGTAGACTAAGCTAACCAGTGACAGGCGTTAACCAAAAATCTTAAATATGGGATAGATTATTATTTTTCCTCCATTACACCCCTTTCTTGCTTGGTTGGTTCTTGGTAGTTTTCTATAATCAGTACATAAACACGTGAAATCATCAAAAACAACCACTTTGTGATTGGCCTAGGAGTAAGATCCAAAATAAAGGATGCTATGTTTCTGTTCTCTCACTAATATTTTTCCCCTTGTTGTCTTTGTTAGAGATAGTTGAGTCCTGGTCCTATACACTGGGCTTAAATCCCAGAGTCGTAACAGCTGGCGTGTGCTAGCTGGCTATTAGTTTTCTTTCAGGAAGTTAGTAAGCACTGAATTCATGTATAAATACAGTCAACCATCTTTGTATTCATTCAAGCAATTATAATTATAATGAAAACAGAATATTCAGCTTGAGGTTTTCTCAGCTACTCCTTAGAGATATCTTTTCAATTTGATAGTTCAGATGGATCTAATCATGATGTTTGGTTTCATATTTAATGATCATTATTTCTGTGGGCTTACGGGTAATAGTAAGCCAGATTGGATCATTAAAATTTAGAAAGAAGTTACATTTGGATTTGGATTCTCTACATTGAAAACCCTCTCAATTTTTCTGAAGTGAAATGTGAGCCATCAAACATGAGAAAGAGAAAGTGAGTTAAATATATAAAGCAAAGAGGATATTGAGTTGAAGGGTTGAAATTGTAAGACATGAGAAAAATGGAGAGGATTCCAATGGAGAGAATCCATTCCTGTTACATTCTCTTTTCCTTGATTTTAATCAAAATCCAACTCTTAATTGATACCAATTGTTCTTTCCTTCATTCTCTAGAATCTCGCACTGATACCATCACATTCCAATGGGATTACCCTATGACACCAGCTATCAACATAATTTCCAATCATTTAACCAACATAAACAAATTCTCACCTTTGTGCGATTTTGAGGACCCTTCTCATCTTTTGGAGGGAGAGGTTCTATAGCTGCCCTCTCAAGTAACAACAGAACATCATCCACCAGTACAAACATATCTTTCTCAGCACGAACAATTGGAGCAGGCATTTCTTCAGCATCCAACAATTTTATCCTACCTTTCTTGCTCTTAGTGTGGCCTTCAAGAGCCTTCAATCCACTGTATAATGAGTCCATTACCAAAGTAGAGGTCACTTCTTTCTCTATAAAGAAGTGTTTCACTACTACTTTCAAAATTACATCTGTTTTTTCCCTAGACATGCGACGCCTAGAAGTTTGATCAATTTCTCGCCAAAAAGTACAGAAGCTGCAAATATTACAAATTTGTATTGGATTAGCCAACAAAACAGGAACCAAAAATTAAAGATGTGATGTTAGTCGAAAAGAATTTCAATAAAACATATTCAATAGGATAAAATACTACCTCTGTTCCTTTTTTCTCTGGTACATACCTCCATTACTTTTTAATTGTCATTTTAAGGCTATTATCACATACCAGAAAACTAATAAACTTTGTTATTTTTGACGGAACTATTTGACTTTTTCTATAATACTCTAAACTACTTATTATCTGATTCCACCTATTTTTGTCTGCAATAAATTGTTAGAGATAATTTTAACAAAATATTAGTTTGTACTACTTTGAAAATAACAAATAAATTGGGAAAAAAGGAACGGAAGGAGTAATATATAATATAATATAATTACATAATATATATACATGTAAAACTTCAAGTACATAAAAAGAGGCATAAGACTGCACAAAGTTGCCTACAATGGATGTCATCATTGTCGCATTACACAAATATACTACATCATTGCCCTTGTGTAGTCATCCTTTCCTTCCATACATGGCTAACATTTTTCACTTTCCTAGATTAAAGATAAATATAACTTAAATGATTCAAAACATCAAGTGAGCATGAGAAGGTAATAATGTAAAGGTCCTCACTTTTTAGGTTATACCTTTGTGAACAACAGCACACATAAAAAGTTAATTCATTAAATATATATGGCTAACAATTATTCCTCTCATTTTGTCATTATTAAAGTCCTCTCATTTGACATGCTCACACACACACATGCGCACACACATATATATATATATATCAAAAGGTAATACTAATGAACATGAAATACCTTGACCACCTAGATTCATCCTCTATCAGCTTCCCAAGCTTGATTCTTCTCTCCTCCACAAATCGCCGGCAAATTTGTTCAACATTTGTCAAATATACCCTAACAAGTTCTCTCCTATACTGACAATCAAGGCAACGAAAAGGCCTGTCAGCTCTTTCCCTGCGCATTTAAAAAAACGTATAGGGTCATACATCTGAATCAAAAGCTACAAAGCATATTGCATCAACCACAACAACAATCAAGCTTTATCCCACTAAGTCAGGTCGACTACATGGATCAAACGACATAATAGAGTTCTATCATATAGCATATCTCATTCCAACTTATTAATCTTATAGGCTTTTCCTAATAGTTTCTCATATAGTTTTCCTAGGTCTTCCACTACCTCTACGATTGACTATCCTCCATTTGATCTCCTCTAACGATTTGACAAAGCACATTGCATCATTGAAAAAAAATAAAAAGATAAACTAATGAGGTTTAATCTAGCAGTAGCACAGTTTTAGAAGGGTAGATGTTATATCATATTTTGCACCAAAGTCTGTTTGCATGGAGACAAAAATCATTATAAAGAAGCTAAATTAAAAGATTCTGAAGAAAGAACACAGAAAATCAGTTTAAAACAGCAATTACTAATTAGCACTTTCTAGGGTGTAATCAATAAAAATGGGTCATGGATGCTCCCCCACATGAATAACCGTCAGAATACAATAAAATAGGCAGTAATTTTCGTATGCATTTGGTAACCAATGTAATAGGATATGTGCAATCTAGTATTCATTAACCTATTATCATAGGTCCTGCCAAAAAAAACCCTATTATACTAGGTCATCTTGAGGGGAACACCAGTGCAAAACTTCTACAAGGAAACACTAGAACTCACTAATAATAGTAATTACCTATCAGAAAGATTGTTTCCACCAAATGGACTTGAGTATTTTCACAAAACCAAAAAATATTGTAGATATATGTGACTTAAATATTACCTATCAGAAATATTGTAGATATATGTGACTTAAATACTGCAAGGCCTTTAAAATGATGGCTACAAATTTTATAATTTCATATTACTCATTATTATTAAGTAAAATCCAATAATATTCTACATTAGTTAGATATAGCTGTCAGTCAATCCTGGACAGTAGCACAGAGCAGCTCGCAATGAAGATTATGGATACAAGATAAAAAAGGATACTCACATATATAAATGGTCAAATAAAAAATTCCCCACAATTACAGAGATTCATAATTAATAATCATACAGATAGTGCACACCATCACTTATCAAAGAAACAGAGCTATGCTTAAAGGGAAGAAGCTAGGATCAACTAAGGTTTGTGATACAGGTGACATAACAAAGACGTAAGAACAAAGGCTGGTTGCTGCCGGAAGAAAAAGGAAAAAGAAGGATTCGGCCACAAATTTCTTGAGATGCTGAGGTAGTTGGAAAATGAGTAGCAAGAACACTGACGTGCAACCATAATGTCGGCTTAGGGCCTATGGAGTTTTTTGATTGATGCAGCCTGCTGATTCTAAAATCCTTCTGGGACAAAATGATGGAAAGTGAATGGGTGTGAAATCGCACAGCTCTCCCCAGAAATGACTGAGCAATGAGAAAAAGAGAGGATAAAACAGGACTAAAATCTCTCTTCCAAGTTGAGGCTACTAGAACAATATAGTCTGCAAACAGTCACAATCTTGGGTGGATAAGGGTGACAATAAAACACGACATGAGAGAACTATACCGCTCAGACATTGCTTTTCCCCAAATTAACAGAACTACTGCATTGTGAATCACTATATGGTCATTATTAAGTAAAAACCAAAAATATTAGTCATAACCTTTAAGGAAATTGTTTCTGGTAAAAGAATTTCAATTATTTATTAAAACCAAAACCATCTTATACCAATTTAAATCATAATTAGTGCAATTCTGGAGCTATTAAAGTGTTCACTCAGTGAACAATTTCCTAAGATTGTGAATATCACAATATCTGATTGGAGAAGAGCATAACGGAAAAAGTAGCTTATAATCAAATGAACATGAAATGAGACCTCCAAGGTACTTAGAACAGGTTATTGTGAGACATGTTGCACAACCATTAGGCGAAAAAATTAAAAAAGAACAACACTTGATAGACCTAAAGAAAATAGAAATCCATCTCTTTAGTAGATGTAGGTACATACTAAGTTAAAAAAAATTGCGAAAACAAAGTCATGGAAAATACAGCTGGGTTACAAAATGACCTGGATTCTGAGGTTTACAATCCCAGAGACGAATATTCATTGTTAAAACAATGACAACTAATGTATTCATAACCTACTTCACAAAATTATTGAGAAGTTTTCAAAAAAGAAAGAGTATCATTTCTTGCTAGCCATCAATTTCCTATAAACTGCATTCAGAAAATAACTAGTTACTCTAACTAGTAGACTATAGAACATTCACGTTTTCTCCTTTGCAGATAAGTAACAAATAGAGTCAAACACGTGTAAAATAACCTTAATGACTAATTAAAATGTATACAAGAAAGAAGGAGGAGCATATATATAATATTTATAAATAAAATAAAAAATAAAGCATAGAACACCTAATGACTTGAACTTGAGCTTTTATTATCAGACTGTCTGAAGAAGTGTCAACAAAGCCATCATACACCTTTGAAATCTCCATAAACTTTTTCCATCCCCAGTCATGTTCCTTCTTCCAAAATCGGTGCAATGTATCTGAAAAACTCAGGTAAAATAGCTTAACAGTGCTGTTTACAAAAATTGTCACTCCAATAACAAAGGTATCTAATTACCAACAGACCTGAATATTTTGATTTCTTGGGGTCTTTGTTAACCACAGCTATTGTAAATTGTGCAAAATGACTCCATCCTGTATTACCCACAAAACAAGGGGAGAACAAAAAAGAAGTCAAGTATTGTGGGATCAAGAATAGCTGGTAAAACTACTAATCATTAATTAAATGTCAAAATTCAAGAAACAAACCTGGAAGAAGTTTGTCATGATTAGAAACACAAAGAAACAGAGAGAGATGATTGCATACATCACAACCTTGTGGATAAATTAAAATATACCTGCCACATATCACAGCAACATTGGGTCAAAACCCCAACTATAATGTATGGTCTACGTCAAATCATATGCAAATGTCAGATTTCAACACCAACTCTGCATTGGGCATGTTAACTATGTGACCATGTTCTACTTCCTGATATACTATAAGCCTTTCACTAATAAAGAAAGTATTCCCCTTTTTGACAAATCAGATAGTTACGCAATAACAGAGTCTGGAAAAACTGAAACCCAAAACCATTAATTTTCACTCTCAACAGAGATACTTCGTAGATAACTGCAATTCACAAACAATAAATTTTGTCATGACTCGTCTAAAACAATTTACAAGGGCAATACCCTTCTTTGGTGTTGCCTATTTTACTTTTCAAATATACCCTTTTCAGTATTCTTTTTCCATGCTGAAATTGTCAACAAGCCTAATAACTGTCTGATGGCAGTTTCCTTTTCTAATTGGTTCAAAAGAGCGTATTCAGTGTTGTCAAATAACCGATATAGCGGCTCTATAGCACTATGGCATAGCTGATTTTGAACAAATCGCTTTTAGTATAAAGTGTAATCAAATAGCCGCTATTGCGGCGCCTCTAGGATCGCGGAATTTTAACAAACTGCTATTTTCCAGTATCCGCAATTGACAACACTGGGCGTATTTCAATCCCAGTGTTGTACAGGGCAGAAGGCCAAAATCTGCCATATAAACATGCCATTGTGGCCTATGGCACCACTATGGTAGGCATTAGTGCCCATCTGCATGCTCGTAAATTAAAAGAAAAAACAAAATATGAGACATAAGCCCTCATAATTTATTTGGATGCAATATATTTACAAACATGCATGCATAAGGTGTATTAAAATGCTGAAGAATAGATTAGACGGTTAAGCTCTAAAATACATCACAAGCCAGGTAGGTAACTCCAATAAGTATATCCAAAGCCACATACCACTTGTAGTTGCCAACTTCAAATGTACTACTACGAAGTTCCCTTTTGGTAATCTGAGAAAACTTTTCTATCTTCCAAGTATATTTTCCATACAACTCAGATGGTTTTGGTCCTGTAAAGAGAAAATATATATTAGATTTTAACCAACTCTTAATAGAAAACTTCAATTTCTAACAATCGCAAATTCACCACCATCATCGTCGTCCTCGTCGGTGTCCCAGTAAGGGGGTGAAGTTGACGGTATTCCATTCTCAACCTGCTCAGAAGACCGCCATTCTGCCAATGCTTCCCCAGATTGACAACGGTGTCCACTATAACTTCCCTCCACAGACTTTCTCATTCCAGGTTCCTCACTCGCAATCCCAGCCATTCCCTGATCGAGCACTATTTCACTAACACTCTTCTCTTAACAGCTGCTGATTATGAAGCACAAATACAGAGCACCAAAATCAACCCCTTAAACCCATACATTGCATTATAGCATAGTAAATCATTCAAACAACTATTTAGCGGAAATAAATCATTCAAACATTTCAATTAAACATTTGCAACTGCATCACATCAAATCCTACATAATGATTACAAAAAGTCAAATTCAAATGGTAACAATTCACCAAATGAAAACAATACATGACAAAGAGTGATAATTTCCCGTTTCAGAAAAACCAACAAACAACAACTGAAGACAACTTAAACTAAATTAAAATAAAATATAACTTCATTTCTAATATATCTCCTCAATATCATTGAAACCCAAAAACCCAGCTAAAAATTAACAGAAAAAACCCACGAATAAAACCCTAAAGTAGAGATTGAAAAAATAACAACAAAATTAAACCCAAAATCAATCAAATAAGTCCAAACAAACCCAAATTAAACCCAAAAATTACGAGATTTAAAAAAAAAGGTTATCTCAGCAAATTGCATGAAACGAAGAACAGAAAATTCCTATCAAGATTCAACGATTCCCATAAAAAAATTGATCGAAATCGAAGAAATGGCGAAGAGTCACACTAAGAAAAACCCCAAAATAAAATCAATAGAGGAACGAGTGGAATTGAAAATAACGGTGTAGAATCGAATGGATCGAGAATAGGGCACGCGAACCTGGAATCGAAGGAGGAGACGACAATAGCGGCGTGAGAATCCGGAGCTCTGAGATTTTAGAGAGAGAAAGAAGATGAGAGAGAAAATTGAGAGAGAGACAGAGAAGAGATGAACAACCGAGTGCAAAGGCATACCCAAAAAATGAAAAAATACTATTTTATTATTTCATTTTCTACTTTATTCGTCTTTATTTTTTTAAAAGATTTTATGGATTTTGTTTATTATTATTTTTTCACAAAAGAAAAATAATACATTTATAGTTAGAGAAAATGATTGTGTACAAAAAATATTAACTCATTTAACTTTAAAAATTAATATGAATTATTAATTGTATAATTATATTATATAATTATAATTATCAGTTAATAATCAAATAATTAATAATTATATCAATTAAAATATAAAATTGTTTACATCGATTTTATATTGATTATTAAACACTTATTACTAGGTCAATGTATGTATAGATAACATTAACGCTTACATATATTTTTAATATTTAGTATCATTTTGATTATAATTTATAAAAGAATTATATTATTGTATATATATATATATATATAAGTATATTTATACATATAAAAATAAAATTTTAAATAAATTAACTGTAAACCGTGAGAAAAAAATATAACATCTTTAGCATGATTAAATAAATATAAATTATATATATTATGTATCTTAACATGAACAAATTAAATTGAAAGAATATAAATAAAAAATATTTTTAGAAAAAGATAAAACAACTCTTTTAGAAATAAAAGAGTTAGAAGATAAAAACAATGGAAAAGGTAATTTAGAAAAATAAATAAATAGGCTACATACACACCAAAAAATGTGTGTGTTCTTTTATATATGAATTTTTTATCGAACCACTCAATTGGTTGAATTATAAACTAGCATCGTCTATGGTTTTATTCTTTAAATAGTTTAAATGTGTTTTTTTCTCTACTCAAATGGTTTGAATCATAAGTATTTATATGAAAAAATTGTTTGTTTAGTCTATAAATATTTTTTTCATTTTTTGTCTTTACTTTTTAGTCAATTTATATGTGTTATTTAAAATTTTCGTGATTTCTTTTTTTTAGTTTTTTATTCTTAAAAATTTAAATTTAATTCACCTTTTGTCAAAAAAATTTAAATTTTTGTGTGGAAAATTCTTATATTATATTAAACATACAAAAAAAAAAGATCGTTCAAAATCTTAAACGGTCCACACAAGTTGAGTTTCGAAATCTTAAACGGTTCACACAAGTTGACTTAAACGCAAGAACAAAAATTATAAACATAAAATTTTTAGGGATTAAATAGCTGGGGGGAAAAATTAAAAACTAAAACCTTATTTAACCTTTTAAAATATTATTATTTATGCTTTTTGTTTTACCAAAGAATGCTACTATCATTTCATTCATAATAATTTGTTGGATAAATATCGGAATATCAATGAAAATATAAAAAATATCTAAAGATAAGGCTACTTTTACTTGAGTTGTCTATTTACTTGTCTTCAAGCAACTCAACATGAGATTTTACAAAATGGGATGAAAAAGTATTTCTATAATCAAAAAGTATTTCATGTAATCACAACAACGGTCACAAACCCTAATGGACTATTTGATATTCTATAAAAGGATTCGTGATTGTCACTAAAAAGAATAACAACAACGAAAAACAAGATAAATATTGATGTCATTACAAACACTTGAAAATCTCTTTTATTAGCTTTAAGTGATGAGAAACCTAAGAAATCTTTTGAGAGCAAAAATCTATGTAAACACTTTTGTGTGAGAATTAGTTCCAAATACAATCTAAACACTATGTAACCTGATCCAGTAGCATTAGACATCCTCAACAGTTTGATCATACTAAGTTAAAAGGTTAAAAATACTTGAACACAATTTTTGGTTATCTCTTCTTTTATCTCTTTATTTATTGCTTTACTCATTCATGTTTTCAACATCACAATTTTTAAATTGTTTATAAATTATGTTTTTGAAACAAAACACAATTTAAAATCTCATTTTCTATGTTTTACTCTCTACAAATTCAAGTGGTTTATGAACTTATAGTTTATCATTTTCTCTTCCAACATTGCCCTTATTGTTTAAGTAAATTCCTTTTTTTACCTTTAATGATTAGATTATTATAATTTTAAATTGTATATAAATAATCAATATTATAAAGTAAATAGTTTATATATTTTAAAACAAATTAACTAGATAAATAAATAAAAAATATATTGCAATGATAAACTTGATTAATAAAATATATTACTTTTTAAAAATATTTTAAACATTAATTAATAAAATTGTTTTTTAATTAATAATGTCTTTTTATGTATTTTATATTTTTAAGTTAATTGAACCCCAACACACTCCATTAGCTCAAGAGTTATAAACTATCAACTAATTAATTTTATCAATGATGAGTCTTAATCTATACACGGCTCAATTGAAAATGAAGTAACTTTGGCTTGGAGTAAACATGCAAACTGGTCCTTCATATTGTAGGTGGCAGTCGAAATAATTCTGGTAATCTGTGAATCGACAAATATATTCTTGAAAATCGTAAAATAATAATCAAAATAGTCTACATTTAAACATTTATCATTAGAGACTATGATATGACATGTTAATGTTGATCTCATATTAGTATCATCACAACGTGGGCTAGTTTTTCTGTGAAATTTAAATCTTTCATGAACTAATTTATCCATAATATTTACAATTACAATTGCTCAAAAATTTATCTCTGGGATGATAAAATTTAATTGAAAAGTTTATCCCTTAGAAGATGACATTGATGTGAGATGAACGTGAATAAGTCACATATTCAATTACATGGAAGGTTGTAGATTTTAAGGCCATCGAGTGTTTTTTGTAACAAAATAATCATAAAGGTCTTTATTGGATCTACTATAAATTATGTGGAGGGGTGTGAGTGATTTAGATAGGATTTGCCCCTCCTACATAACATTGGTTATGTCTTGGGCCCCTCGATAGAGTAAGACCGTGTAAATGCATGACCATGCTAGAATGAAACAATATGTGATATTGAGTCTATTGGTTTACGCGTCTACTTTAGGATCGAGAAATAAAGAGTTGAACATTGCATGGATGACACATATTATGACTTGCGTTCAATTAGACATTTGAACAAAAGGACAATTACTACATAATAAATAGTGGTTGCAGTGAGGTTTAAATTGTATCACTGATTTTCTCATGATTTGGTTAGTAGTGATGCATTTCCCTCAAGTGTGCTTTTGACGCAAAAGTATCCCTAAAAAACATAAAAAACAATAATCTGCAAACCAAAGGTGAAAAATAGGGGGCATATTTTCGCAAATTTTAGTGTCATGCAGATCTCCTTTCCTTTTAGCTTGAGTGATCAAAGCTGGGATACCTTTAACATACATGATGGATAAATATTGAGAGACTGGCCCCTAGTTTAAGACCTCGACATGGAATAATAGCACCAACAAGTTACTAATTCACTGTGACAGAGTAGTCAACAATTTCAAAATATAATATCACCCAATTTTCACGATATTGAATGAACTCAATTTTCATGAATAGAGTTAAAAATTAATTTTTCATTGTTCAGGTTTTTCTATCTTTTATGGCCTTCAAATTGACATTAATTCTTTGTTTAAGTTGATTAATTGAACCAAATTATAACATGATTCAATTGTTGAATCAACCAATTGATCCATTTTGACTAAATTGTCAATTCATAATCTTGATTAATTTTTACAAAACTATGTTTTGATTGATTCGAATAGCTACATTTGTTGTTTTCATAAAACAATCACTTTTTCTTAAAACCATAAAAAAAAAAAAAAAAAAAAAAAAAAAAAAAAAGACACAACTATATTCAATCCCGTTCTAAATTTTTAGTGTTATCTCGATTAAGAAGTGACATCAAAAGTTTGATATCATATTGTTACAAGTGTAATCGACTTGAAGAGAACTAAGATGGTATCTAATGTAATTTTAGAACCTCAGAGAACATATAATAAAACACTAGTCTATAGAGATGACGATTATTTTGACACCTCAAGTCCCAAACTAGTTTTTTTCTTTCATAAGTATTACATTGTTGAATAAAATTTTGCTTTAAATAAAACAATTTCACAATATAAAATATCACGACAGAAACAAACTCATCACATAATTGTAGAATAAAAAAGTATAATAAAACTATCATGTCCATAATTTATTCAAAATAACCCATAAAAAATAGTCATAGTAGAAGTAAGTCAACTTCAATGTCACCTATCAGAGTTGATTTCCTATAAGTTTGGACATACACAACGTAATAAATCAAATACATCCAAATGGCGTATGAAACAGGGTCTTTACGAACATGTCACACAACAAAACGGTTCTCACACAATATGCGAGATTTATTGCAACTCACACTTGATCCTCTCTTCACACAACAAAACTAGAATTTCTTGTCATAATGCATTGATCTCAAGAATATTCTGACTGTTACTCATCGCACAAGGAAGTTAGTCAAAATAGCTTTAGTCAGTCTCCTTTAATTAATTTAAAATAAATACTCATTCTAATTACTCTACTAATAACACATCACAATTATCACTTTCACAATTATTACATAAAGAGTTCACATGAAACATAAAATAAGGTAATATTTCTCTCAAACATAACAAAAATTTCGTCTTCGAAATTTACCTGATGTGAATAACACTAGAAAAGAATCCTGAATTTGGCTATCTTCTTCCAAAGTGGTACTTCTCGAATCTGGTAAGCAACACAATCAACACAACTTGAGATTTGGTATGGTTTGATAAAATGAGGTTTAAGTTTTCACAATTTTAATGCCTTACTAACGCTACTGATTGGAGTACATCTCTAAAATATATGATCACCTGATTGAAATTCAATATCATTTTTTTATCTCTTTTCATGGTAGCTCTTATGTCTGCTTTATGCGACCTCATTTTTTCTTGTATCATTTTCACTTTTTTTGTAGTTTGTTAATCCACATGTGGTCCAACACCAAGTGATCTCTAGTCTCAAACCAACACAAATGAGTTCTACACCTCTTATCATATAAGGCTTTAAAATGTGTCATCCCAATACTATAATATAAGTTGTTATTATTAGTAAACTTTATCAACAATAAGAAATTATTCTAAGTCTCACTCTACTCTAACACGCATGCTTTTAGTAGTTCATATAAAGATTGATTAGTCCTTTATGGCCTTTAGTGTGACAATGGTAGACTAAATTCAACCTAAGCTTCGTGCAAAGCGTTTTCAGCAATTATTCCCTTAACATATGGTCTTTTTTTTATAACTTGTTTGATTTGTTTTGTACAGTTGGTTGATTCCTATTTTTCTTTTAGAAAATCCATCTTATTTTTCATAGAATAAAGTTATGACAAAAGCGGTTTGTTATTATGAATTAAAATTATGTAGGTGAATAAATGGACATGCATATATTCCTCTTTATAATTTCAATTTCACATATAAAATGATTTTGACTTCAAAATAACTTCTTTTTTTAAATATGGTTTTTGAAACTGTTTATTTGTTGATTTTTGTTGTTTAGTCATTTTTCAAACACAATTTAAAGTTCTAATCTGTATATAGATGTTAAATACTAAATTATGATAAGTAAGGAAATATTTGAACAAGTGATTAGTAAAAAATATAGCTAGAAGTTTAGTTAAAGTTCAATGATCTATATTGTTGGTCTATGTTATAACAATTTTGTTTATATCTTCAAATTTCTTCAATAAAAATTGTTAATGATTTAGAGTCTTCCTTAAGAAGAATAAATCAATCAAAGGAGAAGAATTAAAAAACTAAAGCTGAAATTCATTTTATGATGAAAAAAGTTTTAGATTACATCAAAAAAGTTGATGCAACTCATATAACTATGAGAAAACATTTCAAGGAAGCCTCTATGACTAACCAAATAGAAATAAGTTGTGTATTAAAAACATCTATGATCTATGTTTTGTTCTATTTGTTTGTAAAGAAGCCTCTATATAAAGAGGAATCTTGTGGACTGTTTGTATAAGGAAGTCAAATCCTAATGAACAAGTTTTTCAAAATCATACTATGGTTCATGTGATAGTATCGATAGTTGTTTAAATCATTCAACCTTATACTAAGATAAAGTTCATTGTACAATCTTGGAGAAAACATAGAAAAACCTATTGTATCAGTGCCTACATTAACAATGGTTTTATCAATCTCATCGCGAAAACAAACATGCACAATAAGTCTAGTCTTTAATCTATGTACCTTTTTACTGTGAATTGTCTTTTCTTATCTTATATTCGTCTTATCATATATTTTTTCGTAGTTTCTATGTTACAAAATATTTTAATTGTTTTCTTTATATATTCCTTCATCTTGGTTAAATATTTTCTACGATTATGTTTGTTAATAATTTTTCTAGGTAACCATCCTTTTTAAGTGATTGAATTAAAAACTTTTTATCTTTTTTTAAAATAATCTTTATTACTTTTACGGTTGTTACATTGAAACGCAACAAAGTATGGTGAACATTTATTGTTCGATAAAACCGAAGATCTCATCTTCATTTACTTTGTTCTTCATTCTCTATTTATTAAATATTTTTATTTAATAAATATTTTTATCACTCTAATTTTTTTAAAAATATCAGTGCCACACAGAAACCCATGTATTTACCTCCAAAGCGTTTCAATTTAAATCTCCTTAGAAAAACTTGTTTCATTTCTCTTCCTTTATTGAGTCTTCATTTTCTTACATTGCACTCTTAGAGAAGTTTTAAGATCTTCATAAAATATGAATTGCTCAACATTATTACTGAAGAGTTTAGAAATCTTAAACTCCTTATCTCTAGGATTTTTGGCCAACAAGACAGATATAAAAGAAACCACAAGACTAAACACCTTGTGTTCAAATCTTTGTGATATCTCAAGGAAGAGGAATCTCTCTCTCTCACACAGAGAAACTCAACAAATGTATAGTTGAAGCCACGACTCTTCAGCCTCTTCATCATACTGGATCTTCTTCATAAGTGGAGGCTAAGACTAGCACGGGGAATCTTTGATGTAAGTGTTTCTTCTTTGTTGAGACTTTGCTTTCTTCACCAACTTCTCAAATCATCCTTTTCCTCTTCATTCACTCTTCCTTTACATCCCACGTTCTCTCTCCACCTTCCTTGTATGGCCCTGAATTTTCTAAACTCTAATTTGTACAATTTTAATGTATTTTGTGTTGAATTGCTTAGACCTTTAATCCAACTTTTATTTTATGAATTAAGTACCAAAAATATATTTTGTTAGAGTTAGTAATATAAAATATATATTAGAGTATATATATATATATATTTTAGAACCGATTAAAATTATTTATTAGAGTATAATTTAATTAAGTTACGAAAAAATTTATTACCGATCAAAATTTTAAAATGTCACTTGTTATTGATAAATTCGTATGTCAATTGAGTTGTAACAAAAGTAGATATTTTTATTAAATTAGATTAAAAAATGAGTGATGTGTGTAAGAATGATTAGATGTTAAAATGATAATTTTATAATATACCTAATTATTTAATTATATATATATATATATATATCACCAACCGAGGAAGGATTTTTTTCACTTTTCCCTTCCGCTGCTTCCTTGTTCCATTTCATTGGTTTTCTTTCTGTCTAAAAAAAAGGGTGTTGGTTTTAAAAAAAACAAAAATAAAAAACATTCATTTTCTATCAGATCAAAACCTCCATTTAAGAAGTGTTAGGAAGGAAAATTGTTCCTCTCTACATGGTGGTGCTTGTGTGCTAATTTATTTGAGGTGAAACACTTACTTCTTCCTCCTTTTTTCCTAAATTCGTAAACTTGATACGGTGGTGGTATGAGTGAAATTTTTGAGTTCTTAACAAATCTTTCGTTGTTGTGTTGTTGTTGATGATTTCGTTAGTAATGGTTAAAAAAAAATTGATTTTTGATTTGTTTGAGTTACGTAATGAGTTATTTTCAAATAAATGAGTTTGAACTGAAGTTGAAGTTTTACAAAAAAAAAATTAGAGTTGTTAAAGTTGTTAAAAAGTTCACATTTTAACTAAGTTAAAGAGTTTGAGCAAAAAAAAGTTAAAACGTTTCGAAATATTGTTAGTGAATTCACTGAAAAATTAAAGGATGTTAATTTATAAAAATATGTTTTATATGTTGAAAATGTGTTGTGGTTAATAATAGTATTAGTCCTTACTCATTGTAAACTCTTTTAATAAAAGATATTCTAAGGAGGTTAGGAGGGAGTAAGAAATGATTTGTAAGGGATTAATTTGACTAAGTCAAACACTATTTAATTAAAGGTGTCAGCATGAACGAGATTTTTCACTGTGTTTGATTGTAGTAGTGATAACTGTTGAAAAAGCTATATCTAAGATAAGAGCTCCTTCCAAATTTTTAGTTTACACATAGGGATCTTATATGTGTAATTTATGTGATGATTAATTGATGTGATGATACATTCTTGAGTGATAATACGTGTTCCTATATGTTATGAATTTTATTGAGAATAATATGTCTTGAGTATGCTCTGTAAAAAGTATGAAAAATTATTAGTTTATAATGAGTATTAAAAGGGGAGTCTTTTAATAGCTACATTTACATAATGATTGTTGTGAAAGAGTCAGAGTGTGTTCATGCATTTCATACTTAGTGGTGACCGTGATGAACCACATAGTTAGTGGTGACCGTGATGGGCAATGAAGTTAGTGGTGACCGTGATGGGCCACAGGATGGTTCTATGAGTTGATTGGTCCATCTTATCCTTACGAGGATTTATTTGTTGTATAGGTCCGTGATAGACTACACTCTATTAAATCATGCTGATTTACGTCCCTCAAGGAGGGTTTGGAAATTCTTGAATCATGTGCATTGACATATAAGCATTGCATTAAGGTGTTTGACACGCGAGTCATGTTTGTTATAATATCATAATTGTATATACATACTCTATTATTGTTTGTTATCATGTTGTAATTACTAAGTGTTATTGCTTGTCGTTATGACGTAAGTGTTAAATGTTATTTGTTAATTTCGGTTGGTGACCCTTTACATTGTTGTGGAAATTGGACTTTGCCCTCAGATGATACCTGAGTTCGTTTCACCGACTGTTACCTTGACAAAGGAAACATCGTTAGATTTCCCTGACCGACATTCGCCGACTTCTTGGGTATACGACCCATCTCAAGTAGAGCTACTTATATAGGGAGGGTAGTGAGGACAAGTAGGAGAGATGGAGCAGGATATCTCGTGGAGCTCACTCACAAAGGATCGACTATCTAGTACCCTCAAGATTGGTGCTCGGGATGAATGGAGCATGGGAAAATGCAAATGATGCCTTAATTAGAGTTGAGGCGGAGGCCACCGTAGGAGCTGGGGATACAATGGTTGGGTCGGGGACTGGCGGGAAGGATAAGGGGCCCTTGTTAGAGAAGAAGTTACTTTGTGGAGAGATATTGCGTTAGAAGGAACTTGCGGAGTGTGTGGAGGTCACCCTTGTTAGCGTAGTTGCTAGTGGATGATTAGATTAATTTTGTTGTATAGGGACCTATTGTCTTTCTCTTAGTAGTTGACTTTTGTTTGGTGGATCCATGTCCATTTTTTTGACGTGATCGTGGGTGGATAACATTCTTAGAGCAGTACTTTTGTACAAGTGTCTGTCAAGGATACCAGGGGTATGAGCGATGTTTGATAGGTCTCATAACCCCAGTGTATTTCCTATTTGTATATTGTAGACTATTGCCCCAAAAACTATCTTAGTTTATTTGTATATATGATTTAATTATTTATGACTCTTGTCGTTTGTGTTACGACATAATATTTTATTAATTTGTTTTTTTAAAAAAAAGACACTCGCGCTGTTAAAAATTGGGGTGTTACATTCCTACTCATTCGTATTCTTTTCTCTTTTAGATGCAAAAAAGTAACAACTTTGTGAGATTCTAAGATCTCAATCAAAGATGTTCTTATGAAAACCTGCATTAGGGGCCTATAAAAGTAATTTTACAAGTAGAATAGAGTAGGATCGCATACAATTTTGTATGAAAATGTTATGATCAAATACAAAATGATATTTTATCTCAACTGCATCATTAATCATTAATCATTTGCGTTTATTTTTCTTAGTGATGGAGACAATTGCTTTAGTCACCTAGAAACATTCAAACTAGGATTTTTGAAGACATCAACTACTTCCTCATAAGCTCAAGAAGGAAACTTGAAGAAGGACATTACTCCTCGAATAATGTATTAAATATAGTATTGCATATTTAGAATTTGGTGATTCAAACCTAATATATAATTTACTATGCATGCAACTAGATTAGAAACTCTAGAACAAGCTTATGATGTTATTTCATGTAAATATGTTTTTACTTTAAACCTTTTTGTAATAAATATTACATATTACAATTGTAATATTAGTTATAAATGGAATATATTTATTCTTTTAAAATGTGTTATTTACAATTGTGTGTTATTTACATCATTTTGGTTATTGTCTTCTTCTCTCGTCTATTTGCTTTAGACTCATAGGATTCGAAGGAATTTTTTGTTGTATTCAAAGATCATCAGTCATATTAAAAAGGGAAGAAAATATCTCATTATTGATAAGGGGACTAAATATAAGTCACAAGCGAGGACGAAGTGGTCGAACTAGGATAAAATCTAGTATTGATTCTTGTAAAGTGATTTTTGTTCAATGTAAAATAGTTTGCTGCACAAGTGTTGATAAAGATTATTGATAAATTTTCTTATTTAGTTGTTTGTAGAAAATTGCTTCACAATTAGTGAAATTTTATTTTTCAAGAACCATGATACAAATTTTGTTCTTAGTATGATTTTGAGTTGTATTGATTTTTTATCTTGTTGTTAGGCATAAGGTGAAAAACAAAAGTCGACAGCAAAGTTTTTATTGATGTTCATCGCAATCTTTGCATTGTTGTAGTTCTTAGTGTTAGTATTTGTTGTTATTAAGTTTGATTTAGTTCTTACTCAAAGTGTTATTCAAATGATGATTTGGTTATCAATTGATCATTATTAGTTATGTAATTGAAGTCTCTCTTCAATTGGAGAATTAAACATTAAACCATCTTTATTTTTCCTCCCTAATTTTCCTAATCCCTTTAACTTCCCTCGTGTGACATGATGATTAAGTCATTAAGTTCACTTTACTACCTCTGTTTAAACTTCCAATGAAATTACTTATTTCATTTATGAGATAAAACTATCTGATAGAACAAAGGTAAGATAAAATTAGATGAAGTGAATTATTGTATTAATTGATATGAAACATCGAACTACCTCTAAGGTGTAACTGAAAAATAAAAATAAAACATCCAACTACCTCCCCACACACTCCTATTTATATTAGTGGAATATTAACTCATTATACCGGCTAGACAGTCACACTTTTCTTGCATTCCCTTTCTTATTCTTTCTCACATATACTCGTCGTTGATTAGGCGTAACTTCATCTTTGTTAACTAAGAGATCTCCCTCATCACTCGTCATTGATTAGGCCTAACTTCATCTCTGTTAACTAAGAGATCTCCCTCATCACTTGTGGGGCCCCACCCATTCCTATCATCACCCCCACCTTGAATAGTAGCCTTGTCCTCAAGGCGCAAATCAGGGAATTGACTCTTCAACATCAATTCCTCTTACTAGGTAGCATCTCCAACATCCTTGCCTTCCAATTGAATCAACACTTATCCCTCAATGACAAAACCTTAGTTGGCTATTGTAACACACTGGTAACCTTGACAAGATCTGCAACAACCCCTACTTTGGAAATGACATAGCCCAAGTATTCAACTTGGTGTTTACCAAAAGCACACTTCTTTCTGTTAGCCACAAATTAATTATGTTTCAAAATGTTTAGAACCCTCTCCAAGTGCTGCAAATGAGCAGTCCAACTAGTCTTGTACACTAGTATGTCATAAAAAAAACCAATACAAACTTCCTTAAAAAAGGCTTAAAAATATCATTCATCACTGATTGAAAGGTTGCATGGACATTGGTAAGGCCAAATGACATCACCATAAACTCATAGTGATCCTTATGAGTATGAAATGTAGTTTTATGAATATCCTTTTCCTTCATACGAATTTGATGATAACCAGATTTAAGATCAAGCTTAGAGAAATAACCCGAGCCATGTAACTCATCTAACAATTCATCTACTATAGGGATATGGTACTTATCTTGAATTCTAACCTTGTTAAGTGCACGGTAATCTACACACATGCGCCAAGATTGATCCTTTTTCTTGACCAAAATAATGGGGCTAGAGAAAGCACTAATGTTGTTTCTAGTCACCCCCTGTCACATAAGGCTCTGAATTTGTTTTTCAATTTCATTCTTGTGTAAATGAGGATATTTGTAAGGCCCCATACTTACCGAACTAGCACCCTGCAAAAGTTCAATGGAATGGCTAATGTTTCTTGTATGAGGAAGACCTTGGATTTCTTTAAATACAATAGCAAAGTGATCTAACAACCTTTTTAACTCCTTAATCTATTGATCCAAGACATGAGGCACTTATGAAACTACCACCTCCATCAAGGTAGATCCTTTGCAGCCTGTTATCAATCAGAAGAAGTGATGATGCTTTGGAAAGTAGTCATCTTCTCATCTAAGGCTTGGCCAAAGAGTTTCACCATACTCCCTTATGGTTGAACACCATAGACATTTATTTCCAATCCGTGGTCACCTTCCCCAAAATTTCTAGCCAAACAACTCCCAAAATCAGATCCACCCCCCTAACTCCAACACATAAGCATAAAAAAAATATGCACCATTCCCACATCCATCTGAATTCCCTTACACCTACCCATAGTTAGGACACGATGACCATCTCCTAATTTGATACACAAGGGAGTAGAAGGTAGCCTAGACAATCCCAGAGCTTCAACCACCTTAGGAGATATGAAATTATGCCTGGCTCCACTATCAATAAAAACCAAAATAGGTGCAACTTACAAACAACCCTCTCCTTTCAATGTGCAAACCTGGTTTAGAGTGGTGGATACACCAAAAACTCTCATCCCTTTACATTCTAACTCTTGTTGTGCAATTTCTTCTTCTAACTCGGCGTCTAACACCACAATCTCTCCTTCATCGTTGACCACTTCATCGTCCCCCAAGATAATAAATCATAACTGCTTCGTTGCACATTGATGAAGGGGATCCCATTGTTCATTGCAAATAGAGTCCCTTCTTGCGACATTCATTAACCTATGCACTTGGTAAATGGCAAACACCACGTGAGTGACGGCGTGAAACGTCACCAGAGTTTGGACGTGAAGGAGGAGTAGAATTGGGAGTGTGGGTTGACCTAGTTTGAGATCCAGGACCTTGCCCAATACGCATTTTACCCACATTCTTGCTAGTTTGTTTAGGGTTTGTTGATATGTTCCCTTCCCTTTTGCGATTGCCCCAATTAGGTTTTTGAAATCGGGCCCAAGAACCTTGACCCGGTTTGTAGTGAGATGTAGATCCCTTCCCTGAAACAGTAGCAAATTCACTCTCAACATCACGAGCCAATTGCATCGCTAAGTAACGATTACGAGGCTTAAAGGTACACACACGAGAACGAATGTCATGACATAAACCACCAATGAAATAACCAAGAAACTGTTGTTATGATAAACGTCGTCACTGTGAAGAATACAATTCGAATTCAACATTGTAATCCTCCATAGATCTAAATTGTTTTAATTCCTTCAATTATTCAAAAGGATTCTCCAAACGACACCCACCAAAAAGAACGATCAACGTCTCCGTCAAACTCTCCCAAGACAGATCCTCCTTAGAATCGTGCCATAAATTGAACCGATGAATCATAGGACTATCCATATTGTTCTTCGTCAATTGAATCCTCACGTCTGAGGGGGCCATTGTAATATTATCCTGAGACATCGTCAAAGCTCTCTGAATTTCAGAACCAATGAAGTCACATAACGACTTAATGTTGGCCTCCACGTGTCCGAAACGCTCCTCCACTCTGGTGATTCTTACGTCCATTCTGGTTTGCATGAACGTAGCAGGTCAGACCAATTGATAGAGCATAGGCAAGATAAAATTAGATGAAGAAAATTATTGTATTAATTGATATGGAAACAGAAAATGATTCCAGAGCTAATGCTCCTCAGTTAGAGAAAACAATTCTCTTACTGCCCAACCTCTAAGGTGTAACTGAAAAATAAAAAATCATCCCACTACCTCTCCCTACACACTTATTTATTAGTGGAATATTAACTCACTATGTCAGCTAGCAATCACACTTTTCCTACATTCCTTTTCTTATCCTTTCTCACATATACTCGTCATTGTTTAGGCCTCACCTCATCTTTGTTAAATAAGATATCTCCCTTATCACTCGTGGGGCCCAACCCATTCCTATCACTATGTCTCCAACTCTATTTAAACTAACTCTCTCTTTCTCATCGTACTAAAAGGTGATATGAAGATGATATCTCTACTAAAAGGAGAAAGTGGTCACAACAATTTCAGTTTCTTGAAAAGGAGAAAGCAAAGCACCATTTCCAAATCTCTTTGATCACATAGAAATGATTAGTTAAGATCAAATAAGGATTCAAGAATCAATACAGGAAATCAAGTAGAAGTCAAATGAACTGTACAACAGACTTGAGCATCTTACTAATGTCTTAAGACGTGTTTGAAGTAGACTACTCTATAACGAGCTCTTTTCTCATTATTCTTTCTGATGTAATATTTTTTCATGTTAACAATGTAATTGATTTTTAATAGAAATATTGTAAATATATGGTGACAACGTTAACTCTTCAATATCCTATGTTCCCTATTCATTCTCTTCGTCCTCTATTAACTTAACTTTTCTGTGAGTATGTACTGATATTTATTTAATTTTGTTACATGCGCATGTGGATGTTTATAATTATATACTCCTTATGTGTGCAAGTATCTACTTTGTAATCTTCATGTGAATGTATCATTATTTTTATTAAACATATGTTTTCTTGTTAAAAGAATAGTTCTGAGTGTGCATGCATTTAAAGTCCAATGTGTCTGGATAAATCATGTTTGTTTGGTCCTGCATAAGCATTTTCTTTTTAGTCCTTGTAATATATAATACAGGGAGATATTTTTCGCAAAGGCCAAGTTGATGAAGCAAAGTAATACGTCAAACGAAGTGAGATGTCAAATCTTACAAAGAGTACAAGATATAGCCTACAAATCTAAATAGTAAGGTGTGTAAAGTCAATTGATTATATGTACTTTTGTGACACCTTTTTTTGCACATCTCAAACGACTATTTTCTCATCGACTATATCTTCATCACTAGTTAAGGAATATCATTTGAACCGAAAAAGGTGACGGTGGTCATCATCATTGTGTCCCATGACAACGTCTAAGAAGATTTATGATCAAATACCATTTTCTAAGTTAAAATATTCAGAAAACATCTATGGTAAGAGAGAAAAGAAAAATGTATGTTCAACAAAAGAATATTTGAAAAAACCTTAACAAGTTGTGAGAAAATGTAATATCCTCTTTATTGAGAGTTAGTAGAACTTGTTGTAAATCAACCAAGTATGTTTACATTGAAATCTTAACTAGGTTACCTTTTATTATATTGACATAAGATTTATATTCTAATATCCTCTCAGTAGAAAGCTATAATCCTACAATGAATTTGTGTTCATATTTTAACACAAACTCAAACTTTTGTAAGCTAATCTAGTAGTGGCAACAAAAATTGTTAAAGGAAAACCTTGAGAGGGACTGCATAAACTTAACTCAAGAAGACAGTGAAGTCAAGATTCTAAAGAAAATCCATATATTGTAATTCTTATGAGACTATCCAGAAAATCCAGATATTGTAATTCTTAAGAGATGAGTGATGCCAACATTCTCGAGAAAATCCAGATATTGTACTTTCGTGGGTCATAAAATACCTTGAATAATACTTAGTCTAAAAAGGTAAAGAAAAGTATATTCAAACTCAAGAGGCAAATGATGCTAGATTTCTTGAGGAATTCTAGAGACTATACTTTAGGTGGGTTTGAAGGTGCTTTGAATAACTTTTAGCCTTGAGAGCTATATAAAGAATATTCAACTCAAGAGGCGAGTGAAGCAAGTAATCTTAAGGAATCTAGATAAGGTTTTTTTGGTTGCTTATTGAAGCTTCATAATATGCTAGCCTAAGAGGCTCTGGTAAGAAATACTAAACACCTGGAGATGTGGTTAATATACTCAGTTTTTAGTGGATTAAGTCCCTAACTATACTATGGTGAAATCTCTGTAAAAGAATGACTAGATGTAACAATAGTTTTTGTGAACTAGTATAAAAATATATGTATGTTTTCCCCTCCCTTATCTCTTTATTTTGTTTCAATTCTTTATGTCTTTTCTTTAATCATTGTTTTACTTAGTTGTGTTGATGAAGATAAGTTTTTGATAAAAAAAATGAATTAAAAGAAATAGTTTAAAATGATCATCATAATTCAAACTTTATTTTCTTGTGTTTTCCAGTACCTTCAAATTTCCCCTCAACTCAATCGGTAGAAGTGATCCTAAGAACATTTGGACACACAATGATAAAGGATTTTGGATGTTTAGGGAGTATGGGGAAATATTTGGTTTGTAATTTTACCGATTTTGAGATGACTTTTTTGTAGTTTCTTTCAAAAATATGATTCTAGTCTTTAAATATTAGTTTAGATGTTATGCGCCGCATTGCGATGTGATGCTCCGTGTTTGTAGATTTTTAATGTATTGCACGATGACTCATATACTCACAAAAAGATGTCTAACAAAAGAGTTCACGATTCTGAAATTTCCTTCATCCATAGCGAGACTTGTTAGTGCAAAAGTAGTTTTAGCTACAATCTTCTTACTGATATTTTAATGATAACAAAAACAATAAGAACAATCATCACCTAACTTTTTGCTAAGTGTGCCGATTAAATTAAAAGATATAGATTTATATTGATGACTATCTATTTTTAGGTAGCATAATTATGAGTAAGTTATAAATAATAAGTTTTTTGAAAATAAGATAAAAATAATCTAAGTGTTTTTAACACAAATAATATTATTACATAATAAACAAGCAGGTATGTTTACAAATTAATACATTAAATCATGATATAGAAATAAGAAGTGTTGCAACTAGCATATGATAATCTCCCGTTCGAGTCAAAACATTAAAGACAAAGGAAATATAAGTCAAGAATTCATCCTCTGATTACAAAGGAAAAGAACACTACAATGATGATTTACCTCTAACTAAAGATAACTCAAAGTCAAGACCTTTGTTGATCCTTTGACTTAAGACCAAAGAAGAAAGCGTTAAATGAAGTCTTTGATAAAGTCAATACTCTGGTAAAAGTCAAATCATGCGATGGACAAAGAAAGAGAATTCACTAATCAATGTAAATGTACTATGAATTTGGAAAATGAAACTTATGTCTGACTTTGATAAATACGCTCTCAACGCGCTTCTAATGAATTTGATAATACAAGTTCACTCTAATAACTCACGTTTGATAATTCTAGTAAATCAATTGATCGTCTGGTCAACCCATCAAGTCAATGCTTCTGATAAAAAGTCAACTTTGTTAAGTCAAACATCTTAGTCCATATATTTGAAGAAGTCAACTTCTCAACATCTTTTGCTCATAAAAGTTGGACTTATCCTTTGATTAAAGGAATGCAATAACAACCTCTAATATTCCTGTCGTTTTAAATCAATAAATGCCCAATCAATTAAGAAGATAAATATGGACAAGATATAATTGCCGATTCAATTTCTCCAACTACACTATTTCCAACAAATATATTCTTTAGTATTTAAGTTGAATCATTTCTAAAATAGTTAGAAATCGATAATAAGAAAAGAGACAATGTTCTAAGAAGATTTTGTAAAATAGTAGAACACATCAAAAGAAAAGAATCAATGAAAAACTTTCTCAGTAGAGAGTTATTAGAATCGATGTAAATCAATGATTAAAATGATCGAGTGAGAGAACAAAAAATATTTATATTTAATTTTATTTTTAAATATTGGTAAATATATATAATATATAAATATTTAGAAATAATGGACAAAGTCATGTCTTTTGAATTTTGATCAGCTTTATTTTATTGAAATTATTTAAATTAAATTTATTATTTTATAGTGTTAATTGGTATGAAATTAAAGTAGTTCATTTGCAATTATTTATATTTGATGTATACTTATAATTGTTTGACGATTAATATTTTGTAATTGTTATAAATTTTGGATTTCAATTTTAAAACCAAAATGTTAATCATTATGATTACTATATTAATGTTAATAAAAGTTTGAATGTTTGTAAATTAAAATTCTAATATATCCGATTTAAAATAAAAAAAAATCAAAATCACCACAAAAATAGATAATTAAAATGATCAAGTGAGACAACAAAAAAGTAATAAAGTAAAGTACAAGGTGAATGTATTTCCACGTATTTCACTTTAATCATTTTTAGTTCCAGCAATAAAGTAATATATTTTGTAACTCAATTATATTGATAAAATTGTATATATATTATTGATATAAATAAGACATAAAACTTCATATTAATTTTTTTAAAATCCACTTAAATTAAATAAATAAAAATATATCCGCGCAACACACAGGTTAGCATTTAGTATATCATTAATAATCACCTACTCACATTATGGATGGAAACACAACCCGCACCTGCGGGTATCCACCCAAACCTGTCATGATTTGGGCGGGAAAACCCCGCTTTGATTAGGTGTGGTTGCAGATTTTCCCCAAAATTAAACTCGGGGGGCGGGGACGGTTTGTACTGTTGATATCCATCCCACACTTGAACCCGCCCCATTAATAATATTATTTTTATTTTTACATTTTATATACATGTATGTATTCAATATATTTAATTTTTTTTTCAATATTAAAAATTATAATATTCTCTCAATAAAAAGCATGACTTTTATTTTTTTAATCTTATTATTGTATAATAATAATAATAATTTTACTATATTAATTATAATAAATATAATTTTTAAATTTACTATTTTATATATATGTATAAGTGTGGGTGCAGAAAGGAAAACCCGAACCCCATCACGAACGGAGAGTGAGGCTTAAATTTCATTCTCGATAAAAATAGGGACGAATGTGAGTTTTCTCCAACTAGTCAAATGCTGGGATGAGAAAGACAAAACTCGTCCCACCCCGTTGCCATACCTAATTCACATAAAGTAACATAAATATAATATAATCCACCTATATTCATATAACACATTAAGACCCCAACAACATACTGACAAACATCCTCAAAATCAAATATTAATCACTAATGGCCAGTTATCAATTGGGGTGAAAATAGGTAAGGCCAGGCTTTGAAAGGCTTGAGTCTGACCTACGATTTATTTTTTAGGTCTAAGCCTGATCTACGGCCTATCATAGGCTTTTTTCTCGACCTGACCTGACCTTTTTAAAAGTCTAACCTGAACTGAAAGCCTTTTTAAAAGCTTTATTTATATTAAAATATTTAAATGTTCTACTCATAGCACATGATACTCTCAACATACCAATATCAATATACATATCTATATATATTAAAAAAAAATTCTAACAAAAAAATTTTTAAAAAATCTGAAACTAACATCATTTAAACCCTAAAAAATAATTTTTGGTTTCAAATAATAGATCTTTTTCCTAAAACAGACGCACCCATTATTACATCTTAAACAAATATGGAACGACTATTGAGTGATTGACTAATTGAACGATTACCGAATATGAAACGACTACCAAATATAGAATCGCTACCGAATATGGAATGATTACTAAGTGATTGCCTAATTGATATAATTTAAAACAAGAAATACTATTATTAATATAATAATAAAAATTAATATTAATAAATAATAAAATATATATAGGTCAGTCTGTTAGGTCTAATAGGCTTTTTTATAAGCTTGAGTATGGCCTATTTAAATAAATAGGCTTTAAAAACAGTCTGAGCCTAACCTTTTTATTAAATAGGTCAAGCCAGACCATAAGTATGTCAGATCATAGGTCGCTGACGGATGGCCTAACCAATTCTCATCCCTAATTATCAATAGTATGGTATAACTATGTCTATATTTGAATTCGTCGGACTAACACATTTCTTTCGCAATTTTATGCACGATGAGTTGAAAGTTTGAATTTACTTGTCTAAATCGGTGGATCGTCTGTCAAACCTAATTAAAGGAATTTTTTCATTAACTTCGTTAAATTAAAAGACTAAAATTGATTCATTAATGTATCCAACTCAAACTATAATACTAAGGTTCAAAGTGTTCTATTTTGGAATATGTTTTAATTTGATAATTTACTTATTACTTTTTTATTGATAAGTTTAATTATTGATAATTTGTTACATGATATAAATTTTATTGTTTTTTTGGATTCAAATTATATAATGTACATTTACTTATTATAAGTTTAATTATTGTTCATAAATTTAATTAATGATAAGTTTAATTATAAGTTTATTAAGTAGACTATAACAATAAGTTTATTTACTTTTTTTATAAGTAGACGGTAAGAGTATATAAACTTATCTTTATTTTGGAGCTTTTAATTTTGTAAGTAGCTAACAATGTTTATTTTCATGGTCTAATTTGGCTAAGAGTATTAATCATTATTCTTAATGTAAGTAGCTAACAAAATATTCATGGTCTAATGGATTTCATCTTTTTCAATTGTCTAGTTGAGTTCTTATTTTCATGGTCTTAATGTAAGTATCTAACAATAGCTTTATTTTGAGATTTTTTTATTTTATCACGATGATAGCTTTGTTTTGGCTTTTGGGATTTTTTTATATTGGTGAATTTATTGTGACTTTTTTATCCTAGTGGTGGCTTTATTTGACCTACAAGTGATGGAGTGAGGTGGTACTTTCGACTAGACTATCGATGTTAGTCCATCTGCCCCATTTTTTGGTGAACTAATCACAAGACTAATCATTTATTTGATATAAAAGTTGACAAGTATTCATTTGACTCTCACATAAAAAATATATTTTGGGAGATTGGTGTTTAAAAATTACTCAATTCTAACAATGATCTAAATCATTCCTCAAAATGAGAAGCTTACGGCATTCTTCATATCTGTAGTTGAAGTGATGGCCTAATTGATGTTAATTTGACAAATTCAATTTGAAAGAACACATTCTTTTTTAGGTTTTATTGAACATATATCAGTCAAAATGCTTTTTTTCATCTTAAGAATAAATAACATATATCAGTCAAATCGCTTTTTTTTCATCTTTAAGAATGAAGACCGTAAACTTCTATGGGGACAATAAACATTGTCATTGGTATTTTGGAATTTTTGCAAGTACTAGTTCACAACAGACCACTTTGACTTATCAAAGTGATCTACCTTAGAATTGTATATGAACCGTTAGATAAATAAATTAATAACTGAAGTACTACATAGAAATAACATGGATAAATACTATATCAATGGCATGTCCGTGTCGTTTAAACATATAACTTGCGGTTGGTGAGTAAAAAGAAAATATTTTGGCTGGTTTGCTTCTCTTGAATACAAAATTATCATTGTAATTTCATACAATTTATTAATAGCACACTTTAAGAAAAATTCCTGATTGGAAAAAAAACTCATCACCTCAAATTTTATTGAACTCTTATAATCGTTTATTGATCTGTAACATTCAATCCGTACCTATAATCCTAGACGATCGAATTCTCAACTTACTCCCAAAAAAATATCATGGCATGTGTAAATTCATGAAAAGCTGGAACCAAATTACTCAGAAACACTCTTTACAAAATGATTTCTTATCAAGGGGATACACAACCTCACTCCAATCTAAAATAAGCCCAAACAACTTTCTCTAATACATTATTACATTTGTGGGCAATCTTTGCCCTCCTTTTCCTTCTACTGACCATTTGAAGGCCTGAATACAGTATAACCATTGACCCCACATGTCAAATTTGAGTAATCTTGATAGTACGGATAACCACCGTTGTCTGGATTTCTCATGCCGAGATAAGATAGATCGGAACCAGCCATCTGCCATTGGTTCGGAGGAAACCCATCTACCTTTCCATTTCCATATGGTAGTGCACTTGACTGGGGATGATAATCCCTTATAGAGTTGAAATGCCCCCCAGAGGAACCATACCCTTGTTGAAACCCAGGATCATGGTAACTTTGTGATCTCTCAAACCTACAAGAACTGGTTGACGATCTCAAATCATCATTTTTATCCAAGTCTCCAGGAAAAGTGAACTGTCGATTTAGCAACGGTGGTCCGTCATTGATGGATTGGCAGACTGAACTTGTCCCAGCTACATTCCCGATAACTTGCTCATCATCAAGCAGAACATTTATGATATCAAGGTGTGGGAACTCATCCACCAACAACCCTTGGTTCTGACGCCTAAAGTTGCAGGTTTGAAACTCATTGGCTGTGTGGTCCAAAGATCTACTACTGTCTACTGGCTTGAACAAGTCGAGGCTTTGATCATTTAGTCGGGAAGATTGTTCGTAGTGCATGTTTCTGCTGGCTTCCCTTTGAGAACTCTCCATCGACTGGGGTCCATTTTGCAAAACATCTTGAGTAATCATACCAAAAGGAACACTAGAGTGACCAGCCAGAGAATCCATTCTGTCAGAGCTCTGGGATAGAAATATTGAGGATTGTACTAGAGGTTGTTGTGAATAGCCTGAAGATGGGTTTACTCCTGAACTGGAGCTCGAATGAGTGAAACTGGTAGCTGTTGAAGCCATGTGATTCCCCATCATCGCATTTCTGTACGACTGAGGAACAAAGCTATGAGTAGCAGCAGATGAAGGATCAGGACCCAACCGACCAGTTGCACTCACTGAGCGTGCAAGAGGCGTTGCTGTTTGAACCATAGAAACAGAATTAGTTGGCCTGGGACCACCAGGAACCAGAGGAGCACTGGAAGGTCTTGACATCATAGCCACTTGTGCCATAGGTTTTTCACTTGGTTTTTGAGGTGACGCCTTCTGGATTTCTGTTCTAGGCACAATCGATGCTTGTGATGCAGAAGTTAAAGATGAAGGTGCATCTTTATCAATTTGCAGTGAGGCACTAAAAGATGTTTTCCTGACATGTACCAGTGAGGGTAAGTTTCTCGGAGGAGTCCTAGGCGAGGATGACCGTACTGATGTCATCCCTTTCTGTGGGCTCCCAATATCAACAGGTTTTTCCACATCAACTTGCTCTTTAATGCTCAGTTTCTTTTGTAGTGAAAAAACTTCCTCTTCCTATCAAGTAGAAGAGCAAAGCCTATTAAATCAGGCTTAAAATTGTAATGGCACAAAAGAGGGACATTAATTGAAAAATAAACACAATTTATTGAAACAACGACAAGGCAGTAAGTTTAAAAGGAAAAAGTGAGTCAAAGGAAATCTTTAAAAATAAATTAACATGAAAGCATCAATTTTGCAGCAATTCCAAATCCAATATCCCCACCCTTCAAGAAAACGAAAGTCCAGATCTCTATTTTATAGGTTCCGTCAAGCGTGAACACTTAGGATAATAAGAGCAAAGGATCCCTAACTACCTACTAACAAACAATTAATTATCTGTTCCATGAGGATGCATGTTAGAAATATAAAAATAAACCATTTGTGTCTTTATCTAATAGCTTAAGCTTTTGAGGAAGATAAATCATGACGGGTAAGAAAGAAACTGGGAAAATTCAAGAAGAATAATCAAACATGAGAAAGCAAAGTGAAGCATGAAAAATTTTGGAACAAAGAAAACCACGAGGATAAGCTAAGAAAAAAAGACAACCTTTCTGACAACAGGTGGGTCAAGCCATTTCAACCGATCCTGTAAGCAGATTGCACCCTCAGACTCAGATTCACCTACCTTACCACTTCCAGACTGATTATTAATATCAACAGCATCTGCAGTTGAACCAGGTGCCTGACTGTTCATTTCAGTGGTCCAATTACTCCCATCAGATGATGCTTTTACTTGGCTCTTACCCCTAGAGATAAAATGTGGCAAGTCAAATTAACACAAAAGAAACAACTGACATTCATCGACATCAAACAAACAATACATAAACTTACCTGATAGGCGACTTTTGGACTTTGTAATTTGTGAAAGAGTTCCCCTTGTAGGAGTCATTCACCACCACAGAAGGCAATGAATCGGTAGAGCATGTCGAGGAACTGTCATCTATCACTGAACTGCTCCTTTTCTCAGCCATTCCATTTTTCCCCGGTGAAAGACCACCAACACCGTTGCAACTAGCCTCGGCTGAAGGATGAACTTCTGATGCATCAGTATCCCAATGAATAGGACTTGCATCTCTTTCTTCTGAATCAGGCTGAGGCACTTCGTCAACTCCAACCACAGATTCCGACACATCAGAAACAACTTCCAGAGCATCAAGCTTTTCATCCACAATCTGAACTCCGTCGTCCATGTTAGAATCTTTTTTCTCATCAGAAGCATTGTCTTGCTGCTTGTCATATTCGGCCACAGTAGGCCTCTCCTCCCTACTTTTATCCTTTCCTTTTCGGTTGTTCCGTTTCTGTTTGGCCTGGAGTAACAAGAGACGACTGTCTGTAAGCAGTTAAAAAGGAAAACCCATAACTTCTCTCATAAACCCCGTGTATATGATGTTATTTAATCCCACTAGTAGCAAGCATGCTAAAGGAAACAAGAAAGAATCTCGAAAGAGTAATAGGTACTAAATTGCTGGCAAGATACTTCCATTTAAGGAATAATTAGCCAAAAGAATTTTAACTAGTTTTAACCATAAAGTCATTTATGATGCACGCTCTGGAGAAGATATCATAAGAATGATTTAATCTTGTATTTGTCAGACAGTATTTTATCCTATGTTGTTCAGTCTCAAAAAGAGGATAGTGGGATCGCGGATACACTAAAAAATAGCAAAATAGAAACATTAAAATCAAGTTCTACTAATAATCATTATCACTTATCAGAGTGACAAGACAACCCATTAATCAAGTTCTACTAAGACTAAGACTAAATCTAAACAATAAAAAAATAGATGAAGATGCCATTGTTCTCACAAAGACAGAGAACAAAGCAGAATGAAACAGAGCAGACGAAATAGAAAGAACAAAAACGACACAGCCAAGAACAAAGAGATGCTGAACAGAGAAAGAACAGAACAAAAACGATGGCTCTGGAGCAAGAACGAAATAGAGGAAGAACAAAAACAGTTTCATGATCACGATACTGAACCAACCGCTTCGTTGGTCTATAATTATAAAAAAATTAGGGCTTATGTGGGTGCGAAATGACCTAGATACCCTTAATGAAGAACAAAAAAACTTCGTTTATAAAAACCCTCAACCGCACCAGGATTCCGGGAACACGCACAATTGCATCGGGATTGACAACAGAGCTTTAATCTTGTTCAGATGATTGAGTAAAAATCCAATTTGTTATCAGGATAAACAGAAATAGCAGTAGCTATGTCTATGTGAAAACTTTAGGATTTCAAAGATCCCTTAATAATGAATGTGTATCAGACCTGTTTCTTCTTTGCCTTCTTTTCCCTCTCATTAACTCCACGTTTTGCTTTCTGTTCAATTTCAGCCAGGCATGCTGCCTCTTCTTCACGAATGAGCTCTTCTTGTCTCTTCAGAGCAACAGCTTCCTGGTAAGAAACCTCAATTTTATGGCTGCATCCATTAAGTAATTAATTAGGATAACCTAATCCATTCACAGCTTACACAACCAATACTTACAGGTAAACAGATTAAAAAAGATAAGCAGTACAAACATAATAAACACATTACATACCAAAATTAAGTTAAGCAGGGCTTGTTTTATCATTCATAAAGTCAACACCTCATATAGAAAACTAAACAAAGCCCAGGTTGCAGGATGATAACAAGCACCGAATCACTTTTGTGTAGAGTCTGTAGACAATGATATTACACTGCATGTTCATGGATAAACTTTCATGAACAGTAAAGTTAATTGCAAAAAAAAGGATCCGACTGAAACTATCGGCTATCCATTTCCTATTGTCTCACATCATATTAATTATGAAGTTGCATTCTACACCCATGTCCCATGGTTGTGCGTCTATCTATCACAGATTCCAAACTCAGTATCAGTATAATAAATAGTACAAAGTACACACCCAAGCTTCAGAATGTCATGTAATGAAACCAAGGTTGTTAGTAGTACTGTTTGAAATTTGAAGGCTTAATTGAATTTGTTGTCCCACTACTTTATTAGGCTCACAAAATAGTCCCTCTTTTTAAAGTCGAACCTTTTGGTCCCTCAAGTATCACTTTTGTTGCAAATTTGGTCCTAACCCAAATTTTTGGCCCAAAAAGTGGTTATGTGGCATACTTTTATTGATGTGGCATAAAACATGCTAATATGGCTTATTACATGTGGATTCATATTTATCCATGTCATTAAACAATAAATAAAAAATTTATTATGAAAACAAATTAAAAAATATATACTCAAAACCCTAATTCAAAATTTCTAGAATAAAAAAAAAAAATTCTAGAATCCGAAAAAAAAAAATGGTGGTGGAAGGATCAAATTTCAACAGCCCTTACTTGACCTTGTCAAAACTAAAATTTCTTGAATCTCCAAAAGAAAAATAAAATCAAATTCCAGCCCATGCTCGACTGATTCTTTCATTCCCCGACCCAATCTTCACCACATCCCATGGACTCAACACAAAAAGAAAAAGCAGAAGAAGCAGAGGACAGAATGAGGACAAGATTGGTGGTGGATGGTGGAAGGAGCATTGAGGGGAGAAGAGAGAGTCAAGAAGGAGATTTGGGAGAGGTCTTGTATCTGACATTTGAGTTCCTCCTCGATTACTTTGGCTTCGTCATATCATTCCTTACAGAATGGACACAACAAAGGTGTTGCAGTTGCAGATGCTGACGAGGAAGAGCAGAGTGATGCGGATGAGCAGGAGATAGAAACTTTGAGCGGGAGAGAATGGGTTGAACCATTAGGAGAATGAGTATGATGAAAAAGATTGAGTTGAGGATGATTAGGATGACGATGAGGAAGAGGTTGCATGATGATGTTACCACAACCCTCTTCCAGATCCGTGTTTCTAATTTTCTCAGCTTAATGTTTGATGACATGGATAAATATGATGAATCAAATGTAATGAGCCACATGAGCATGTTTTACGCCACATCAATAAAAAATGTCACCATTTTTTACCTAAAATTTGGGTTGGGAGCAAAATTGAAACAAAAGTGATAGTTGAGGGACCAAAGAGTTCCATTTTAAGAAGAGAGGATTATTTTCGTGAGCATGATAAAATTGGGGACTATAATTGCAATTAAGCCAAATTTGAATGGAGAAAAATTAGAAAGAATTTTGCAGCATTATGAAATAGAGACTAACAACAACTTTGTTCATGTTTGGATTAAAGTTTGCGAACGTACTTTTGATTATACTTCATTGAATAGAACATCCCCTAAAATCTCACCACATGAAAACCTAATCCTCTCATCAAAACATATTTCTGAAATTTTATTAAAGTAAAAGTACAACCACCAAATATAAAATATATAAATTAAATAACATGATAGCTAACTGGTGTGCATTATAAGAGTCTACTTCCTACTGCTCATTAGTTCATTGCCAGCAAACAACATACAGAAATGAAGAACAACAAAATTCAGAAGATAGCAAAAACTAAAATCAAGAGGTACGTAAATGAGTAGTTAGCCAAGAATAATTGAAGGATACAAAACTAATTGTATATGATACCTGAATAGATGAGCAAGGACAAATATTTCCAAAGTCCTGCGACCCAATTCTGTGAGACGCCTTTCATCACGCTCTATGGAATCTTTATTGAAGTCCTCCCCAGAGTTTCCATCCTGCCAAAAACATTTGAACAAGGTTAGCAATCAAAAGAGTTCTGAAACTACTAAACCAAAATCTCATATCCATTGCACTAACAACTTTGCGGGGCAACTGAGAATACCATTCTATGCATTATATGTCCTTAAACATAACTAGAATATAATTTTTTGGTTTTAAATTTTAATTACAAATATTTTAAAAAAAAATTGTTATGTCCCTCAAACACGGAACAGAAAATTAAAGAAAATAGACGACAAATGGGACTAAATTTCACTGTGTTATTGATAAAGAAAGATTACAAGTAGAAGAATGGCTTGCACTGCAATTGGTTCCCAACTGTCAGCTGGATCACATTCCAAGCTGGTTGGCAGTTCTTTCACAACCTGACAGTTGCCTAACTTCTTCTAACAGACACGTGAAAAACAGGGTGAATTTTAGCCGTGGCAGGGAGATTGAGGCGGTAAGCTACTGCTCCTATCTTCTCCATAACCTCAAAAAGACCATTCCGAGGGACGAGTTTAGGAGTTGTTAGAATATTAGAAAATATCTTATAATATCTTATAGTACCTTTTATATTATATTAGAGTATGTTGAGTATTTTCTATGATCAATTTATAATCATAGAGAATCTTAGAATATCTCTCTTTATTATTATGATTTGTTCCTGGTTTAGGATTGAGTCTATGTTTCTCTATAAATAGAGATAAGTATTGAATCTTTTGTAATCAAGTCAGCATTAAGCTATTATCAATAATATTCAAACCCTTATTACTTTATCTTCTCCTTTTCTCTAAAATCCCACAACTTCAACAGGAGCAATAGAAGTTGCCAACGAACGTTGTACGTGAAGACGCAGCTTGAGAAACTCCTATTCTCCTACTTCAATCCTATTCTTCCTGTTTTGCTCAGCCCAGTTCTTCATTCTCATTTGTGCCCTGTACAAATGATACTTCAACTGGCGCAAAGCGCCATTTCTGTCCATCAATTCTCGCTGAACTGCTTCCACTTTTGTTTCCCCTTTTAAGAATCTGATTAAGACTGGAGGTGGGCGCCTATACACCACTTCAAAATAAGTAGATACCGTGGACCCATGAAATGTGGTGTTGTACCAAAACTCCGCCCATCGAAGCCACAACACCCAAGTCTTGGCATGGTCCGCACTAAGTCTAAAACACCTCAGAGGAGTCTCTGAACAATGATTAACGACTTCAGTTTGGCCATCCATCTGTGCATGGTAGGCCGCGCTCATCTTCAAATGGGTGCCTTGCAATTTGAACAACTAGCATAAAAAATTGCTCACCAAAATGGGGTCCCGACCGCTGACGGTGGAGAAAGGAATGTGATGAAGTCATACCACCTCTCTAGTGAAAATTTAAGCCAACTGTTTCGCACTCCTGGAAAAATTTCTGCACATCTTTCTTTGTCACAATCCAATAAACATTGGCTGCTAACGCCTATATGTTTGGTGAAAAGCTGAATGATCTCCTTCGGGAGTGGTATGGAATTCTATCAACAGTATAGGGATCCTATGTTGTCCGTCTTAGAGAGCGGCATGGGGCGTCGAACCCCAAAAATGGGATAGCGGGACAGCCACTATTGCGAAGGCCAAAAAATAGTATATAAACTAAACATAAAGGTGCCAAATAGAACGAAATGATCACCCTGCTGAACGGAAGAGCAAGAATGAAACTAAAACAGAAAAAGAATAGTTTCCTGCGTACGATCACCGATCACGATGCTGGAAAACAGACGAAGAACGAAAATGGAGCAAGAAGAACGATACTGATACTGAAGTCTGAACGAACAGTTGAACCCTTCATGGATTAGTGGGTTTATAATAATAATATGTTGGGGTTTAAGTGGGCGCGAAAAGACCCAGATTCCCTTAACGAAGAATAAAAAAAGCGGGACCGATAGCAGGTCAGGCTGGAATAGCGGGGCACGATTTGCGGCCGGGAGTGCCACCACCGCCAAATGCGTTTTAACAGCCCGTGGCGTTGCAGCCAGTCCATCCACTGCACCTGGATTCCTAGAACGCGTGCGATTGCGCCGGGATTGACAATAAGGAATCCAAGGGGATACGGAAGATATCACCAACCTACCTTCAAACAACAAACCCTGTGATTATAAGAAAACCCAGGTTTAGAATTTACCCCTTGTTGCAAAGCTTGAAAAACTTTTGAAGCCCCATATCCTTATGCACCTCATCAATCACTTCGTTGCCACCCAACCATTCAGGGGTATATACTAGAGAAGCTAATTCTGCCGAATGTCATCTCATGCATGTGGGATAAACATCTGCCCTTTGTTCTCAAGGCCCGGTTATAGACTATGTGTCAAAGCGGTACCCCAAGGATTTATTATTACACCATAAATCTAATGTCACGTAATGAAAATTATGCATCTAATATTTACAAGTACCATAAATCCTTAGAGATATCTTTTCAATTGGATAGTTCACATGGATCTAATCATGACGTTGGGTTTCATATGCAATGACTATTATTATTTGAAGAGTCTGTTTGGTATGAGGGAATTGGAGGGAGGGGAGGGCATAGTTTAAATGATGTTTGTTTGGTTCAATTTTTAAGAGAGGAGTGGAGCAAAATCCCTCCTAGACCTCCTTTTGTTTCCCCTCCATTATGGGGGTATTTGGATTGGAGGGGAGAGAAGGGAAGGGACCAAAATCACATACCATTTAGCACCTCTCCCCTACCCTTGAACCAAACATAAATTTAATCAAAATTTCTCCTCTCCCCCCCCCCCCCCCCCCCCCCCCCCCCGTTTTTAAACCAAACATATATTAATTTCCCTCCCCTTCATTAAAATCTCTCCATTCCCCTTCATTGAACGTAAAAGACCCTAAGGGTAATAAGCCAGAAGATCAGTTAAAATTCAGCGGCTCTTTCTTCTACCTAATTTCTGATCTTCTGAGTTTGGGCATTGAAATTTATCCATACTGATAAAATCCCTGACTCAGAATACAAGAAAATGGGAAGAAAGAGTAAACACCTACAAACAGTTAAACATTTAGTAAACAAATAACTCTCAAAGTAAAATCAATTTATTGACTACCAATTTGTCATTTAATTAAAGCTTAACAGTTAAAATGGTACTTGCGATTGTAACAGACTATAGAATAATCAAATCACTGGAATTTAGAAAGAAGTAACATTCACTTTTCTTTGGTTTTAACCAGAATGACTGTTTATTGATACCTATTATGCATTCCTTCGTTCTCTAGAATCTCTGGAACTAATACCATCACATTCCAATGGGATTACCCTATGTCACCAGCTATCAACATAATTTCTGATCATTTAACCAACATAAACTATTTCTCACCTTTGTGCGATTTTGAGGACCCTTCTCGTCTTTTGGAGGGAGAGGTTCTATAGCTGCCCTCTGAAGTAACAACAGAACATCATCCACCAGCACAAACATATCTTTCTCAGCACGAACAATTGGAACGGGCATTTCTTCAGCATCCAACAATTTTACCCTACCTTTCTTGCCCTTATTCTGGCATTCCAGAGCCTTCAATCCACTATATAAGGAGTCCATTACCAAAGTAGAAGTCACTTCTTTCTCTATAAAGAAGTGTTTGACTACTACTTTCAAAATTACATCTGTTTTTTCCCTAGACATGCGGTGCCTAGAAGTTTGATCAATTTCTCGCCAAAAAGTACAGAAGCTGCAAATAGTACGAATTTATATTTGATTAGATAACAAAACAAGAACCAAAAATTAAAATATGATGTTAGTTGTAAACAATCTAAATATATTATATCAAATAGGATAAACAGTTTCTATCCCTATTAATTAAATAAAAGGCTTAAATGCAATTTTAATCCCTCAGTTTTAGTCAATCCGCAGTTTTAGTCCCCCTATAATTTTTTACACAATTTTGGTCCTCTTATTTTTGAAATTTAGACATTTTGTCCATTCCACCGACTATTAATGATGTGGCAATTAATTGAGGTGCTGCGGACTTGTCTCCATGTATTTGTGGAAGCCATGTCATTATTTACTTGTTTTTTAATTATTTAAATCACTTTCAATAAAATTTGAAATGTTTTTTTTGTTAGTTTTTAAAAAATGAAAATAAATTAAATTAAAGAAAGAAAATAACTTAAAATGTGAAAAACCTAACCCCCAAAATTGAGACTTCTCAATCTTGTGCAAGGAGCTTGGCTTATCAAAGAATGACTTAAAGAAGTGTTTACCAACTATGGATGCAAATTAATCAGATTCAGGTGACACTTTTTATGAATTTTTGTTAGCTTGCCAAATTGTGGTCATGTACTCAATCCTGGCTCGTAGTTTATCTTTTTCAAAAGTTTTTGATTCATATCGGATAAGTCTTCTTGAAGTTGTTATGATGATGATTTCGGGAGCATGACAGAACTACAAGAGCATGGCCCCTCAGCTTAATGCGTTTTATGAATACTACTCAGCTTTGATGCAGAACTGAAAATAGAGAAATTACGAGAGATTCAGAAACTGCCCCCATTTTGGGATTAGGGTTCTTAACAGTTATATTTTTATTATCTGTTCTTTGATTTCATCTATCATTTTTATATTTATTTTTTCTTTAATTTTTTTTCGTTTTAAAAACTAAATTAACTAGTTAGATTTTATTAAAAATGATTTAATCAATTATACAACAAGTAAATAATGACATAGCTTCTACATATATATCTACATCAGGTCATTTAATTCCACGTCATCAAAATTGCATGGGGGACAAAATGTCTTAAATTTAAAAAATAACAGCACCAAAATTGCATAAAAAATTAGAGACTGAAATTGCGGATTGACCAAAATGGAAGGACTAAACTGCATTTAAGCCTAAATAAAAATAACAAGACAGACAGATTAAACTTGTTGAAAAATGTAAAATATAATATGATATAATATACTCCCCCTGACGTACAATGAGTGACGTTTAAGGTTTTTGCAGACATGTTAAAAAATACAATAATTAGAAGAAAGAGAGAAATCATTTTACCAAACTACCTGTGTTAACTATTGGTGGGTTTTTCACTATTATCATTACAAAGTATAATAGTGCTTTAAAAGTTGTGTATATAGTAATCATTGAAAGTAATATAGGAAAAAATAATTAAAGTTGTATTGAAAATTGTAAATGACATTCATTCTAAGACAAATATTTTTTGCTAAAGTGACACATTATGAGACAAAGGGAGTATAATATAATATATAGGTTTAGTTATTATGTAAGTCTCAACTATTTGATAATTTCTAAATAGGTCCTAAACTAAAAAAGTTTGTAATCAAATCTCCAAACTAATATATTTTGTAATTAGGTTCTTCTATTATATTGTCATTAGACAAACTGTAATAGAAGAACCTTGTTACAACAATTATATTAGTTTACGAATCTAATCATAATTAGGGATCTGTTTAAAAAATTTCAAATACTTTAGGGACCTAACGTAATGTATGAGAGAGAGAGAGAGAGAGAGAGAAAGAGAAATCAGAGAGGATAAAAAGAGAGACAGAAACATACGAGAAAAAGAAAGATAAGAGAGAGAGGATAGGGAGATAGTACAAAGGGAGAACATGTGTGAGGGAGATATGAGAGAGAGAATATTTATTGTGTATCTCTCTCCCATATCTCCCTCTCATTTCTTTTCTCTAACCATCCCCTCTCTCTCCTCACTCTTATCTCTTTTCTATCTTCTCTCTCGTCTCTCTCATATATATTATCTACTCTCTCGCCTCTCTTTCACTTATCTCTCTCCCGAAATATATATTATGTTGTAGGTCCCTAAACTATTTGAGAATTTTTAACTAGGTCCTTAAACTAAAAATTTGTAATTAGGTCTCTGAACTTATATATTTTTTGAAATTAGGTTCTTCCATTACAGTTTGACTAACGGTAGACTAAAATATATTAGTTCAGAGATTTGATTACAAATTATTTTAGTTTAGAAACCTATTTAAAAATCTCCAAATAGTTTAGAGACTTGCAGAACAATTAAACCTATAATATACTACCTCTATTCCTTTTTTCTTTCCTCCACCTCTTTTTACTTGTCATTTTGAAATTATTTACACATACCAACAAAACTAATAAACTATGTTATTTTTTATGTAAATTTTTACCTTTTTCTGTAATACCCCGAACTATTTATTATCTAATTCTACCTATTTCTCTCTATGCAATAAATAGTTAGTGATAATTTTGACAAAATAATAGTTGATACAACTTTGAACTTGGAAAATACTCCCTTCGCTCCTTAATTATAAGAGACTTTTTAAAGAATTTTTGTCTCATTTATAAGAGAAAATTACAACTTTAAATTGTATTTATTAGTTTAAAAATGTTTCTTTGTACTATTAGTGGGTAATTTTAATGTTTTGCAATTTTCCATAAGGGTATATATGTAAGAACATTCAAAAAGTTAAAACAATAAATGACTTCATTTATTTTGATGATTTTGGTTGTCTCTTATAATTGGGACTGGGAGTAACAAGTAAATAGGAACAAAAACTTAATAAAAAACAACACTTACGGAGGAACAGATGGAATACTATATAATATATAATTAGATAAAAAGAGGCATAAGACTACACAACGTTGCCATCAATGCATATCATCATTGTTGCATTACAAGAATAAACTACAGTATTTCCCTTCTGTAATTATTTATTTTCTTCCATACATGACTAACATTTTTCACTTTCACAAATTAGAGGAAAATGAACTTAAATGATTTAAAACTTCAAGTAATAGACTGCTAATGATCATGGAGCATGAAAAGGTAAATAATATAAAGGTCCTCACTTTTGGGAATAACAGCATATATAAGGAGATAGTTCATTATATATATATATATATATATATAGGGAGCATATCAAATGAAAGGAGTTTTACAATACGAGGGTGAAAGGGTTAAATCTTAACCATACAACCATACATAGATTGTCATGGTTAAGAATTATTTAAGTGGCACATGATCACTTAAAAGAACCGCATGACTTTTTCTTCTAATATTGACCATCCATGTAGGCTTCTGTGGTCAAGATTTAACCTCTCATAGTAAAACTCCTCTCATTTGATATGTTCCATATATATATATATATTTCATAATCGGGGTCCCACCACCCTGGAAATGGGTGTCTCACTTAAAATGGTGGGACCCACCTGTATTTCACCCAATACAAACTAAAGTGTTGGAAATAGTGTTAAAGAAAGTGTAGGAAAGAGTGTTTGTTAGCACTACTCATATATATATATATGTATATCAAAAGGTAATACTAATGAACACGAAATACCTTGACCACCTAGCTTTATCCTCTATCAGCTTCCCAAGCTTGCTTCTTCTCTCCTCCACAAAACGCCGGCAAATTTGTTCTACATTAGTCAAATATACCCTAACAAGTTCTCTCCTATACTGACAATCAAGGCAACGAAACGGCCTGTAAGGTTTTTCCCTGTGCATTAAAAAAACATATATGATCATACATCTGAATGAAAAGCTACAAAACACATTGCATCATTGTAAAAAATAAAAAAAGGAAGTAACAAGATCTAATCTAACAGTAGCACAGTTTCCGACGGGTAGATGATATATTGTAAGTTTGTAACTAAGTTTATAGTAAACACCAGAAGGCAGGAGAACCAGACAAAATTACAGACAACCACATAAACCAAAATACAACTGTCAATCTACGTTTTACATCTGTTAGTAGCATAAAAAATCATTTATGCTTATAATCAAAGAACTTGAACAAAACCAATACAAATCATAATTACTGCAATTCTGGAGCTACAAATCCATTAGGTTCACTTGGTGAACAATATGAGGAACATCACAAGATTCCTTGATAATTCTACCATGGGGACCAAACAGAAAAGGTTGTTGTGAATATCAAAATATCTGATTGGAGAAGATCAGAACAGTAAAAGAAGCCTACAATTCAGTCAGTGAACATAATACGAGACTTCCAAGGTACCTTTAGTCAGTAGCGGTGGTAGAGGCTGCAATCGCAGCGGTGCGTAGCATACAGAGGTTCGACATTATGCAAAATGCCATGGAGGAGCGGATCAGTGTAGTGGCTGCAGCGCTGCTCGTGGCGGCGAAATCACGAAGGAATGGCAGAAAAAGCAATGAGAAGATGACCGCAACAATGAAGACGGGAGAAAAAGGCATAAAGACCATCGTTTTCCCTGTTCACTGTGCCACCAAACCTCTTCTTCTCCCCTGTTTTTCTCACCTCCAGACTTAAGCGTAGTGGCCTTACCTATGTAGTCAATGGCGGACAGCGAAGCGAACGACCACCAAAACGCTATTGCGGTGTAGCGCGTCGCGGTATGGCCGCTACACTCAAGTCTGGGATTGAGAAAAACAGGGGAGAAGAAGAGGTTTGGTGGTACAGAGAACAAGGAAGTGAAGGTCGCACCGGAGTCATCCAAAGTTGTGCCGGAGTCACATGGCAGGAAAAATGACACAGAGAAGAGGAGATGAAGGGTTGCAGCCAAGCAGAGGAGATGAGAGGTCGTGAACGAGAAGAAATAAAGAGATCGCTAAAGGAAAAAACCCTAATTGGTTCAAAAAGAATCAACGCGAGGACTATTTTGAATTTTTGCAGCATATATGAAGGTGCTTTCTGTCTTTTCACGATAAATATGAGGGCCTTTTTGTTTTTTGGTGATAAAATGAGGGGATTTTAGTCTTTTTGCAATAAAAAATGTGGGTCTTTATGTCTTTTTCTCGTATCTTCACAGTTGTGGTCATCTTCTCCATGTTCCTCTGCGATTTTACTGCCAGGAGCAGCGCTACAGCCGCTACACTGATCCGCTCAGCCACGGCATTTTGCGTAGAGTCGAACCTCCACTACGCCACGCTACCGCCGCTGCTGATTACATAGGGTGCTACGCACAACACCGCAATAATGTTTGGGGTGTCGTCCGCTTCGCTACGCTACCCACCACTGACTACATATAACAGGTTGTGGTGAGACTTGTTGCACAACCATTAGGCAAACAAGCCAAAAGAGAAAAACACGTAAAACCTGAAGATAATAGAAATACTTGTCCTTTAGTAGATGTAGGTACATACTAAGTTAAAAAAATTGCAAAAACAAGGTCATGGAAAATACTGCTGGGTTACAAAATGAAAATAATGAATTCCGAAGTTTACAATCCCAGAGATGAATGCTAGTTGTTAAAACAGTGACATGAATGTGTTAATAAACTACTTCACAAACAAAAAATAATTGAGAAGTTTTCTACAAAGAAAGAGTATCATTTCTTGCTAGTCATTGGATCTTCTATAAAGTATAAACTCCATTCATAAAAGGACTAGTCACTCTGACTAGTAGACTACAGATCATTCCCGTTTTCTTCTTTCCAAATAAGCAACAAATGGAGACAAAACCACATGTAAAATAACCTTAATGACTAGTTAAAATGTATACAAGAAGGAGGTATATATTTGTAATATATAAAGGAAATAAAAAATTAAGCATAGAACACCTAATGACTTGAACTTGAGCTTTTATTATGAGATTGTCAGAAGTGTCAACAAAGCCGTCATACACCTTTGAAATCTCCATAAACTTTTTCCACCCCCAGTCATGCTCCTTCTTCCAAAATCGGTGCAATGTATCTGAAAAACTCAGGTAAAATAGCTTAACAAGGATGTTTACAAAAATTGCAACTCCAATAACGAATAAACAAAGGTATTTATTTACCAACAGACCAGAATATTTTGATTTCTTGGGGTCTTTGTTAACCACAGCTATTGTAAATTGTGCAAAATGACTCCATCCTATCTTACCCACAAAACGACGGGAGAACAAAAACATAGTCAAGTATTGTAGGATCAAGAGTAGCAAGTAAATCATTAATGCAATGTAAAAATTCAAAAATCAAACCTGGAAGAAGTTTGTCATGATTAGCAACACAGAGAAACAGAGAGAGATGATTGCATACATCACAACCTTGTGGATAAATTAAAATATACCTGCAAATAACACAGCCCCATTAGGTCAAAACCCCAACTATAATGTACGGTAGCCGTCAAATCATAAGGAGTGTCTCAGCAAACCATAGCTAAATGTTAGATTTCAAGTTTCAACATCGACTCTTCATTGGGCATTTTAATTCTGTGATCATGTGTTCTACTTACTCCTGATATATGAACAGAATACACATTTAACAACTCAAAATAAAGAAAGTAGAGTCCTCTTGTTTGACAAATTAAATAATTACATAGTCATAGTTGCAGACTACGAAAAAACAATGTAACCCAAAAAGATAGTTTCCACTTTTGCCTCTTAACAAAGATGCATTGGAGATAGTTGCACAAACAATAAATTTGGTCAAGACTCAAACTCATAAAAGACAACATGAATGACAAAAGCCATAATAGTTTAGGTTTATTTGGTTGCCATATATTTATAAACATGTATGCATAAGTGATAATCAACCAAAAAAGATTGAATGAGAGAGAGAGAGAGAGAATGGGTGTGGGAGGATCCTTGTAACCAGGAATATAGGTGTATAAAAATACTGCAGAATAGATTAGACAGTTAAGCTCTAAAGCACATCACAAGCCGCATACCACTTGTAGTTGCCAACTTCAAATGCACTACTATGAAGTTCCCTTTTGGTAATCTGAGAAAACTTTTCGATCTTCCAAGTATGCTTTCCATACAACTCAGATGATTTTGGTCCTGTAAAGAGAAAATATAAATTAGATGTAAAGAGAAAATATAAATTAGATTTCTAACAATCACAAATTCACCACCATCGTCCTCGTCCTCGTCAGTGTCCCAATAAGGGGGTGAAGTTGACGGTATTCCATTCTCCACCTGCTCAGAAGAGCGCCATTCTGCCAACACTTCCCCAGATTGACAACGGTGCTCACTATAACTTCCCTCCACAGACTTTCCCGCTCCAGATTCCTCACCCACAATCCCAGCCATTCCCAGATATGCAGCACAAATACAAAGCACCAAAATCAACCCCTTAAACCTACACAATGTATTATTAAAACATTCAAACAACTTTTTAGCAGACATAAATCATTCAAGCACTTCAATTAAACCATTCCAACTGCACCACATAAAATCCAACATAGTAATAACAAAAATTCAACTTTTACCATTCACAATTATTAATTATGAACAACAAATTAAAAGTACGCAACAAATTCAAATGGTAACAATTCACCAAATGAATCCAATGAAAGAATCACAGGAATGACAACCTAAAATCAAACACAATAAATATAAATACATTTCTAATATATCGTCTCAATACTATTGAAACCCAAAAACCCAACTAAACGAACTAACAGAAAAACCCATGAATAAAACCCTAAAATAGAGATTCAAAAATAACAAAAAATTAAACCCAAAACCAATTAAATAAATACAAACAAGCACGAATTAAACCCAAAACAACAACGGGATTTCAAAAAAAAAGTTATCGACGCAAATTGCATGAAATGAAACATTGATCAAGTAAGAATCAACGTCGGAAAAGAGACCAAGATCTTAGGCAACGATTCCCGTGAGAAACATTGATCGAAATCGAAGGAATGGCGAAGAGTTACACTGTGAAAAACCTCAAAATGAAATCAATAGGAACAAGTAGAATTTAAAATAAAAAATAAAAAAAAAACGGCGTGGAATTGAATGGATCGAGGATAGGGCACACGAACCTGGAATCGAAGGAGGAGACAACAGTAGCGGCGTCAGATTCCGGGGCTTTAAGATTTTAGAGAGAGAAAGGAGATGAGAGAGAAAATTGAGAGAAAGGAGATGAACAACGGAGCGAAGGCATGCCAAAACTAGCAAAATTAATATTTTTTTATTTTTATTTTTGTTCAACTTTATTTGTCTTTATTTTTTAAAACATTTTATGATTTTTTTATCATTATTTTTTCCTAAACCAAAAAGACAAAAATATACGATATTTAATAAAAAAAATTATTATTATTTTATTTTACTGCATAATAATTATAATTCTATATTCTTTACATAAAAGATGTTTAATTGTAATAAAAAGAATTACATAATGATTTGATTATTTAATTAACGGTATAAAAATATTTATAATTGTTTATATTTATATATAAATTGACTTCTTAAAAAGTTATATCTTTTCCTGAAATGAATTAGTTATAATTCATGTTTTAGAAATTTAAAAAAAATGCGATTTACAATTGAGGAATCATAATAAGTCTTGTGTAATTTGAATTTTAAAATATTATTATATTTATGCTATAATATATATTTATTGTTGTTGTAGGTATGGAGTAAAGTATTTATTTTCTTTAATTTTAGTTTTATTAATTTATATCGATATTGTTAAATTAAATATTTTATTTTGAGTTTAAATATGAAATTTTATAATTATGTAAGGATTTATGATAATATTTATCATTTTTTTACACTTAAAAAAAATAATTTTATAGTAATTTTTTATGGCAATTTCATCTCAATTGAAGTGATTTAAATTTAAAGTTGTTTTTAAAAAAGAAAAGTGATTTCCAAT
>JBBPBR010000005.1:42336023-42349300 GCA_037974775.1 Cicer pinnatifidum
TTTTTTATTTATTTATCTAACATATAAAGATATACAATATAAAAATATTTAAAGACAAAGACTCTCTTTGGATAAACAATTTACTTAACAACTTATAACATAAGCGTTTATCTAAAAGCTATTTTTATAGCACAAGATAAATTAAAGAAACTACTTTTATATAAATTATAAGTTGTTTTCATAAGCTATTATAGATAGTTTTTGAATATTAGTTGAAAACAACTTATAGATATGTCATAAGAAGTTTTCATAAGCTCTCTCAAACAAACTTGTGAGTATTTATGTCATTAGATAAACTCAAACAAGTCAATCCAAATAGGTCCAAAATAGATGAGATTTTATTGTGTTGTTTGATTTTAGAATGGAAGAATCATATCATAAAATTTCATTGTATTTGTTCCTATGTTATTGATTTTTTTGGACAAAGACATTTGAGTTTTGATATAAGGTTTTCTGAAATTTGAAGATATGTTTCGGATTTTGAAGTGTTTCAATAAAGGCTTTATGATTGTATATCCATGTTTGAAAACACAGTAGACTTTCACTGTGATTTTTTGATACCACAAAGTAATTTTGTCCAAACATACAATGATGACTTTAATCTTACATAAACATATTGGTTTTTTTTCTTTTTTAACTTAACCCTATCAGGGTCGGTAACGAAGCAATGTTCTCAGTCCATTAGCATAGAGTCTCAATTAACGAGGATCCCAAAGGTGGAGAGCACTTTTTCCTAACGACTCATCCTTACCTCTAGAGTACAAAGATATTATGACTAGGTCTATAGAAGAAGTGGATTACCATATGGAAGAACAAATCAAAATTAAGATGGAGTGGTTTGTGGATGTTTTTCATGAAGAGCTCAAAGGTAATATCAATGAAGAGGAAGATACTAGTCTTCACATATCCCAACATTCATTCTTTTTAACAAGGAGGAATCATGAATATTTTATCTATATAGGTCAAATGTTATTGCAAAACTACGTATTAGGCAGGAAGATTGGTTACAAATCTTTGGAAAATCGTTTGAAGGAGATGTTGTCACATCCCAATTTGTATGGTCTTGTTTGTATTTCATCTGTGGAAGTCAAGTGTTATTGCAACACTACATATTAGACAGAAAGATTGGTTACAAAGCTTTGGAAGCAGATGTTGCCACATCCCCATTTGTATGGTCTTGTTTGTATCATATGTACAATTCGTTAAATGTTTGAATGTCTATACATCAATATAGGATGGTTATAAGTCTTAAAGTGTTGTAATTTAGCAGTTAATTGAATAGGATATTGCGTTAATCAATTATTTAATTGAGTTGCTCAATTAAATTGTACCTACTTAAGTTTCCTTATGTTTGTTCCTCGGCTAATCAATTAAATAATCATTTATTTGATTTTTTAAGCTAAAAATTTATTAAATTAATTAAGTTGTGCATGACAAAAACTAATTTATGTTATTATGGGTTGCGTTTTGAGGCCAAAACCCTGATCCTAGTAATGAATTCAAAATCTTCATTATAAATATGACATTGGAGAGTCATTAGAATTACTTTTTGCATCAGAGAGTTAGCCATCATGGGGAAACCTCATATTCAAGTATTCAAACATTCGCAATTCATTAAAAATATCAAATTGTTAGAGTAGACTATGTTAATACATGTACATATTTATCAATATCAACATCAATGTTTTTGGTCGTGGGTTCGACCCCCAAGCACAATTGTTTTTAATATTATTCGGTTTTAAATTTGAATATTAAAACATCAAAAACACAAAACCCACGATTCAAAATTGGTACATGTATGAACTAGTGCATATAGTAACCATTAGGCCGTTATTCGTAGGAAACGTTTGAACTATATGATTATTTATAAATTAAATTATATAACCTTTTTTTAAAAGTTGCATCTCTTAGAGTATCGTATATGTTTCTATAACACAAATTTGGTCATTATAATCAACATTTTCTCATCCATTTTTCATATGCTAATTCATATTTCTCTTCTCTAATGCATGAATGAAGTGCAGGAAACATTATTTTGTAAAATACTACTGAGAGATAGACTTGGTGTGTTAGTACAAATCACATTGAGGGTTTTTCAAGTATCCTGGAGGAGATTTGTTGTTCATCACATTTGAATTTGATTAGTGGGGAGAATCGAATTTAAAGTTTAGTGTAATACACACACTTTGAAATTCTAAGTGCAATCAACATCAATGTTCAAGTGTTGCAACATCTTCACCAACAAAATCCAATAATATTTAAGTTGGATTGTTTTTAATCAAGGGTTGCATCACAAATAAAGATATGACTTCTGATCTTGTGAAGTAGGATAATTCAATAGAAACAACTTTAACCATTGGCAGAAAAAAAAAATGAAATTCATTCTTATAACTTTGAAGTTGGTGTATATTCTAAATACCACAATGTCATTATAAAAAGGAAGAAGAAACAAGAGAGGCAGAAGTGGAACAATGATGACTATGAATTACATTCTCAACAATATTGCCACTACGCCAAAAATGACATTTAACATCGCCCCTTTTACAGCGCTTGCTAAACACAAGCGCTGTTGTAAATGTATTTGAAAAATAACGGAGCCTTTTACAGCGCTTTTATTCACAAGCGTTGTAAAACAAGCGCTGTTGTAGGTCATATAACGTTTGCGCATAATGTTATAAGGCTTTTACAACGCTTTTCAAAAAAGCGCTGTAAAATGAAGCGCTTTCGCGTATGCTTTTACAGCGCTTTTTTCACAAGCACTGTAAAATACGTGCGCTTTAAAATAATTGAACCACCTTTTACATCGCTTTTTACACAAGCGCTATAAAATACAAGCGCTTTCATTGAATTAAACTACCTATTACAGCGCTTTTATTGACAAGCGTTGTAAAAGACATAAATTTCAAATAATTATATACGTTGGGAACCCTCATATCCTCTACATCTTTCATCACCTCTACTCTGGGAACCCTCATACCCTCATATCCATTACATTTTGTGCCGCCATCTACCTATTACGTGTTGTCTCAGGTATTTTTTTTTTTAACTAGATTTTTTTTATCAAATTAAAAATTCATACCACATGATCTGTGTTATGTTTTGAAATTGTTATATATATATATATATATATATTAAATCTCTTCTACTAGTCAAAAACTCATACCACATGATCTGTTCTGTTTTTGAAATTGTTAGTTGATATTGGTTTCTTTTTGAAACTTGTTGATATGTTTTGAAAGCTTATTAGTTTTGTAACTGCATTTATATAGGTGGTATAATATGGATAGGAAATGGATGTCAGCCAATCGATTGTCAAAAGAGTATGAAATTGGAGTGAAGGAGTTTGTTAAGTTTGCAGTGAAGAATGCAAAAGATCCAAATAGAGTAGTTTGTCCTTGTTTAAAATGTTGTTTTGGAAAACGTGTTAGAGAAGATGAATTAGAAGGACATCTAGTATGTAATGGAATTGATCAAAGCTACACATGTTGGATAAGACATGGTGAGAAAAAAAAAGGAAACATTAATTTTGAGAATAGTTCGACATATGCTTCAACTGACTTCGATACAGATACATATGAGCTAGACCGAGTTGATGAGATCGCAAAAGCAGTTGAAGAAGATCTTCGAGATTGTCCTAAAATGTTTGAAAGTTTGTTGAGTGATGTAGAGAAAGAATTATATAATGGTTGTACTAAATTCACAAGACTGTCGGCGATATTAAAGTTGTACAACTTAAAAGCGAGTAATGGATGGTCTGATAAAAGCTTTACAGAATTATTAACACTCATAAAAGATATGTTGCCAGATGATAATGAACTTCCCAGTCGAACCTACGAGGCTAAACGAATTTTGTGTTCTATTGGCATGAGTTACGAAAGGATTCATGCGTGTCCTAACGATTGCATTTTATTTCGAAATGAATATGAACTACTTAAGGCGTGTCCGAAATGCAATGTCTCTCGATATAAGAAGAAAGAATCTACTCCAGCAAAAGTCGTGTGGTATTTTCCTATAATACCAAGATTTAGGCGCATGTATCGCAGTGAAGAAGATTCAAAACACTTGACATGGCATGCAGATGAAAGAATTAGAGATGGAATGTTTCGACACCCTGCAGATTCCCCACAACAATGGGCAAAAATTGATCACGAGTATCCTGAATTCGGGATAGAGTCAAGAAATCCAAGACTTGCACTTTCTACTGATGGAATGAATCCACATGGTCTTCAAAGCATCTCACACAGCACGTGGCCTGTGATTTTGGTAATATATAACCTACCTCCATGGTTATGTATGAAGCGTAAGTTTATGATGTTGTCTCTGTTAATTTCTGGACCCAAACAACCGGGGAATGATATCGACGTATACTTGACTCCTCTAATAGAAGATTTAAAACGTATGTGGGAGACAGGTGTGGAAGTTTATGATGGGTATAAGAAAGAATATTTCAATTTGAAGGCTATGTTGTTCGGCACAATTAATGATTTTCCAGCATATGGTAATTTATCAGGATATAGCATTAAAGGTCAGTGTGCATGTCCTGTATGTGAAGAGAGTACAAATTGGATGCGGTTGAAACATTGTAAGAAGAATGTGTTTCTTGGACATCGTAGATTTTTACCTTATAGTCATCAGTATCGTTGGTGGAGAAATGCATTTAATGGAAAATCAGAGGAAGATAAAGCTCCTTTACCACCGACTGGATATCAAATACTTGAAAAAGTACAAGGTTTGACCAATAAATTTGGCAAACCTTTTGCGGGAGAGCTGGTCAAAACTGGGTGGAAGAAAAAGTCAATTTTCTTTGAATTACCATATTGGAAGTCATTGTATATAAGACATTTCCTCGATGTGATGCATATTGAAAAAAATGTATTTGATAGTGTTATTGGTACGTTACTCAATGTTCCAGGAAAGTCTAAAGACGACATCAACGCAAGATTGGACTTGGTCGATATGGGAATAAGAAATGAATTGGCTCCAGTAAAGAAAGGAAATCGCACATATCTACCTCCAGCCGCTCATACTCTATCTAGAAAGGAAAAAATTGTTTTATGTAAATTTCTACACGAAGTTAAAGTTCCAGAAGGATACTCTTCGAACATTAGAAATTTGGTTTGTATGAAAGACCTCAAGTTAAAAGGTTTGAAGACCCATGATTGTCATATTCTAATGGAGCATTTGCTACCAATAGGTATACGTTCCATTTTACCTGAAAAAGTTCGACTAGCATTAACTAGATTATGTTTCTTCTTCAGGGAAATTTGTAGTAAAGTGACCGACCCTCAGAAATTACCGACATTGCAGAGGGAAATTGTTGTTACTTTGTGTGAGCTTGAAATGTATTTCCCACCATCGTTTTTTGATATAATGGTTCACCTTACTGTTCATCTGGTTAAGGAGACACAACTTTGTGGGCCAGCTTATATGAGATGGATGTATCCGATATAACGATATATGAAAATATTAAAAGGGTACGTAAAAAGTAGAAGTCGACCAGAAGGTTGTATTGCTGAACGATACATTGTTGAAGAGGCTGCTGAATTTTGTACTAAATATCTGTCCAATGTTGAATCCATAGGGCTTCCCATGCCTCGTCATTCGGGAAGACTATCAGGAGAAGGGATAATTGGAAGGAGACTACTGACTATATCAAGGACAGAATTGGAGCAGGCACAATTGTATGTTCTGCACAATGATGATGAGGTTCAACCGTATGTTACAATACACATGGATCAGTTATCTCGTTTGAACATGAATAGGAATCAAAATTGGATAACTCGAGAGCACAATCGAAGTTTTATAACATGGTTAAAAAATCACATAAAGTCAAAATTTGACATAGACCCCGAATCAATTTCACAGAGATTGAGGTGGCTAGCAAATGGTCCGAGCTTACATGTCTTTTCTTACACTAGTTATGTTATTAACGGCTACACATTTTATACCAAAGAACAAGATGATCAAACCACTATGCAAAATAGTGGAGTCACTATCGTAGCTGAAGCGATGCATGTCTCAAGTGCAAAAGACAAAAACCCAATATATGCAAATCTATCATATTTTGGGGTTATCGAGCGCATATGGGAGTTAGACTACACAATGTTTCATGTTCCCATATTTGGTTGCAAGTGGGTCGATAATAATAATGGCGTTCGGATTGATGAGTCAGGATTCTTGCTTGTTGATTTTAATAGGGTGGGATACAAAGACGAGCCTTTTATTTTAGCGTCGCAAGCTCAACAAGTGTTTTATGTCACCGATCCTTCTGATGATAAATGGTCTGTTGTCCTATCGACCAATAAAATAAGTGATGATAACAACAATGATGAAGATGTTGGTAATGATCTTTTATTTGCAACATCACAACAACCACATGAAATTGATTCAACTGATGATGGTTTATATCTTAGAGATGATCATGATGAGGGAATTTGGATTAATCCATCGTTTCGTATTGTAAATGGACAAACAAATGTGAATCCCACCAGGAAAAGAAGAAGGGCATCTTAATGTACATGTTTAATTGTTTTATATAAGCCATGCATGTAATCTGAATTATTGTTCTATTCTGGTTTTATTGTTGTAATCTGAATTATTGTAATCTGAATTATTGTTTTATTCTGGTTCTATTCTGGTTTTATTGAATTATTGTGGTATTATATAATCTGAATTATTCTGGTTCTATTCTTGTTTTATTGTTGTCTAAGAAGGCAAGCATAACCAGTGATTCAATTAGGACTTAAGTTTTTGGCTTTTGGATAGTTTGGTTGATGGGTGGGGGATAAGGGTCTTTGGTGAAGTGCATGTTTATGTAAATTTGGACAATTTCAATTCTTAAGAACTATGCATGTAAAAAAAGTGCATGTCTTTTACAGCGCTTTTTAAAAAAAGCGCTGTAAAAGGCCCTTTTAAAAATTAAACAATGAGACATTTTACAGCGCTCTTCTTACCAAGCGCTGTAAAAGGCCCTTTTAAAAATCAAATAAAGATACCTTTTACAGCGCTTCTATGAACAAGCGCTGTAAAAGGCTTTAAAAATAATATTCATCAGATACCTAACATGACTTTCTCTAACAGGATTTTCTTCAAACACCTTGTACGCATCATGGGAATCCCCAAAAACACATTGTTAACAAAAACATCAGACCCATTGTTAACAAAAACATCAAACACATTGTTAACAAACCCATTTTTCGCAACATGGCAATGAACCTAAAGATCAAGTTACAATTTAAGAATGAAAGGGAATGTAAAGAGATAAAAAGGGTGTTGAGGTGGAGATTGAAAGAGTAAGCTTTGATGTTTGCGAAGAAGATGCATAAAAGGACTTTGAGGTGGAGTTTGGTGAAGAGGAAGATATTTTGGTGGGACTATGTGGGTTTTGCAGAGCTTGTTTAAAAAATAACATAACAAAACACAAAAATAACATAATAAGGCCTTTTACAGCGCTTCTTTGAACAAGCGCTGTAAAAGGCTTTTAAAAAAAACATTATATAACATACTAAAACAATGATGTCTTTTACAGCGCTTGTTGGGATAAGCGCTGTAAAAGAGTCTTTTAAAAATTTAAATAAGGCCTTTTGCAGCGCTTCTTTGAACAAGCGTTGTAAAAGGGTTTAAAAAAAAACATTATATAACATACTAAAACAATGAGATCTTTTACAGCGCTTCTTTGAACAAGCGCTGTAAAAGGCTTAGCCTTTTAGAGCGCTCTTTGGAAAAGCGCTGTAAAAGGGTTATAAAAAAGCGCTGTAAAAGGGTTATATATATAACAGTAACCTCTTCAGTTTCCTCTTCATTACGTAAACTACACTATCATCTTAACCTTCATCGTTCTTCTCTTCTTTTGCAAACCCTATAATCTAGTTCATTACGAACTGTATTTCCACGATCATCTCCTTCATTTCGAACCTTATTTCCATCCAAGATCATTTCGAACCTTATATTTTCATTGAAATACGTAACCCTCATTACGTGTTTCTTCAAAACCGTTTTTCTGTGAACTTTATTGCTGTGAAATTTCTCCGTTCGCTCTTTTCTTTGCATTTCATCTTTCTTCGAACCATTATTCAGGTATTGATGTTATTTATTTTTTGTAATCATTAAAATGCATGTTGAGCTTGTTTAAAATATATATACTAATACATGTTGAGCTTGTTTAGAATAATGCATGATGCATGTTGAGCTTGTTGATGTTATACTAAACTGCATGTTGAACTTGTTGTAGTTAAATGGATACAAACAGAGATTTAGAATGTCAAAATGAAGAAGTTGGCACCAGTAGGACTTATGAAAATGAAGTCAAACGTGGTGCAACTATCATGCAAAAAGTCATTAAAGCAGGGAGTAATGGCATTAAATTTGAGGTATACTATACTCTGTTTGCTGTGTATTTTTTTAGCTTTTTTTAATAGCATGTACTTACTATATGAGTTTATTAGGTTGGATGGAATGAAAGTGGTCAGCCAGTTGACCCCCACAGCGCAATGTTTGTGAGCTACATTGGGGCTGTTGTTCGTCAAAATATTCCAATAACAATTGACGACTGGAGAGATAAGGCATTGAAGGATGCCAAAGATATCATATGGAATGATATTCAAGTAAATTTTTTGATCCAATCTTTTGTCATTTATAAATATTTTCATTGAAATACTTTACTTATAATTTTTTTCATTGCAGACATCTTTTGTCCTTGATGAGGGACGAAAGAATTATGTATTGAGAGTTGCTGGCAAAATCCATCGTGGATTTAGATCGCATCTCTCAAACTTCTATCTTAAAGATAAAGAAGGAAACACAACAGCTGAACCTCCAAAGATATATCGACATTATATATCAAATGATGAATGGAAAATGTTTGTTTCCAAACGTACTGACATCGCGTTTGTCGTAAGTGATTAATTTATTAGCATTTGTGTGTTTTATTATTTATATTCGCATCATATTTTAAATTTTAACATAATTGCTATTTTTTTATATAGAACATTAGTAAGGCAAATCGCGAGAGGGCAAGCAACCCGACGCACCCATACAGAAGGTCACGTATGGGATATGCACGTCTAGACCAAAACCTTGTAAGTCAATGTAACATCAATGATGAGGGAATTTGTATTATAAACTATAGTTTCTAACTAATATTTTGTTTTAACGAGTAGCGACAAGAGACCCAATCCGATCAACCGTTGGGTCGTCATATCTTGTGGAAGGAAGCTCGGGTAAATAAAGATGGAGTGGTTGATAACGAAAATATTCAAAAAGTAATAGAACTTTGTGTAAGTATATTATGACTTTAATATTTTTCAATTTTGTATTTATCACTTGAATACTTTTTAATATTGTATTTTAAAAATGCTAATGAACTTAACTATTTTAATGTTACATGTATTTTAGGAGACCATCTCTCAAAGTTCTAAAAATGAAGAGGGCAACAAGGCTAGTTGCAGGGACATTTTGGGCAAAGTTTTTAATGTTCATGAATATTCCTGTCGAATTAGGGGGAAGGGATTTGGCGTAACTCCCAGAAGCTTTTTTCCTCAAGAGAAGCGCCAAAAACCTTCCAACGAGGAAGTATTAGAGAAGCTCAAAATCCTATTTGAGCAAGTGGCACAATTGGTGAATACAAACAAAGACAAGCAACTTCCGGTTCAGCTCCAAGGTGAAATACAAATGGAGAGTGAAAGCGGGAGTTGCAACGTCGGTTTGAAAATTATTCCCGAGGTAATTAATTACTTACTTGCTTATGTAATTACTTATGCATTAAACAATATTATATATTAACTGTACTTATGTTTTAACTATTGATTTAGGGTGTCACTTCATGTTTTCTATACTTGTCCTCGCCCACTCATCGGAAGGTGGGAAAAGCAAAATTGTACAATACTTTGGGAGAAGTATTACACAATACTCCGATCCCAAAGGGCCATGTCAAGGTATCGCCTACTGTTGCTTTCGAACCAACTGCACCGTTGCCGATACCGGACAACGACGGAGATATGCAGACATTGGGCAAAGCTATTGGTAGTTACGTGGCATGGCCCACGAACCTTGTTGCCCTCATTAAAAGCCCTCCCAGAAACAAATCAGTTACGTCTCCCGATAAGGTTTGTCACATTTATTGCATAAGCTTTGTCAATTTTTTCAGATTCAATAAACTAACATTTAACCTTATTTTTGTAGGTCCAAATAAATAAACCACCCGCACATCCAAAAAAAGGCAGCAAACCTAAAAAATTGGAGGTTAATAGAGCTGCCAATAAAGCTGCCAAATTTGCAGCAATAAAAAAATTGGATCGTGGCAAATCAGTCGCTGCTGCTGCTGCTCCTAAAATAAGTCAGCCACGCCTTGGTAAATACGGGGCGTGTCTTGACATCCAAGTAAAAAAGAACCTATGCAGCAGCGACGATTCGCGCATGATACATATGAATAAAGAAATATTTGGAGAGGAGTATGAGGAATTGTTCAACAAGGAGCACGTATACGAACTTCTCGAACATAAGGAGCTCAGTGCAACTGTAATGAGCTTGTATATAAGGTAAAAAATACTTTTAATTGCATTTATTGGTAATTAATTAAATCTATTGGTAATTAATCTAGTTTAAAATTTTCATTGAAGGTTTTTGCATGAGAAGGTCGTGTGTCCGAGGAAATTATCGAATAAATACTCATTCTTCTCTCCGCATAAAACGTCCATGTGGAAACTGGATGAAGACAATGTAAAGAAATACATTGTAAATATGTTTTTAGGAAATATTTCAAAGGATAAATTGTTCTTAGCACCATATAATTCAGGGTACGTAATTTTATCTTTTTTAATTGATGAGAATTTAATTTATTAGTTGTGTATAGACAAAATTGTTTAACCAATTTATTGTTGTTGTAGGGCACATTGGGTGCTATTTGCAATCAATGCCGTCTCTGAAGTTGTATACTATTTGGATCCCTTGCATGGCGATTACAACAATCACTCCGAAATCAAGACTTTGTTCGACACGTAAGTAATATTCATTTATTTTTGTTACACATATATATAAATAAGTGTTTGTTCATGCTAAAATAATCACATTTATTCATTTGATAGTGCATTAAAAGTTTTTCGAGCTCAAAGAGGTGCGGTAGTGTCGAAGCAAAAGTCTAATAATATTACATGGATCCCAATAAAGTGCCCTCGTCAAACAAACAACATGGACTGTGGGTACTACGTATTGAGGTTCATGAAGGAGATTGTTGACAAGAATAAAACTATTATCCTAGAAACGGTACGGTATTTTGATTATATGATTTTCATATATAAATTATCTATATATTTGATACTAACTTAATATAATATGTTCAATTTTTATATTGCAGTACTTTGAAAATTCCAGTCCATCATATTCTGAGCAAGATCTGATGGAATTAAAGGAGGAATGGTGTGAGTATGTGCTTGAAATGAAAATTATTTGATTTTCTGGGAAATAGCATGCTGCTGGGCAAGGGATCTGAATATTATATGGTGCATAGTTATTATATGTATATGATCATAGGACAGTATATAAACATGCATATGAATATGTTGTAAATTAGGTTCAATGTATATTCATACCAAATATGTTGTAAATTACTGTGTTACAGGATAATATATATGTATCATATTGTGTGAACTGATTATGTTTTAAACTGATTATGGGCTCTTGTTCTGGTTCTGGTTTTGGTTGTGTTACTGATTCTGTTTCTGTTTTAACATGCACATGAATATGTTCTAAATTACTGATTCTGGATGTGTTGTGTTGTGTGAACTGGTTCAAACTAATTTTGGATAAAAAGATAAAAGACAGCGCTTTATAAAAAAAGTGCCATAAAAAGCTAAAAAACGCTTTTAAAATATATACAGGGTTAAAAAAATAAATAAATAAAAAAATAACACCTTTAACAGTGCTTTTTATAAAAAGCGCTGTAAAAGGTACCCCAAATATGTATTATGGGTATGCCTTTTACAGCGCTTGTTACAAAAAAGCGCTGTAAAAGGCATTCCAAATATGTATTATGGGTATGCCTTTTACAGCGCTTGTTACAAAAAAGCGCTGTAAAAGGTACCCCAAATATATGAAATATGGGTATGCCTTTTACAGCGCTTGTTTTGAAAAAGCGCTGTAAAAGGTACCCCAAATATGTATTATGGGTATGCCTTTTACAGCGCTTGTTACAAAAAAGCGCTGTAAAAGGTACCCCAAATATATGAAATATGGGTATGCCTTTTACAGCGCTTGTTTTGAAAAAGCGCTGTAAAAGGTACCCCAAATATATGAAATATGGGTAAGCCTTTTACAGCGCTTGTTGTAACAAGCGCTGTAAAAGGTGCATAATAAGCGCGCGTTATAAAGGGTGCCTTTAAGAGCGCTTTTTTGAAAGCGCTGTTGTAGCTTTTACAGCTCTCGAATCCACAGCGTTTTTTTTTTTTTTGAAAAAGCGCTGTAGAAGGCTTAAAAAAAGCGCTGTAAAATGCAATTTTTGGCGTAGTGTGCATACTTCTTGTTCAATATATACCAAAGTAGTCATTCTACAAAGGAACTATGGAAGAAATTGGAATCAAGATACATGCAAGAAAATACTACAAGTAAGAAATTTCTTGTTTCTCATTTCAATAATTATAAAATGGTTGATAATAGATCTATAATGAAACAAATGCATGAGTTTTTAACGCAAACTTAATAACTACAAACAACATCAAATGCTTGTGGATGAAAATATTGTTGTATCCTCCAAAATAGATAAACTCCTTTTTAGGGATGGAAATTTGATCTAATTATCCATCACCTGTCCAATTCATCCAACTATAAATCTATCCACTGTCTAATATAAATTTAAATGGATTGGATCCAATCCATTCATTTAAAAATATGAATAGTTCAAATCTATCCAACTTTTTTTCAAATTCCAATGGATGGCATATTTAATTTAACTTTTTTTATAAACTACTTTCAAAATCATTTTTTTAATTATTTTAAAACTATTTAATTCTAATTTTATTTATAGAAAAATCAAAATTTTTGAATATTATTTTATAACTAATTTCTTTATTATATTTAAAAAACCATTTAAATTATGATGTATTTTTATTATAAAGCAAAATTTTATTAATAAGAAGATATTTTCTTAATAGTGGTGGTTGATGATGCACTACCGTCAACCACCATCTTTATTATTTAATTATTAATAAATAAATTAGTTATTTATTTAAAAAATAATAATAATAAACTATTTTTTCAAAATAATATAAAAAAACTATTTTTTAAAA
>JBBPBR010000005.1:42349310-42389299 GCA_037974775.1 Cicer pinnatifidum
TTATTTTTTATAGATTGATTGAGTTATTTTTTAAGAACTTTAGTTGATTGTAAATGAATTATTTTGATCTATCTATTACAATCCAAAATCTATATCCATGCAATTCATCCATTTTGCCACCTCTGCTCCTTCTTTGATGAAAGAATTTCAAAAGAACCATGAAGTATAAGAAATATGACACATCTCTATAAAAGATAAAAATTATGAACCTAGAAGAAGTAAAAAGACAATAAAAGAGAAAAAAATACTTTGTCAAATTCAAAACCTAGATGAAGAGGTGTATATAAAATAATTTAAAGGATTTATCAACAAAGGACAAAAACATGAAGTGTGTAAATTGACTAAGTATTTATATAGGTTAAAACAAGCACCTAAACAATGGCAATAAAAGTTTGATCAAGTTGTATTTTCTAATGGATACAAAGTAAATGAAACTGTCAAGTGTATTTATTGCAAATTTCACAATGAAAAATGTATTTTGAATTGTTTATATTTGGATGATATGTTAATCTTTGGCACTGATTTACATGAGGCAGAAAAGACTAAAATATTCATATCCAAAATTTTTAATATAAAATAGGTTTAAATATGTTTTTATTCCTTGCAATTATATTTCATTTTGATTTTAGTCCATGTAATTTTTTTTGTTTGATGTATACTCTTGCAAATTCTAACAAATTTTTAAAAAGTCCTTTATGAATCTTTTTTAGTAAAAAAATGGTGACATGACTAATTTTAAATGAAGTGCCACATGGTAATTGTGTAATTGTTGTTGACTAGACAATATTTAATATTTAAATTAAAATTCATTTTATTAATTCATTTAATCATTTAATAAAAAACTTAAAATTAATTAATTAATCAATAAACTAATTTAATAATAAAAACTCAATAATCTTCATCTTCAACTCCAAATGTTTTAGTAAAAATTCAATAACCTTTATCTTCAACCCCAATTTCTTTATCTTCAAATCACAAATCCTTATATTTGGATCCAAATCTTAGAAATTTCTTCATCTTCAAAACCTAAAAATTTATTTTTCCAGTTGTGTCCGTCTTTTCTGAAGTTCCGAAGCATCTTGCTGTCATGTAATACAATAGTATTGCCTGTTTATACACAAAGTAATAGTACTAATAATAAGATGACATTGTCATATGATTTTAGACACATCTACTAATAATAAGATGACATTGTCATATGATTTTAGACACATCTACCTGTTAACAGCAAAAACTTATTACTTAAACACAAAATAACTTATCAAAATTCAAAATTCTTCAATACATATGATTGAAAAATCATTTGCGGAGAGACTTTATATTACTTTGTTCATGATATATATTGTTGACCGGTGCATTTTTTTTTATGCCTTAAGATATCAATTCCAATAAGGTAAATGCATGAGATTACAAAGAGATTAGAGAATAAGATATCTTCCCAAGAAATAAAATTCAAAGAGAAGTTATTGAAAAATAAATTTATAAAACGCTCTCTATTGTCTATAATTTATAGGGTTTGAATATGAAGAAGTTTTTAGAGTTTGAGTCCAAATATAAGAATTTGAGATTTGAAGATTAAGAAATTGGGTTTGAAGATGAAGATTGTTTAATTTTTATTAAAAAATTTAGGGTTGGAGATGACGATTATTGAGTTTTTATTATTAAATTGGTTTATTGATTAATTAATTAATTTTAAGTTTTTTATTAAATGATTAAATGAATTAATAAAATGAATTTTAATTTTAAATATTAAATAATGTTTAGTCAACAATAATCATATAATCATCATGTGCCACTTCTTCTAAAATTAGCCATGTCACTGTTTTTTTACTAAAAAAGATTCACAAATGAGCATTTTAAAACTTGTTAGAATTTGCAAGGGTATAAATTAAAAAAATAATAATTATAGGGACTAAAATCAAAATGAAGCATATTTGCAAGGACCAAAAACATATTTAAACTTATAAAATATTTAGGTGAAGCAGATGTAATTGTAGGAATTAAAATCAAATGAGATGGTGCAAGTATTAATTTATCGCAATCCCACTATATTGAGAAAATGCAAAAGAAATTTGATAATTTTGATTGCAAATTGGTCTCTACCACATTTAGCCAAATGTTAGTTTACAACCATATTAATGATGTTTTGTAGAACAACTAGATTGTTCAAAGGTAATATGATGTTTGATGTATGCCATGACTTGTACAAAACATGATATAACGTATGTTGTTGGTAGGTTAAGTCGATACACAAGTAATCCAAGTAAAAAAAAATTAATGACATGATGTTAGTAGAGTATTAAGATATTTGAAAGGAATAATTAACTATAGTTTAACCTATAGTGGATAACCTTCAATTTTGGAAGGAGATGTTGAGGTAAAAACCTTTTTTTTTTTTTTTATGTAAATTTTAATGACAACAAACTTTATGAAATAAATGATTAAGTTTTATGAATGGTGATCTACTAATAAATAATTGCACTTGAGTTTTATTTAAGGAAGATGAATTGCATAAGTGAATAAGCAAGAAGTTGTTACATCAGCAAAGTGCATAAGTATCTACTCAATAATGAAAGAATCTCAAAAAGAATATATCATATATCAATTATTCAAGAGAATGATTATTACATATTTAATATAGCATATTCATGAAGAATGTGATCAAATACATTTATACAACAATCAATGATCACACTATGATATAAATCAAAGCAAATCATGTCTTAACTAAATTGGAAATTGATGACAAGATTATTTTGGTTTATTAAAAATAGAAGTATGAAAAACAAAGATCATTCTGATTTATTAAAAATAGAAATCTAGAAAAACGAAGATCCTTCTGGTTTTCACTACATTCAATAATGATCAATCAAAGAACATTCTGGTTTGCAAAAGAACAAAGTTATCATTAAATCAAGATCTGTTTAGGTTGTCAGTCTTCATCACAAATTATCCCAAATTAACAACCTTCATTATGAAAGCAATATAATTATATACAAAAGATTTTGTTCTTTTCAACTTGGTCAAAATTCTTCAATTATTAATTTGAATCAAATCTTATTTTATATTTTCAACAATTAAAATTTTGAATCAAATCTTATTTTAGATTTTCTTCAATTATAAATTTGAATCAAATTTGATTTTAGATTTTCTTTGAAAACATGATTCTTCTTTCATACTCTTTGAAGTTAAATATATATTTTTTGATATAATACTTTTGTTAACATCGAAACTCTAAATGTAAAACCAATTTAGTTCAAACAACGCCCATAACTTGAGTTGAATGCCCAATTGGATAAATAATTAAGGCATTATAATTTACAAGCAGCGGAAAAAGTTCTCAAAATATGAATCCAAAATGTTTACATAACGAAAGTGGTACAATCTTCCAGTTTAAAAATAAAAGTAACTCAAAAGAAAGACATCTGTTCCCTCTGTGTCAACCTAGTCTGATCATTTTACAAAACAACTAAACACCCTGAGTGATCTCCACGCACCCCGTGAGATCCTCCTAACGTAGCTCCAATCAAGCATTCCCATCTACATTCCCATCTACATTCCCATCCATAGGGTATGAACCGATAGGATAATCCTGGCTCTCATCTGAGGGCAAAGCCCAGATTTCCACAATAGTTGTAAAGGGTTACCAACCGAAATTAACAATTAACACATAACATTTAAGTTTTCGAATGCACAAAATACCCTTTCCACTAAGCATGCACCTTAAAAGGATTTTCCATATGCTAAAAGTTCATGTCATACTTGCCAAATAAAAATGAAATCAAAATAAAGTTCTCAATCCATCAAGTAATACATAACTGACCAAAACATTGATAAATCAATTGAGCAATCAATTATCTAACTCAAAATAAGATTTTCCACTGAGCCAATCGATTGGGCAAATCGATTTCCTGAAATTTTTAAGTGAAAATTGAACTCTGAACTTACATCCATCGATTGGGGAAATCGATTTTGTGAAAGACAGAGCCTCTGTAATGAATCCAATCGATTTGCTAAATCGATTTCTTAAGTGATTTTGAAACAACACATTACCAAATCGATTAGGTAAATCGATTTCGTGAAAGACAGAACCCCTGTATTGAAGCCAATCGACTGGGTAAATCGATTTTTGGCAAGGGAAGGTCCCTGTAACTCATCAAATCGATTGGGTAAATCGATTTTCCTGCGTAATCTTCCAAAAATACATAAACTAACTCAATCACATTCATACATAATCCCAAATCTTAACACTTAGCACTTATAACACAATTACTACAACATCATGAGTTTCGAAATAGTATTGCAATCAAACATGCTATCACCAAATTCCAAAACATAACACTTAACACTTATAACACAATTACTACAACATCATGAGTTTCGAAATAGTATTGCAATCAAACATGCTATCACCAAATTCCAAAACATAACACTTAACACTTATAACACAATTACTACAACATCATGAGTTTCGAAATAGTATTGAAATCAAACATGCTATCACCAAATTCCAAAACATAACACTTAACACTTATAACACAATTACTACAACATCATGAGTTTCGAAATAGTATTGCAATCAAACATGCTATCACCAAATTCCAAAACATAACACTTAACACTTATAACACAATTACTACAACATCATGAGTTTTGAAATAGTATTGAAATCAAACATGCTATCACCAAATTCCAAAACATAACACTTAACACTTATAACACAATACCCACACGGACAAGATGAACCAACAAACCACATGGAATCATCTTGACGCGACAATCCCCACACAGACAAAATGAACCAAAAATTCACAATTTACCAGGGTGTAGTCTCTCACGGACAAACACCTGTGCAGTCTCTCACGGACAAACACAATTCACCAGAGCGTAGTCTCTCACGGACAAACACCTGTGCAGTCTCTCACGGACAAACACAATTTATCAGGGCGTAGTCTCTCACGGACAAATACCTGTGCAGTCTCTCACGGACAAACACAATTCACCAAGAAACGTAAGTCGTAAACGTACCACCTATCACGGGTCAGTACTGTTTACCGAGGTGCAACCTATCACGGGTCTGCACAACTTACCAAAAACGTAAACCATAAACGTACTGCCTATCACGGGCCCGTACCGTTTACCAAGGTGCCACCTATCACGGGTCTGCACGGTTTACTAAAACAAACATTAAGTAAACAAGACATTAAGAGATTCCCCATTCTTAATACTTATTTAACTTAAATGATTTTCAAAACAAACATTAAGTAAACGAGACATTAAGAGATTCCCCATTCTTAATACTCATTTAACTTAAACGATTTTCAAAACAAACATTAAGTAAACGAGACATTAAGAGATTCCCCATTCTTAATACTCATTTAACTTAAACGATTTTCAAAACAAACATTAAGTAAATGAGACATTAAGAGATTCCCCATTCTTAATACTCATTTAACTTAAACGATTTTCAAAACAAACATTAAGTAAACGAGACATTAAGAGATTCCCCATTCTTAATACTCATTTAACTTAAACGATTTTCAAAACAAACATTAAGTAAATGAGACATTAAGAGATTCCCCATTCTTAATACTCATTTAACTTAAACGATTTTCAAAACAAACATTAAGTAAACGAGACATTAAGAGATTCCCCATTCTTAATACTCATTTAACTTAAACGATTTTCAAAACAAACATTAAGTAAATGAGACATTAAGAGATTCCCCATTCTTAATACTCATTTAACTTAAACGATTTTCAAAACAAACATTAAGTAAACGAGACATTAAGAGGTTCCCCATTCTTAATACTCATTTAACTCAAATGATTTTCAAAACAAACGTTAAGTAAACGAGACATTAAGAGATTCCCCACTCTTAATACTCATTTAACTTAAACGATTTTCACAAGCAAACACACATTAAGTAAACAAGACATTAAGAGATTCCCCATTCTTAATACTCGTTTAATTCTAATGGTTTTCAAATTCCACACAGAACGAACTCAAACGTATTCACAAATTTATTACATAATTCACGCCAAAACACAACAATTCATTTCTCCACAAAATCATTTTCACGACGACATTAAGTAAACGCAGATATTAAGAGATTCCCCATTCTTAATACTCATTTAACTTAATGATTTTCAAAACAAAACATTAAGCAAACCGAAATATTAAGAGATTCCCCATTCTTAATACTCTTTTAACTTAAACGATTTTCCAAAACAAACATTAAGTAAACAAGACATTAAGAGATTCCCCATTCTTAATACTTATTTACTTAAACGATTTTCCAAACAAACATTAAGTAACCAAGACATTAAGAGATTCCCCATTCTTAACGCCCAGTTAACTTAAACGATTTTCAAAACAACATTAAGTAACCAAGACATTAAGAGATTCCCCATTCTAAAATGCCCAGTTAACTTAAACGATTTTCACAAACACACATTAAGTAAACAAGACATTAAGAGATTCCCCATTCTTAATACTCGTTTAACTTAATGGTTTTCAAATTCCACACAAAACAAACTCAAACATACTTTCACATTCAATCCATAATTCACACCAAAACACATCAATCAACAAACATCAAGTATGAACACGCCAAGTACGTTGAACACAAATCAACACAATAATTTCATTTATTCAAAATCACACATACATGAGGTAAATTCATTTTCCATGAAACATTCATCAATATAACCAAAACCTACTCTAAGATTTTACCTATAAAACCTTAGATTCATTTTCCCCAAATCAATACTCCAACCCTAACAAAATTCTTTTCAACACAACCACATATAAGGCCCTAAATGCAAACTAAAAGTTTGGAAGGAGCCCTTACCTTAACGTTAGCTTTAACGTCGATTTACGACACCACGATCAATTCCGGTAAAAACTTTGCTCGCGACGTCGCTTCCAAAGTTAGCTCACTAGCACCGTAGTGTAGTGGTGAGTAACTTTCCCTTCTATCCCTTCGCCAAACAAAGCTTAGATCTAGAAGAAACGGGGAGGTTTGTGTTTGACGGTTTTGAAATCCCTAATACCGTTTTCGAATCCGGGAGAAAGGAAGAAGCTGGAAACTTGATCTTTCTCACCCACTAGCCTTGGGTTTCAATTTTCGAACTCAAAGAAAGCAAGAAAAACGAAAAATGGAGGAAGGAGGGTGAGGTTCACGCGAGGCAGAGAAAGAAGAAGAAGTTTTCACGTTTTTCTCTCCTTTCTCTTTCTTTCCTTTCCTTTTCTTTTCTTTCTTTTTCCTTCTTCCCTTTCTATCTCCTTTCCTTCTCTTCCCAAACAAATATATACATATATATATATTTATATATTTTAATTACTTTTAACAAATATCTCAAAATATCTAGATATTTGTTAAATTACCATTTCATCCATAACGCATTAAATTCTTCGTAAAAGATTCACCGCAGTTACTTCAATTTATTTATCGACGAGTAATTCTGATCGGGCATCAAAATATCTTTTTGGTCATATAAACTCCAAAATATTAATACTTTGGCTAAAAAGCCTCCGAGTTCAATACCAAAATACACTAAAATACATAAAATGTACTTTAAAATTATGGGTCTTACACCAATAGTGGAAAACAACCTCAGGATTGATCTCTAAATTGATGAGTTGTGAGCAAGGACACAAGTACATTGTACTTACATTATTATGCAAAAAGTTCTACATAAATTTGATTTAAAACAGTACCAACTGATATTTCACAGCTCATTCACTCATTCATTCACGTATTCCATCAGATCCAAAAGCAATAGTGTTATTCGTTTGTCAATAATGTTTTAGACAACAATATAAACACATGTTTAATTGCTTTAAAATATATCTGTCACTTGGGAAGTGTTTCCAACGACTATATTCAGTTTAAACTGAATATTCAAAGCCTTTTATCATCTATAAATTGAAGATCAATTAGAAGATGAAGGCAATAGTTCAATTTACAATTCTACCAACACTTGTACAAGTAATAACAAGTCAAATGCTCTTCATGAAAACTCCAGCTCTGTTCACTATATTTTTGTATCATCATTTACTAAGTTTGTCTTTATTTATCTCAAACCAGTGTTGAGAAGTTTCAAGATTCGAAACATTTTTATCGTAAACATCATTTGTAACTCAAGTCTATCTTTTATGTTAGATTGAGTGTGTTCGTAAAAATTCTTTCAAGGCTAAAAGGTGATTGTAAAAATCCTTTCTAGGTTGAAAGCTGAAGATTGTAATAGATCAAGGTGTGATCAAGAGAAAAGGTGTGAAGGAGAACATTATGGTTCTGAAGCACATATTGAAAATCTTACAGTTGTGAAGACTGGACTAGTCCGAGTTGGGTGAACCAGTATGCTTTTTGTGTGTGATCTTTTTATCCATTATCTTTAATTATTTGCACACACAAATCATATTTCATTATAAATTAATTTGTTTTATTTACTTCTAACTTATCCATAACATTTTGGACATTTTGTTTCAACCAAGAGTGATTTTGAGTTAATTTGAATTAAGCCCATGAATCAAAATTTTAAAAGGGTTAAACTTCAAACTCCAATTCTTGTGATTGAAATTGACTTCAGTTGGCATAAGAGCTTTGCCTCTAAGTTTGAGCACCTAACAAGTGTTAGAGGAAAAGATTCATGAAGAAAAAGTAATGTGAGAAGCCAACATGTGCTTAATGGAAAACTTAGAAAATAATGAGGTAACAATCTCTAAACTATGTCGTTTATGTGAACAAATGGAAAACGAATTTTATAATCTTTTATGTGATTCAAACTTTCTTGCTAAAAAATGTGGTTTATTAAAAAAACAACTTTGTAAAGAAAAAGAGAAAGTCCAAGCTATGAATGATGAACTCAGAAAGGTCATCTAAAGCCTGTAACAATCTCATTTAAAAATATTGGAGCAACAAAAGATTCTCAATGAGATAACCATAAAAAACCATCTTCTAGAATGTTCTAAAACTAAGGAAGAAAATACTTATTTAAAAATAGAAGTTCATGAATTGAAAAATGATTTAACTAACTTGGTAAAAACCAATGAAACTTTTCAAAAGAACATGATATATGAAAAAAAGAATATTTGACAAAAATGATTTACGTGTCAAGGCTTCTCAAAAAGAAAAGGTTTATGAAAATTTTTGTGTCAAAAAAGAAGGATAAGAAAGATAATAAAAGATGCTCTTGTTGTAACAAAATTGAAGATCTTGATTATGTATGCTTTTACAAAAAAAGGATAAACAATTCAAAGCAAAACGATTTCCAAAAAACAAAGAACGTCCTGATCTTATATTAAAACATTTTCCAAGAACCAAAAAGAAGTGTTCTTATTGTTCAAAGATTGGTCATGTTGAACCAAACTGTTATTATAAGAAAAAAATCTTCTAGAAGAAGATACACTAACCATCAAAGACCCAAACAAATATGGGTACCAAAATCATTACTAACTTGTGATGCATGAACATCATCCAACCTTCAAGAAAGAACATTGATACATGAACAAGGCATACTTAATACATATGAATGAAAAGTATGGTGCCTCATCTGATTACAAATATTTAGAAGGTCTATAACCTTTGGAAACAATAACAAATTAAAGGTACATATATCATTATTTGAAAATTTTGCATAGATGTTTGATATGTAAAAGATAATTTTGTAAAATTGATTTAAAAGTTATTTTTTAAATCCCACATGGCTGACATAAAACAAACACCCTCGTGTTTCAGTTTAAAGAAAAAACATTATGTTTTATACTTAGATGAATTTCTAACCAAATCATGTTTTTAAGTCTTTTGAAAAAGAATTGTCATTTCTTTAAGAAATTATCAAAGGAAATTTGAAACATCATTCTTCAAATTATTCTTTGATGAAAATGATATTTCACATGATTTTCTTGTCAAAGAACTTTCCAACAAGATGGAGCTATTTAAAAAAAATTTAATTACAAGAAATGGCTAGTACAATTTCAAATAAATCAAGTGTTGAAAATTGTAACACCCCGAGTTTTAGCAGCGAGAGTGTATTTTTTTTTGTTTTCCAAAACAAATTCATAAAAACAAAGAAATAAAGAAGGAAATACCTTTGGATAAATATTTAAGTCATAACACAACGACAAATAAGTCAACATAATTTACAAGCAGCAGAATAGTTTTTGAAATACGAATCCAAAGTATTTACACCTCAAAAATATGGTACATGGAACCCATCAAAAATAAAATGTCAAGCTGACAATATTGGTATAGGTACAGTCTTCTAAATTAAAATAAACACATCTCAAAAGAAAGACATCTAGTCCCTATACGTCAACCTAATCTGATCATTCTACAAAAAACTATACATTTCGAGTGATCTTCACGCGCCCCGCAAGATCCTCCTAACACAACTCCAGTCAGGTGTTTCCAACTACATTCCCATCCATAGGGTACGAACCGGTAGGATGGTTCTGGTTCTCATCTGAGGACAAAGCCCAGATTTCCACAATAGTTGTAAAGGGTCACCAACCGAAATTAACAATTAACACATAACATTTAAGTTTTTGAATGCACAAAATAACCTTTCAACTTAGCATGCACCTTAAAAGGGTTTCCATATGCCAAACATGCATAAACAAAGTTGAAAAATGAAGTTTTTAACAAAATTGCACTATTGTATTCGAATACAACATCTCTGTATTCGAATACAAGGCTGTTTCAGCAGTCAACAACAAAAATAGCATGTCTGTATTCGAATACAACCTTCTGTATTCGACTACACAGTAAGTCAGTAGCAAAACACCATGTTTGTATTCGACTACAACAATCTGTATTCAGCTACATAGTAAGTGAGTGGCAAAAACAGCATGTCTGTATTCGAATACAGCTTGCTGTATTCGAATACACATCAGACAACAGTAGAAAAACAACAAAATTCAGCAAAATTCAGCTTTTTAAAGGGTTTCGAAACCAATCAACACTTACACACAAATCCAAACAATCACACATAACAATTATAGCGCAATCACCACGACATCTTGAGTTTCGAAATGGTTTTACAATCAATCACACTTACAAACAATTCCAAAACATCCACACTTGGCAATTATAACACAATCACCACGACAACTTCAGTTTCGAAAAGGTTTTGCAATCAACCACACTAACACGCAATTCCAAAACATCCACATTTGACAATTATAACACAATCAACATGACGACTTGAGTTCAAACACTCAATCATAATCTTAAATCAAACATGACTCGCGTGCCAAGCACCCTAATGCAATGCGTATACACCAAAATGCATGGACTCGGAATTCCAAACCAAAACCCTCCTCGAAGAGGAGTAAATCATAATTGCACCGCCTATTACAGGCCGAAGTACTAAATTACCGAAGTGTTACCTATCACGGGTCAACACGATTTACTAAAAACGTAAATCATAAATGTACCGCCTATCACAGGCCGAAGTACTATTTATCGAGGTGCCACCTATCACGCGTGAGCACGATTTACCAAAAATGTGCAGTCTATTGCAGACCTTACACGACGCGACAATCCCCGCAAGGATAAGATGAACCAACAAATCACATGGAATCATCTCGTGGCCCATCCGGTCACCACTATCACCATGGCCATCCGGTCGACATGTACTATGAAATGCATGAGCATACTATGACTCTATCCACGACAATCATTAAGTAAACAGAGATATTAAAAGATTCCCCATTTTTAATACTCGTTTAACTCTAACAATTTTGACGATAATCATTAAGTAAACGCATATATTAAGAGATTCCGCATTCTTAATACTCATTTAACTCTAACAATTTCGACGACAATCATTAAGTAAATACAGATATTAAGAGATTCCCCATTCTTAATACTCATTTAACTCTAACAATTTTCACTACAAACATTAAGTAAACATAGATATTAAAAGATTCCCCATTTTTAATACTCGTTTAACTCTAATGATTTTCAAATTCCACACAGAACATACTCATACATATTCTTAAATTCAATCCACAATTCACACCAAATCACATTAATTCATTTTTCCTCAAAATCCACACAAACACATCTCAAAATTTATAAATATTAATTATGAACACGTCAAACACGACAACCACAAAATTATCTCAACCCACCACTCAAACACATCAAATTTCATTTCCTCAAAACCACACATAAATGAGTTAAATTCATTTTCCATGAAACACTCATCAATATCACCAAAACTCAACTCTAAAATTTCACCCATAAAAGCATTAAATTCATTTTCCCCAAATCAACACTTCAACCCTAACAAATTTCTTTTCCACACAACCACAAATAAGTCCCTAGATGCAAACTAAAAGTTTGGAAGGAGCCTGTAACACCCCAATTTTTGACAGCGCGAGTGTAATTTTTTTTAAACAAAAAAATAAAACAAATCAAATACTTTTGGATGAATATTTTAGTCGTAACATAACGACAAAAGCCAACAATATTTACAAGCAGCGGAAATAGTTTTTGAAATACAAACCCAAAGTATTTACACGACAAAATACATCGGGACTATGAGACCTATCAAACATAGCTCATACCTCTAGAGTATTCTCGACAGACACTTGTACAAAAGCACTGCCCCAAGAATTTTAACTTCCCCACGTCGCATCAAAAAAATGGTACAAGGACCCATCAAAATAAAAGTCAAGCTGACAATATGAGGTATATGTACAGTCGTTCAAATTGAAATAAATACATCCTCGAAAGGGTTTTCATATGTCCAAAAATGCATAAACAATATTGAAAAATAAAGTTTTAACAAACTGCATTGTCGTAGCCGAATACAATTGAGAAAATGCAGATTTTCAATTCTAAAATGGCTCTGAATCAATCAACACTTCAAACATTAATATTATCAATTATTAACACATAATTAACACCAAATTAATCTCCACAAATTCACACCTCAATCACACATCGAATATTCATTAAATCAATTATGAACACATAAATACATCAAAACTTAATCAACCCAACTTCACACCTCAAAGCAATTACGACAAATCACAACAACAACCGAATATGTATATACATTCATCATAGTATAACAAATATGACTCGCGTGCCAAGCACCCTAATGCAATGCATATATGCCAAAATGCATGAACTCGGAATTCCAAACCAAAACCCTCCTCGAAGGGCGTAAATCATAATTGTACCGCCTATCACAGACCAATACTAATTACTGAGGTGCCACCTATCACGGGTCAACACGATTTACTAAAAAGCGTAAATCGTAAACGTACCGCCTATCACAGACCAATACTGTTTACCGAGGTGCCACCTATCACGGGTCAACACGATTTACTAAAAAGCGTAAATCATAAGCGTACCGCCTATCACAGACCAGTATTGTTTACCGAGGTGCCACCTATCACGGATCAACACGATTTACTAAAAAGCGTAAATCGTAAACGTACTGCCTATCACAGACCAGTACTGTTTATCGAGGTGCCACCTATCACGGGTCAACACGATTTACTAAAAAGCGTAAATCGTAAATGTACCGCCTATCACAGACCAGTACTGTTTACCGAGGTGCCACCTATCACGGGTCAGCACGATTTACTAAAAATGTGTAGTCTATCACAGACCTACACGACGCGAAAATTCCCGCAAGGATAAGATGAACCAACAGATCACATGGCATCATCTCGTGGCCCATCACGGTCACTACTATCACCATGGCCCCATCACGGTTACCATGTACTATGAAATGCATGAGCATACTTTGACTCATTTCACCACAATCATTAAGTAAATGCAGCTATTAAAAGATTCTCCATTTTTAATACTCATTTAACACTAATGATTTTTCAAACACAACATAGAGCATACTCAAACATATTTATTCACACCAATTTAAAATTTCCACAACCACACATAAATCACATCTCCAAATTCCATTCACACCTAAATTGAATTAAATTCATTTTCCACCAAGTCACACATAAATTTCATCTAAAAAATTCATAATATTAATTATGAACACATCAATTTCACCTAACATAAATCACCAAAATTTCCAAACATTAATCACCATATTCAATCTCTAAAATTTTCAACCGTAAATCACCAAAACAACATTAAAATATCAGAGTTCTCCCCACCACTAACTCAGTGCCAATGGTCTCGATTCCTTTTCGAGACTCAAGGAGCTAACTACATAAACATGAATATTTATAACAATTTGTTCACAATAAAACTAATCCAAACACGACAAAATTCCCAAAATTAAATCTTTCTCACACACCAAACTTTTAAAACCAAATAATCTATATTATTTAGTTAAAACTCAATAAAACAATTATTGTCCAAATTTCACATTCACATACTCGACTATTAAAGTACCGAAATATTTGAGTTAATAAAATACTATAAACTTTATTTTTTCTTTTTAAACTCAATCAAAGAGTAATTAAAAGAGTAACATTTTAAACTCTAACCATTTTTAATTTCAATTTGTCTTTATGCTCAAACTCTTTAACTTAGTTAAAATTTGAACTTTTTCACAACTTTAACAACGCTAATTTTTTTGTAAAATTTCAATTTCAGTTCAAACTCATTTATTTGAAAATAACTCATTACGTAACTCAAACTCATCAAATTTAATTATCGCCAAATTCACACCGACAACAATCAATTTAATTCCACAACACACATATAACACCTCAATTAAATTTCAACAATTCAAACATAACTCACCCAATTTCAAAACTCCACATTTTTATACATAAACCACCAAATTTCATCAATTCATTTTCTACAAAGTCCACAAATAAATCTCATCTCAAAAATTCATAATAATAATTATGAACATATAAATCACACCATACTTGAATCACCACAAACCATACCTCCAATTTAAATTCCACTAAATTACACATAATCACATTAAATTAATTTTTCACAAAATCACACCTCAAATACATCAAAATTTTTTTCCACAAAATCACAAATAATGTCCTAGATGCAAACTAAAAGTTTGGAAGGAGCCCTTACCTTAACGATAGCTCTAACACACGATTACGGTACCGTAATTAATTTCGGGAAAATTTAAGTTCGTGACGTCGCTTCAAAAATTAGCTCACTAGCACCGCAGCGTGGCAATGAGCAACTTTCTCTTCTGTCACTTCTCGAAACGAAGCTTAGATTTAGGAGAAAAATGAAGGTTTTTGTGTTTGTCGATTTTGAAAACAAATAAAATTTAGAACAGAGAAGGAGGAAGAAGAAGATCTCGCGTGGCAAGGAGGAAAAGTTTTGTTTCAGCCTTCTGGATTCCTTTCTTTCTTTCTTAAGTGTATATATATATATATATATATATATATATATATATATATATATATATATATATATATATATATATATATATATATATTAAAATAATAATAATAGTAATAAATATCTAAAGAAATATCTAGATATTTATAAGTATTTAGATATTTTTATAAAAATCATCATTACGCTTGTCACCTCACATCACATCACAAATCACTTTTTCAGAAAAATATCTATTCTCGCCGTAATTCAATGGGGAGATGAATTTTTCTGAAAAATGATGCATCTTAGAAATTTTTTTCTTCGACAAAAGATTAACCGTAAATAAATAAAATTATTCATCGACAAATAATTTTAATCGGGTCTCTAAAAAGATATTTTTGGCATTTAACTCACAAAATGCCATAAAATTGGCTAAAAAGCCTATGAAATTCAGCACAAAATTCCCCAAAATACATAAATTAGAATTTAAAATTAAGGGTCTTACAGAGCCCTTACCTTAACGTCAGCTTTAACGAGCGATTACGGTACCGCGAGTAATTCCGATAAAATCTCCGCTCGCGACGTCGTTTCCAAAGTTAGTTCACTAGCATCGTAGCGTGGAAGTGAGCAACTTTCCCTTCTATCTCTCCTCGAAACGAAGCTTAGATCTTGAAGAAAAGTGGGGGTTTGTGTTTGACGGTTTGAAAATCCCTAACACTGTTTTTCTTCGTTTTCGAATCAAAGAGGAAGAATGAAGTTGAGAAATCCTTGTCTTCTCACCCACCAAGCCTTGAGTTCCTTTTCTTGAAGCCAAAGAAAGCAAAGAAAGCAAAAGAGGAAAATGGAGAAGGGAGAAAGATGAGCTCGCGAGTAACAGGGAGAGGAAAATGCTTTTATGTTTTCTTCAAGTTTTCCTTTCTTCCTTTCTTCCTTCCTTTCTATTTCCTTTCTTTTCCTTTTTCCTTTCTTTTTCCCTCCAACCATATATATATATATATATATTATAACTTAACAAATATCTAGATATTTATTAAAATTACCATTTCACCCATCACTTACCAAACAACTTTTTGTTAAAAATATCTACTCTCGTCGCAACTTAATTGACAGATACAATTTTCAGCAACCCGAGATATTTTTAACAAAACTGCCCAGAATTAAATTCTTCGTAAAAGATTCACCGCACTTAATTTAATTTATTTATCGACGAGTAATTTTAATCGGGGAATCAAAATATAATTTTAGGCATTTAAACTCACAAAATTTTAATAACTTGGCTAAAAAGCCTCCGAGTTCAATACCAAAATACACTAAAATACATAAAATATAATTTAAAATTATGGGTCTTACATTACTACCCCCCTAAAATTAGTTTCGTCCTCGAAACTACGCGTCGACAAATAAGTCTGGGTGTTGTTCTCTCATCTTGCTCTCTAGTTTCCCAAGTCGCATCTCTAGTAATTGGGTTCCAAATCACCTTGACCAACGAGACATCCTTGGTCCTTAATCGCTTAATCTTCATGTCATCAATTCTCACAGGTGGTACTTCGAATGACAAGTTATCCTTCAGTTGGATTGCGTATGGTTCGATCACATGAGATGGATCTGCAAGATATTTCCTTAACTGTGACACATGAAACACGTCATGAATATTGGACAGTATTGGAGGCAATGCAATCCGATAAGCAACAGACTGCGACGCTTGTCCGCATAACTCTTCTGACGATCTTGTGAAGTCTTCATTTTCTCCTTGATCTTCTTTACCTTAGCTGTAGTCTGTTGTACCATCTCCGGTCCGACAATCATACTTTCACCGTCCTTATACCAACACAAAGGCATTTGACACTTGTGCCCATATAAAGCCTCATATGGTGCCATTCCAATACTTGCGTGGAAACTATTGTTGTAGGTGAACTCAACCAACGGAAGTACATCATCCCAACTTCCTCTATCATCTAATACACATGCTCTCAATAGATCTTCCAAGGACTGATTTGTCCTTTCAGTCTGTTCGTCCGTTTGTGGATGGTAAGCTGAACTCAATCTTAGTTTCGTTCCCAACGTTTCGTGCAATGCTCCCCAAAAATGTGATGTGAACTTCGGATCACAGTCTGATACAATACTCGATGGTACTCCGTGTAATCTCACAATTTCAGCAATGTAGATCTCTGTTAGCTTATCTACCTTATAGGTGGTCTTTATTGGCAAAAAGTGTGCGGATTTAGTCAGCCGATCCACTATCACCCATATAGAATAATTCTTTCTCCTTGTTTTAGGTAATCCAGTTATAAAATCCATGGAAATGCTGTCCCACTTCCATTCAGGTATATCTAAAGGTTGCAACATTCCAGCAGGTCGCTGATGTTCCACCTTCGCTTTCTGACAAGTTAGACAAGTTGATACATACTCCGCTACATGTCTCTTTATTCCAGGCCACCAATAATTCTACCTCAAATCCTGATACATCTTTGTTGCTCTAGGATGAATACTCAATTTACTCTTATGAGCTTCTTCTAAAATTGTTTTCCTCATATCTGTAATTTCTGGTACACAAATCCTACCATTACATCTCAAAATATTATCTGATCCAATATTAAACTTAGTTGTCTTCCCTCACACTATTAGGTTCCTCTTCTCTTGAATTAAGACGTCATCTTGAGAATTGGCAATGTCTTCAAGTAGTCCACTCGAAATCTTAATCATTCCGAATTTCAAAATTCCCGGTGCAAACTCTACGTTAAAGTGTAGGTCTCTAAAAGCTTCCCACAACTCTTGTTGTCTAGCCATAATTGTTGAAGACACCGATACACTTCTTCTACTTAACGCATCAACCACTACATTGGCCTTCCCAGGGTGGTACTGCAGTGTGAAATCAAAATCCTTGAGAGTCTCCATTCATCGTCTCTAACGCATGTTCAATTCCTTCTGATCAAACAAATATTTCAAACTTTTATGGTCACTGAACACTGTTAACGTGCATCCATATAAATAGTGCCTCCAGATCTTTAATGCAAAAACAACATCAGCAAGCTCCAAATCATGAGTAGGATAGTTTTTCTCATGAATCTTCAATTGCCTTGAGGCATAAGCTACAACTTTCTTGTGTTGCATCAGAACGCATCCCAAACCTTGGTGAGGCGTATCACAATAAACTTCATAGGGTTCTTCTGATTGCGGTAATACCAATACTGGTGAGGTCGTCAATTTTCTCTTTAGTAACTGAAAATTTTCCTCACACTTCGACAGATTGGCATACAATTGCTTCTCGCTTAAAATCTCAAGAACTTGATGTAAATGTTCTCCATGTTCTTCTTCAGTTCTTGAATAAATTAATATATCATCAATGAACACCACAACAAATTTATCAAGGAATGGATTAAAGATTCTGTTCATGTGGTCCATGAAAATTGATGGTGCATTGGTAACTCCAAACGGCATAACAAGATATTCATAATGTCCATAACGGGTTCTGAAAGCAGTTTTTTGAATATCTTCTTCCCTTACTCGAATCTGATGGTAACCCGACTTCAAGTCAATCTTCGAAAATATCGCGGCCCCTCTCAACTGATCCATTAAATCATCGATGCGTGGCAAAGGATAACGATTCTTAATAGTTGCCTTATTAAGCTGTCTATAATCCACCCATAAGCGCGAGCTTTCGTCCTTCTTCTTAACTAGCAAAACTGGAGCTCCCCATGGCGATACACTTGGTTTAATAAATTTCTTCTCCAACAAATCTTCAATTTGGCCTTTGAGATCATTTAATTCCAATGGCGACATTCGATACGGTGCAATTGAAATAGGTCCAGTTCTTGGGTGTAAATCAATGAAAAAATCCACTTCTCTTACTGGTGGCAATCCTGGAATTTTTGTTGGAAATACGTCCCGGTACTCATTGACAAGCGTCACATCTTCTATGTTCACATTTATCTTTGCCTCCACATTAGCCAAAGACAAAAACTCATGAGTTCCTTCTCTTAGCGACACTCGGAGTTTGTTAGCGGCTAGATACTTAACAACTCCTGGTTCGGGGAAAAGAACCAATTTGCGAGCACAATCCTAGATCACATAATGATACGACATCCAGTCCATACCGAGAATGACCTCGAGTGATTGTAGAGGTAAACAAATCAAATTGACCAAGAAATTCCTATTATGAATAGTTATTTGACAATGTAAACATGCATAATTTATTGTCAAAGTCTTAGCAGGTCTGGAAACAACCAAATCAAAAGGTAAAGCAGACACAAATAACTTCAAGCGATTCACTCAATCCATAGCAATGAAGGAATGGGTTGCCCCCGAATCAAAAAGTGCAGTTAGAGTGTTACCTGCAATCTCACAGTCACGTTGAGTCACATTGCCAGATGGATTCCCATCTTCAGCACTCACACAATAAACGCGTCCTCTAGCAGTAGGACGAGTTGCCCTGGTTACATTCACACCTGGTTCCACCTTCGGAGCTGTGCAATCCCTTGCAATGTGCCCTGGCTTCTGGAAATTATGGCATGTCAGTCCTTTAGAGGTACAAACATTAGCATAATGTCCCTCTTTCCCACATCGGAAACATCGAACCACTTGTCCCAATTGTCTTCTGAAGTTTGGATTCCCTGGGTTATTCTGTCCCCTGTTGTTATTATATGGTCGATTATAAGGTTTAGCAACTTGTTTTCCCTTGTTCTGATAATTCACCCGACTAGGCCTTCCTGAGTTAAAATTCCCTCCTTGGCCTGCCCTCTTATTTTTCATATCCTCCACTTCTCTACATTTTTCCACAAGCACTTGGAAACGTTGAATTCCCAAGGGTAAGACAGAGTCTTGAATCTCATACTTTAGTCCGTCTTGGAAACGATGACACATGAATGGTTCATCAATCTCTTCACGGAAAAACCTAAAATGCCTCGATAGCGATTCAAACTTAGCAGCATATTCGCCCACGGTCATGTTCCCCTGATGAAGTTTCAGAAAATCATCACCCAGTTTAGTCCTGGTACTCATCGGGAAGTATTTGTCTAAAAACTTCCTTTTGAATGATTCCCAGTTCACCTCCTCGTGAGCTGATCCCATCAATAACCTTGCACTCCTCCACCAGTACTCAGCATCCCCTAATAGCATATAAGTGGCATAACTGGCCTTCACTCCTGCCTAACAGTTAATCATTTCGAAGATCTTTTCCACTTCTTGGATCCACTGATCCGCTTTCTCTGAATTCTCACCCCCCTTAAACTTGGGAGGATTGTAACGACGAAAATCTTCTAATCCTCTTGACTCTGCAGCACATATCTCTCTTTCCCTCTTTTCAAGATCACGTTGAGTCTTGGCAGCAATCTTTGCAGCAACAGGAGCAGCCATGTTATTCATAGCCTCCGCCATTCGATCATCCCTATTAGCGTTGGCTCTTGGAGCGTCATTTCTTCTTGGCGGCATGGTTTTCCTATAAAACCATCATCAAGTAGAGTCTTAACACTACTTCAAATAATTCAAAAACTAACTTCCGACCACATCAACACATAATAACTACTTCGGGCCTGATAACTCAAACAACCTAAACCGACGTATGATCAGATAACGACTCCCAACCTACAGATTGACCTACAATCTATAACCAAAATTCCACATCCCCAAAGAAATCCAAACCAAAGCTCTAATACCACAATGTAACACCCCGAGTTTTAGCAGCGAGAGTGTATTTTTTTTATCCAAAACAAATTCATAAAAACAAAGAAATAAAGAAGGAAATACCTTTGGATAAATATTTAAGTCATAACACAACGACAAATAAGTCAACATAATTTACAAGCAGCAAAATAGTTTTTGAAATACGAATCCAAAGTATTTACACCTCAAAAAAATGGTACATGGAACCCATCAAAAATAAAATGTCAAGCTGACAATATTGGTATAGGAACATTCTTCCAAATTAAAATAAACACATCCCAAAAGAAAGACATCTAGTCCCTATACGACAACCTAATCTGATCATTCTACAAAAAACTATACATCCCGAGTGATCTTCACGCGCCCCACAAGATCCTCCTAACACAGCTCCAGTCAGGTGTTTCCAACTACATTCCCATCCACAGGGTACGAATCGGTAGGATGGTCCTTGTTAGACATATGTCCGTTTTTGATATTATTGACAAACATACAGCTTGAAATAAATCTAACATTGTAAACTGAGAAAAATTTCAGGAACAACAACTCAATCCTACAAACTTGAGACAATTGCTTGGAACTCAAGAAATCAACAAAAGCTTGAAGATCCATAAGCAAATCGATTAGTAAAATCGATTCTGTAACAGGGTTGAATGATATTATGCAGTTTGGGATTAACCAATCGATTGACAAAATCGATTTGCACATCTTCTGAAAAATCAAACAGGCTATCAATCGATCAAACAAATCGATTGGTACATTTATTAGAAAATAATTTGTGCAAGTCAGAGAGCCAGTTTGCCACTAATCGATTAGGCAGATCGATTGTTTAAATCACCAAGACTGAACTGATTGTTTACATCGATTAGACAAATCGATTGGTACATTTACTGAAATTAAAATGTGCAAGTCAGTGGCATGCCTTGCAAGCTAATAGATTAACCCAATCACATCTTTGTTTTGTTTGTCTACATCGAATGACACAATCGAGTGTGAATGTCCCAGAGCCAAACCAATGTTTAATAAATCGATTAGGCAAATCGATTTACTAAAATAAGTTTCAAAATAACCTTGGTTTGGAACATACACAGTCGATTAGCACAATCTACTTATATACTTCTTTTGAAATAAGTTTGGCATCAATCGACTTGGTAAATCGATTGAATGAAGCAACTGATGAAATGTGCTTCAGACTTAAAGTCCACAATCGGTTAGGCAAATCGATTTGTGAAAATCACTGTGTCCCTGGAACCAGTGAAATCGATTGACCAAAGCGATTGGTACAAAAAGTTTTAGAAACAGAGATAACTGAAATGGTTTAATCGATTAAGTACATCGATTCTTTTGATCTCGTTGTTTGAACAAAACACTCCAAGTCGATTATGAACATCGATTCAATTATGTACATTCATCAAAGTCTGAAGAACTCATTTAAAATAATCGATTAGTTAAATTGATTAGTTTATGCAGTTTCAAGATTCAAGAAAAACAAGATTCGCGAAATCGATTGGATAAATCGATTAGTGTGCTGTATAACTTTAATGAATTGATTGGCCAAATCGATTCATATGTTGTTTTTCCTGAAACTATATAAACTGCTTTCATTCTCTTCATCTCATAACTTGATATCATCACTTGATAACAAAACTTCATAATATCAATAACAATCATATACCACTAACTCTTTCTCAACTGATATTACTTTGAACATCTTTTTCAGCCATGAACAATCTACATTTGTGATCAATAAGGATTGAAAAAGACTGAAGTGAGAAAGATTGCTTTGAGAAGAAGGAAGATCAAGAACTTTTTAAAATTGATTTGTTTCAATTTCTGTAAATCATTTTCTGTAACCAAATTTCTTTGAGAAAATCCAGTTGTTACTGGTGGTGTTCTTCGAGGTTGAGAGCTGTCAACAAGAAGACGCTTGACTGAATTCTTGGTCAAGTTTATGGGACTTAAACTTGGGAATTCAGGGAGGGAAAGATAGAACAGGTAGAATAGTTTAAGATTGGTGCGAGGCGCTGTGTATAATCTATAAACTGATTCTAAGAAGTTCTATAGGAAAGGCTAAGATACAGTTGGATCTTAGGACTGGATGTAAGTCGTCACGAGACGGCTGAACCAGTAAAAAATCTGCGTACACTTTTCTTTCCCTTATCTCGTTTAAATTTCTGCAATTATTACGTTTCTGATATTGATTGAATGCATGATAAAGATTCTATGTTAAGTGAATTTGCATGATTGATTGTCTTAACATGATTGCATGAAAATCAACATCTTGAATAATAATTGTTTCTGATGCATTTCTCCATATATACCATGATCCATATAGTTTGACATTCATTAGAATTGTTCATTAGGGACCTTGTTTAATCTTGTGTTTAGTAAATTTAGAATTTATTAAACTGCTGCGCATATTGTTAGAATAGGCATTCTTCCGCATATTTTTCTATCCAACAGAGGTTACATATACCATCAGTCCTAGTTCTCATATGAGGGCAAAGTCCAGATTTCCACAATAGTTGTAAAGGGTCACCAACCAAAATTAACAATTAACACATAACATTTAAGTTTTTAAATGCACAAAATAACCTTTCAACTTAGCATGCACCTTAAAAGGGTTTCCATATGCCAAACATGCATAAACAAAGTTGAAAAATGAAGTTTTTAACAAAATTGCACTGTTGTATTTGAATACAGCATCTCTGTATTCGAATACAAGGTTGTTTCAGCAGTCAGCAGCAAAAACAACATGTATGTATTCGAATACAACCTTATGTATTCGACTACACAGTAAGTCAGTAGCAAAACACCATGTCTGTATTCGACTACAACAGTCTGTATTCGACTAAACAGTAAGTCAGTGGCAAAAACAACATGTCTGTATTCGAATACAACTTGCTGTATTCGAAAACACATCAGACAGCAGTAGAAAAACAACAAAATTTAGCAAAATTCAGCTTTTTAAAGGGTTTCGAAACCAATCAAAACTTACACACAAATCCAAACAATCACACTTAATAATTATAGCGCAGTCACCACGACATCTTGAGTTTCGAAATGGTTTTACAATCAATCACACTTACAAAAAATTCCAAAACATCCACACTTGGCAATTATAACACAATCACCACGACAACTTAAGTTTCGAAACGGTTTTGCAATCAACCACACTTACACGCAATTCCAAAACATCCACACTTGGCAATTATAACACAATCACCATGATGACTTGAGTTCAAACACTCAATCATAATCTTAAATCAAACATGACTCCCGTGCCAAGAACCCTAATGCAATGCGTATATGCCAAAATGCATGGACTCGGAATTCCAAACCAAAACCCTCCTCGAAGGGGCGTAAATCTTAATTGTACTGCCTATCACAGGCCGAAGTACTAAATTACCGAGGTGCTACCTATCACAGGTCAGCATGATTTACTAAAAACGTAAATCGTAAATGTACCGCCTATCACAAGTCGAAGTACTATTTACCGAGGTGCCACCTATCACGGGTCAACACGATTTACCAAAAATGTGCAGTCGATCGCAGACCGTACACGACGCGACAATCCCCGTAAGGATAAGATGAACCAACAAATCACATGGAATCATCTCGTGGCCCATCCGGTCACCACTATCACCATGGCCATCCGGTCGACATGTACTATGAAATTCATGAGCATACTCTGACTCTATCCACGACAATCATTAAGTAAACAGAGATATTAAAAGATTCCCCATTTTTAATACTCGTTTAACTCTAACAATTTTGACGACAATCATTAAGTAAATGCATATATTAAGAGATTCCCCATTCTTAATACTCATTTAACTCTAACAATTTTGACGACAATCATTAAGTAAATACAAATATTAAGAGATTCCCCATTCTTAATACTCATTTAACTCTAACAATTTTCACTACAAACATTAAGTAAACAGAGATATTAAAAGATTCCCCATTTTTAATACTCGTTTAACTCTAATGATTTTCAAATTCCACACAGAACATACTCAGACATATTCTCAAATTCAATCCACAATTCACACCAAATCACATCAATTTATTTTTCCACAAAATCTACACAAAAACATCTCAAAATTTATTAATATTAATTATGAACACGTCAAACATGACAACCACAAAATTATCTCAACCCACCACTCGAACACATCAAATTACATTTCATCAAAACCACACATAAATGAGTTAAATTCATTTTCCATGAAACACTCATCAATATCACCAAAACTCAACTCTAAAATTTCACCCGTAAAAGCATTAAATTCATTTTCCCCAAATCAACCTTTCAACCCTAACAAATTTCTTTTCCACACAACCACAGATAAGTCCCTAGATGCAAACTAAAAGTTTGGAAGGAGCCCTTACCTTAACGTAAGCTTTAACGAGCGATTACGGTACCGCGAGTAATTCCGATAAAATCTCCGCTCGCGACGTCGTTTCCAAAGTTAGTTCACTAGCATCGTAGCGCGGAGGTGAGCAACTTTCCCTTCTATCTCTCCTCGAATTAAAGCTTAGATCTTGAAGAAAAGTGGGGGTTTGTGTTTGACGGTTTGGAAATCCCTAACACCGTTTTTCTTCGTTTTCGAATCAAAGAGGAAGAATGAAGTTGAGAAATCATTGTCTTCTCACCCACCAAGCCTTGGGTTCCTTTTCTTGAAGCCAAAGAAAGCAAATAAAGCAAAAGAGGAAAATGGAGAAAGGAGAAAGATGAGCTCGCGAGTAACAGGGAGAGGAAAATGCTTTTATGTTTTCTTCCAGTTTTCCTTTCTTCCTTTTTCCTTCCTTTCTATTTCCTTTCTTTTCCTTTTTCCTTTCTTTTTCCCTCCAACCATATATATATATTAATTCTAACTTAACAAATATCTAAAAATATCTAGACATTTATTAAAATTACCATTTCACCCATCACTTCCCAAATCACTTTTTGTTAAAAATATCTACTCTCGTCGCAACTCAATTGACAGATACAATTTTCAGCAACTCGAGATATTTTTAACAAAACTGCCCAAAATTAAATTCTTCGTAAAAGATTCACCGCACTTAATTTAATTTATTTATCGACGAGTAATTTTAATCGGGACATCAAAATATATTTTTGGGCATTTAAACTCACAAAATATTAATAACTTGGCTAAAAAGCTTTCGAGTTCAATACCAAAATACACTACAATACATAAAGTATAATTTAAAATTATGGGTCTTACAAAAATAATTTGTGGGAGAAGTCATAAAAATTGTTTGCCATGTTTTTTTAATCTTAGCTCTATTAGAAAATATCTTTAACATACCTTCATAGAAAACTAATGTTTCCTATCACAATGATATGGTTGAAGAACATCAATAACTTCTAAATGAGTTTGAACCATTTGCATTTGACACTATTACACCTACCTCACTATTGACAATTCCTCCAAAACATCTCATCAAGATCAAATTATTGGAAGTCATAATGGTGGAATAATAACTTGATTGATATTCCAAAAACATGACAACAATATGGCTACTAATTCTCAAACACAACCAAACATCAATGAGTGAAGCCAAAATAGAACAATCTTGAATTAATATCATAATGGAGGAACTCTCTCAACAACAAAAGCTAAATTGTTTCATTTCAACCATTAATCAAGATAAATAAATAAGCATTAAGAGAAACTCCAAAATATTCGAAGATTTCCCATCGTTAAACAAGATCACTAAAGAAGGCACACTTAATTTCAATTTGTATGATATTTGCATCATGATATGTATGAAATTTTTTTTCTTCTTTTTGCAATGATATTATGTGATTGATTGGATGCTCTTAAAATTAAGAATGCACACTATTTTTTATGTAAGTATGACTTTAACGTTTAAATTGGTTCACTCTTTGTCATTACTTGTGCATGCATATGTCTAATTTCTATCCTTAATTCAACATATTTCCACTCTTTGTTCTTACACTTTTCATGATGGTATAACACAAGTGTGCAAATCTAACTTGATGTTTAAAATTATTGTCCTTGTTAAAAAGGAATTTAAAATAAAGTGTATTTAATGATTAGACAAAAATATGTTTTGTTAAGTATAATTCATTGAATGATTTTTTTTCACACTTCGCACAATAATATTTTTCAAATTATCATTTTAAATGAATAAACATCATTTTGTGCAAATTCACCTCTTTATGTCCCTAAAAGCATTTTCTATCATGTTCTCAAATTGTTTTGCATATATTGAGTAACCTATATATTTCTTGATGCTTGAGTATGATATTTTGAATAGGACTTTTGAAAAAAAAAAGAGTTTATAACGTGGATTTTGAAAAAATCCTTCTTAAATATATTTTAAATATATATATATATATATATATATATATATCATTGTTTATGATTTATTTTTGAAATACTTCAACAAGAGAATATTTGATTCGTTTTCATGACAATGATTTGTGTATTTTTTCTAAAAATCAAAATCGAAGTTGCTCCAAATAGAGACAGGCATGCACATTGTGTTCTTAAAAACAAATTTGATTTGTTTTATATTCTTGTCTCAAATATTGATGAATGATCATCTTGATACATTTACATTCCATGAAGTCCAAAATGGATGTGAGCATTTTGAAGCATATTATGTATTTGCAAATGAGTCTTATTTGTTGCAAACTTTTTTTTTTTGTAAAAACTGAATTCAAGTCTTTAAATATATTGTTAAGCATGATAGATAGAAATAACAACAATAAAAAAGCCTCATATTCACTTACTAATGAAAGTAAGATTGAACATGTGCCTTATTGTTAATTTGTGTTTTAAAAAATTTTGTGAAAAAACATTTTTTTAAAAGTGAACAAATCCTTTGGCATATCCTTGACCCTTTTAAAAATTTAGTTTTTGAAAAATACAAACATTATTAGCATAAGAATATTTTGTAAAGAGAGAAATTATATTTGACATTATGTCATCTTCATCTTATTTTGCTTCCCCGTATGCGCTCATTCTCTCTAGTTCTTCTAAAAATGAAAAATGGATCTATTTATAACAGTAAACATGATCATGTTCAAATTAAAATGTTGCCTCTTATGAAAGAGGGCAAATAGCAAAGAGACAACTTACTTGTGTTATGGAACTTTGAAATATTAAAGAATATTAATTTCATAATATTTAGGGGGAGTTTTTAGAAAATATTCTTTTTGTTTTAAATTGAAGTCAACTCATTGTTTTTCTAAAAACGAGAAGAATATATATTCATTGACTTTTTTTCGAGTGTGTTAAGATGCTTGCATATAATTATGTCATATTGCTTTTGTTATCATTATCCATATATTGATTGCAATATTGACTAAAATGATTATTGATCATCACACATGCTATGATCTTTGATGTTAATTGCAAACTTGACAATTTTGATATATAAATGCATTGATCAAACACATGATTTCTATGTGCAGTATACTCATGTTATTGCTCCCTACATTTGTACTTCATTTTTATTCCCCAACCTTTTTTTATAGATGCGTAAAGGGGAGAGAAATATATGATGAGTATATGATGAAAGTCATTAAAGAAGAATGTTAAGAATTAACCTCTTGTATTTGTTTAGGGGGATTTTAATTAGAATGATAATAATTAAACTCTTGCATGTATTTAGGGGGAATTTAATTACATATCTATGAACATTCTTGAATTTATTTATATCCATTTATAAAACTTAAGTTTTATTCAAAAAGGTTGTTTTCATCAAAAAATGAGAGATTGTTGAGGTGAAAACCATTTTTATGTATGTTTTAATGACAACAAACCTTATGAAATAAACGATTAAGTTTTATGAATGATGATCTACTAATGGTTGCATTTGAGTTTTATTTAAAGAAGATGAATTGTATAAGTGAACAAGCAAGAAACCATTCATATCATCAAAGTGCATAAATATATACTCAATAATGGAATTATATCAAAAAGAATATATCATATATGAATAATTCAAGAGAATGATTATTACATCTTCAAGATAGCATCTTCATGAAGAAAGTGATCAAATACATTCATAAAATAATCAATGATTACACCATGATATAAATCAAAGCAAATCATGTCTTAACTAAATTGGAAATTGATGATAAGATCTTTTTGGAAAAATGAAGATCATTCTGGTGTATTAAAAATAGAAGTCCGAGAAATGATGATCTTTCTAGTGTATTAAAAACTAAAATCTAGAAAAGGGAAGATCATTATATTTTCACTGCATTCAATAATGATCAATCTAAGAACAATCTAGTCTGCAAAAGAACAATGTTATCATTAAATCAAGATCATTTTGGGTTGTCAGTCTTTATAAAAAATTATCAGCCCTCATTATAAAAGCAATAGAATTATATACTCAGGATCGTTTTGGACAGATTCGTTCAAAGAGGATCAACAAAGGCAAAGCAAAACATCAAGAACTAAAATCAAAATCAATCTCCAAATTTATGATTAAAAAGTACAACAAGGAAATAAATATCAACAATGCCTCTCTGCAAAAAGCAACACGCGTACAGAGCATAAAAGCATGATTTTACAAAAGAACATTCTGGTTATTCTCTTTTAAAAACATAATTAAAACATATAATTTTCCACAGCCTAAACCACACTTTAAAGAGTATGAAGACTACACAAAGAAGTGCTCAAACCCAAAACTCGAATTAAATACCCAAAGAGTGAAAACAACATCAAGATTGTTCTCCAAGTTGACGAGTTTTGAGCAAGAACACAAGTACATTGTATTTACATTATTCTGCAGAAAGTTCTGCATAAATCTAATTTAAAACAACATTAACTGACATTTCACAACTCATTCACTCACTCATTAACGTTTTCCATTAGACCCAAAAGCAAGAATGTTCTTTGTTTGTCAAGAACGTTTTGGACAACAATATAAACACATGTTTAATTGCTTTTAAATATATCTGACACTTGGGAAGCATGTCCAATGACTATATTTAGTTTAAAATGAATATTCAAAGCCTTTTATCATCTATAAATTGAAAATAAATTGGAAGATGAAGCCAATAGTTCAATTTACAAATCTACCAACACTTGTTCAAGTAATAACAAGTCAAAACTCTATAAGAAAACTCGATCTCTCTTCACTATATTTTTGTATCATCATTTACTAAGTTTTTTTTTATTTATCTCAAACAAGTGTTGAGAAGTTTCAAGATCCCAAATATTTTTATCATACACATCATTTGTAACTCAAGTCTATCTTTTATGTTAGATTGAGTATGTTTGTAAAAATCCTTTCAAGGCTGAAAGGTGATTGTAAAAATCCTTTTTAGGTTGAAAGGTGAAGATTGTAATAGATCAAGGTGTGATCAAGAGAAAAAGTGTGAAGGAGAACATTATGGTTCTGAAGCACATAGTGAAAATCTCATAGATGTGAGGACTAGACTAGTCCAAGTTGGATGACTAAGAAATTTATTCTATGAGATACCTATTTGGCGAAAGGCAATACCAATAGTATCCAAAAATTGTGATAGTTATAAGTCTACACTATAAAAAATATTGCTAAGTATATAATGGAACATCTAAACATATTGATTTCAGGCATAACTATGAAAATGATTTAATTTTAAACGAGTGATCTCCATAATCTTTGTAAGAATAGAAAAGAATCTTGCAAATTATTTTACGAAAGGTCTGATAGATGACATGGTGTTGAAGAAATCATTAGGGATGATACTCAATCCCATATCAAATAATAACCAATTATGGAAATCAACTCACACTAGCATCAAGTCTTGAGTTCGATAGCAAAAATATATTATTCACGCGATTGCAAGTATTTAACTATAGATACATCTCAAAGAGGTAGATGTACTAGGACCATTAGTATAGAGTTGAAATGTTGAGATTTACTCTAAATAAACATATAACATAATTTGTTGAAATACATATTATGGATATATTTATGATAGAGTCCACCTATATGAGGATGAAGTGGAGCCACTTCGTAATATTAAAGAGCTCTACTTTTAAATTCTCGTGAAAAAGGTACATGACAAAATACCTTACTAAATGTGTCATCTTTCTCGAAGTAACAATGTCACTTATAAGGAAGGGAGTTTGAATTGTAAATGTCCCTTTTTAAAAATTCCTATTAAAACTCAAAGTATCTAACTCAAGATTGATCTTGGTTATAAACGAAGAATGTTATTGGCTAGTGAAAATACATAATTTTTACTTATCTATCTAAGATATGATTAGAAGATAAAAACTCAATAGCGATAAGGAAAGAGATATCACACAGAGATGTATCCAAGTTCACCCAGAACGGGTTACGTCTAGTCCTCACAACTAGGAGATTTTCATTTAAGTACTCAAAGCAAGACCGTTCTTGGTTTTCGCACAGTCTTTCCAGATCAATCTTGATATGTTACCAAGTATTACCTTTCCACCTAGAAAGGATTTCCACAAGTTAAAATTCAATCTTTTGAAAATATTTTTACACATTATCGCTTAATCATAAAAGGATTTTTTACAAATTACTCAAACTATTTCAACAATATAGTCTTGAGTTACAAAGTGATGATTTAAAGAGATTGGTAGAATCTGAGTAAGCTCAACTCATGTTTAGGATTAGATTCTTAGATTAGAACTCAGTAAAATTAATTCTTAAATATAGTTAAGAACAAAACTAAATCTTTGTGAAATGATTGAGATGCTCAAGAGATTTTGAATATGATTGTATGAGTGATGTATTGCTTGGCACCTGAAGCTCTTATTTATCCTTCATTTTAAGGCTTCTTTTATAGTCTTTAAGATGGTTTATGACAACTCATTTGGCCGTTGAGAATGGTCGAACTGTCATGTGTCAGAAAGTGGATAAGACCAACCTTAAAACAAGAATGTTCTTGCTTAAAGCAGGAATGTTCTTGCAAACCAAGAACGATATTCATTTATGCTTTGAGGTGTGTTGAGGTTTAAGCGTCGCTTGAAAACTATATGAAGTGATTCCATTCTTTGTATCACATGTGCAAGCTACTAAAACGTACAGTGGAGGTGTCTAGTCCAATATGTCAGTTTTGTAATTAATGCTTGCTCAACTTATACTGAAATGATTCTTGTATATTTTTGGTGAAATTCTAGAACATAGTGTAAATAATGGAACCATTTTTTTCTTTAAGAATCTGATCATTCTTGTTAATTTGGAACTGTGGAGAACGTTCTTCGTTTTATAGAATTCTATCAAGAACGGTCTTCGTTTCTCTAAATGAACTTGCTTCTTTTTAAATGAAAAACCACGTCTTATTCTTCCCGAAATAATAATTAGATCCATCAAAGTAAGGTGGTTTATTTGAAGATCCTCCTTCAACAATGTATTTTGCTTTCGATATCTTTTCTTCTAGACCTTTACTCCAACATTTGTTAGGTGTTTTTTATATTTCTAGAGATCGTGCTCTGATGTCAATTGAAGTAGCAATGTTGATTTACAAGGAAAGGGGGTTTGAATTTTAAATGTTCCTATTCCAAAATTTCTAAAAAACTTAAGGATTTAACTCAAGAATGATCTTGGTTAAGAAAATAGAAAACGGAGAACGTTCTTGGTTTTTACCAGAAACGGAGAAAATTCTTGATTAGCTTAAAATCAAAAATTCAGTTTATGTTTTAACTTAAATAATGAATCATGCTTAATAAGTACAGAGATAAGAGAAAGAATACCACACAAGGATGTATAATGCTTCACCTAATTTGAGCTACGTCCAGTCCTCATAATTGTGCGATTTTCCACTAAGTGTTCAAAACAAAGAACCTTCTTGGTTTTATAGCAACTAGCTCAAATCAACCTTGATCTGCTACAAACTCCATTTTTTTCCACCCTAAAAGAGATTTAATCAGGTTATTATCAACCTTGATAGGATTTCTTACAATCTACCCAAGCTATACTAAACTCTTATAGTTTGAGTTTTACAATAGTTGAGATTGTTTTGATATAATATGAGATGTCTCAACTCTTGTTTGATATTCGATTCTATACAAAGAACTTAGTACAATAAAAATAGAGTATTGAAATATAATCAGAGCTGATTCTTTCTTGAGAAAATGAGAATTTCAAGTATGTGAATGTGAATGATTTTATGAGACTTGTTAGCACTTGAACTTCTGCAATTTCTCTGAGCATTAGCCTTTCCTTTATAGGAGTTTTATAGAAATTAATAATGGTCAAAAGAGTTGTTAGTAGTGCTTTGTCAATTTTGACCAAAACCAATATATATATGAATGAAAATATTCCAGCCTTTGAATATTTTATGAAATCTATTTCACTAGTCGTTTTTCTTTGTTCTTGATCATATTTCTCTTGTGTTTAATGATCATACTTTAGATATTTTTTTGATGTTATTGCTTTGATATGGAGATTTGATTTTGTCAAAACAGCTTAGAGAATGATGATGAACTTTTGCAGAATTTTGGAGATTGATAATCAATATGGAATTTTAGTCTTTGAAATTTCTGGAGATTGATGACCAATCTAGAGGTTCAGTCTTGATCATTCTGGATGACTTCCTGATTAATCTGGATGTCTTGTACAATTCAAGATTGTTTAATTCTCTCGATAGTTAAGTTGGAGAAGGTTCATACTTGTTTTAACTTGCTTGATTCATGACCTTTTCTCTTTGTGATTCGAATGCTTTCTTTGATTAGAATGGATGCTAGTTGATCCTTGTGAAGTAATGATATCATAAGTGTAAATTCCAAAGGCAAAATCTTCTTTAAACTAGTGGAGAATGATTGATCTTGTGGCTGTGATGATCAATATTGACCTGGAGAATATTATTTGTTTTCACATATTTTGCCCGGAATGTTCTCATCTTTTATCTGTTCAGTTTTTATCTGATTTCTTTGCTTTGCTTGATTCCTATCTTTGAATAATCCACTAAAATCACAAGTTAAATTAACATAATATTTCAGAATCATAATTAACATTATTAATTAACCTTTGTTTATTTACATCAAAACTTTAAATTGAGAGTTTGTCTTAACAATCTTCCCCTTTTTGATGATGAGAACCATGTTAATTTAGGTTTTAATTATGATTCTAATTTTAATTTTGAAGAGCTGAAAAGCTCCCCCTCAATTGATGTAGTAAGTGATTTTGGCAGAAAATTAAAACATGCAAATAATTTCATCATAAGCTGTTTTTCATTAATTCATTTCAAAGAAACAAAATTTCAGATTTGCAACAACATATTCAGAAGTTCCTAATTAAAAATAGGACTTCTATCAAAATAAAAACTAACTTAATTCTCCCCCTTTGTCATACAAAAAGGAAGGAGCAAAAGATCCTAATTAGCATGTGATGGAGAAAATCCTTCAAAAGAAGAAGATTTTGCAGGGTTAGGGACTGGCTGAGGAGTGGGAGCAGGGTGAATTGGGGGGAGGAGTCAATCCTAGTTTGGGAGCAAGTTGTTCTGTCAGTCAGGTTATTAATAAAGTGGTCTCTTTATCCTACTGAAGATGGAGTGCCATGATGGTCTGAAGTGCAGCCATGATGTAAGAGTTTAATGGTTCAACCTTAGGAAGATGAGTGGAAGGTTGAGAAGTGGCAGCAATAACTGTGGTTGAGGGAATAGGTGAATTGCAAACATATGGAAGAGTGGCAAAAGAGGTGGCCACTGGGGATAATAGATCAAAATATGTTTGTTGTTTTATGGATGGGTCAAGAGTGTGTGAAAAGATTAAAATTCGACTGATTCCAAATATGGAAGAACTGGTTTTTTGTGGGGAAAGGAATAGAGGAGACATGGTGCTGATATGAAGGTTAGGCAATAATGTACCTAAGTCATATGGTGGAGAGTGAAGTATTTGGGAGTAAGAGAGGAAGTATGTGGAGAGGGTGAAGAACGTTCTCGGTTTGTTGAAGAACGTTCTTGAACAGGTTCAGTACTGCTTCTGTTGATTGTTCAGGTGATTGGTGTGGTGAGACTGAGGTTGGTGTCGAGCAACTCTTCTCTTTGTTGAACGCTTCCTCTTTAGTGACTTTGGTGGGAAGTAAGGTGTTGGAGTAGGCGTTTCAGATGTGGTTTTCCTCATATTAGATATGTTTTTTGAGGAAAACTTGGAAATTTTAATGAGATTTTTCTCATTTGTGAGAGGGATTTGAAAGTAACTAAAGATTTTGGTGAAGATCGTCCCATAAGGGACTATGTTCTTTTTGTAATATTTGGTGGCAGCAGTTATCATATGGTGGATGATGATGTGTGGTAATGTGAGACGTTTGTAGTTTTGAAGGTGATAACCAAGGCATCATTGGCAGATACATACTCATGACTTCCATAGTGGGGAAGCATGGCATGTTTGGCTAATGTTGTTAAAAACCTTTGGAAGGGGTTTAAGATAGGTTGAGAGGTGGCAAGTTGACCCTTCTTGGAACAAATTAGAGAGCACCTTTGTCTGTTTTAAGTTTAGGGCAACATACTATTTGCTTCCAAAAATTGTAGGCTCTTCTTTTGGAAGGTCAAGAATGGTAGCCAGAACATCATATGTCAACCTGTTTTCAATCCCTTTGACTATGGAGACTATGAGGGATGTGTCAGGAAATGTTTTGGCTTGACAATAAAAAGCCATGACCATATATGGATAATAGCATTCACATGTTTGTAAAAATGAATTCCAGCCCAAAGAATCAGTGGGATGTTTGACTGTATTTCCATCCATACTCAAAATTTCCAAGACAAAATCTCTTCCAGCTTCAATAGGGCGTTGAGCCCATTTTTCTTTGAAAAGTTTTGAGATTTTGGAAGGAATAATGAAAGGGCTGTGAAGTTTGGATTTTTTGGATAGAGGATAAGGTTATGGAGAAGATTCTATGGTTGGGGATGAATAACATTCTAGGGTGAGAGAACTATTAGTTTTTGGTGAGGGAGAGGTTGCATGAACTGAAGAACGTTTTTGAACTGGAGAACGTTCTGGGTTTGGTGAAAGGGATGGTTGACGAACTGGAGAACGTTCTTGAACTAGAGAACATTATGGGTTTGGTGATGTAGGAGGTTCATGGGTTGGGTAACGTTTTGGAATAGGAGAACATTCTGGAGAGGGGGGTTCAACATTTCTCAGGTTCTGTTTTGGGGCATTTGATTTACTTCTCAATAGATTTTTGAGATTATTTTGGGCTAGGAATTGGGAAAAGTGTGATGGTGGTTTTGATTTTCATGGAACATGGTGTTGGGTTTGGTGGTTTTAGGAGAAGGTTAAGATGGTTTTGTGAAAGAAGAAAAAATTTCATTTATCAATCTCTGTTTTTGGTTTGGAGGAGTTGATTGAGAAGGTTCAGAAGAAAATGAATATTTGGATGGGGTGATGGGTTTTGTTGGGGTGATTTCCTTCTTTGTTGGAGTTGTGTGAGGAGGTCTTTAAGATGATTCATTAGTTTCAGAATCAGAGATGACGAAGAGCGATGGTTTGGTGTTTGAAGCTTTTGAAGTTCCAATTCCTGCTTGGACACACATAAAGCGTCTTTTTGCTGTTGTAAGGTTTTGTAAATGTGGAGTAACTTGAGCGACATTTGGAGGAAGGCATGTGTAGAGAGGTGTAAGGATAATAGACACAAGATTTGGGTTAGTGGGATTAGGGTTTGTTTTTAGGGAAGATGAAAGGTAATTTCAAAATGTGGTATCAGAAGAAGATGTTGGTGGAGAGGGTGAACAAATTATGGAGGTTGAAGATGGTGAAGATGATGATGGTGAGTAGGGATATGAGATTTTGCCATTATTGTGTTTTAAGGAAAGGATTTGGAGAAAACAGAGTTGGGGAAAAATGGAGGGTTTCAATTTCAGTTGCTGTTTCAGATGATGAAGGATTTGAAGTGGTTCAATTTTCAATCAGAATTTTGATTTTGAAAAGAAAAAGCAATGATGATTTGAACCTTAGGAAAAAGAAGAAGTTTGGAGGCTGGAAGCCTTAGACAGCGTATCAGTGCACTTTTTGAAGACAATAAGACACATGCATTAAACGCCAAAATTTGCCTTTTCTGTGCAAGAAAGATAGTGATGAAGCATGGGAGAATGATGGTTGAAAAATGGAGACTGATGCTTGGAAAACGAAGATTGATTATCATTCTCCGTTTTCTGCAGAAGCAAAATTTAACTTGCATTCTCTGGGCTTTTCACAATTTTCAGTTTTTCTTTGATCAAAATCAAACTATCCTCAACTAGAGGCTTTGTACAAATTTCAACAAGTTAATTTTGAGTATCTACAAATATTAATTCAATATCTTTCTTGTTAATATGATCACGAATAAAATGATGCTTTATTTCAATATGTTTTGATTTATAATGATGAATTGGATTTTTAGATAAATTGATTGCACTAGTATTATCACAGTAAATTGGAATGGTTGAGTAAATTACAAAGAAGTCTTCAAGTTGATTTTTAATCCAAAGAACTTGTGAGCAACATTTTGCTGTTGAGACATATTCAGCTTCAGTGGTTGATAAAGCTATTGTATTTTGTTTCATGCAAAACCAACTTATCAATGCTTCACCTAAGAACTGACATGCTCCACTAGTGCTCTTTCTTTCAAAATGAGAACTTTTTCTATACCAAAGGCCAAGATTAGTAGTTCCAACAAGATATCTAAAATTTTGTTTCACTACTGTTAAATGAGATTCCTTTGGTGATGATTGAAATTTAGCACATAATCCTACTGCGAATACTATATCAGGCCTACAAGCAGTTAAATAAAGCAAAGAACCAATCATTCCTCTTGTAACGCCCCAAATTTTTTTTATCAAAAAATTACTTAAAAATATTTATTTTCTTTTAGAAACAACTATAATTTTTTTTTTCTTATGAATAATTCATCACGTAAAAATTTGAAGATGCGTTAGAAAATGACTTGATATATTTTGTTTTGTAAAAGAACATAATGCAATTTGCTAAAATATTATTCATTCATTTATTTGCAAAATTAATATTCCAATTGTTAGATCAATATTCATTTATGCTCCAAAATAAAATAAATTATCTTTAAGTGAAATTCAAAAGAAACAATGTTGACTGAAATTAAGGACATTCAATTGGAATAAAATCTCACTTCCATATTTTTATTAAAAGTTAATGATGACGAGTAAATAACTTTACAATGTATCACAAAAATTTTAGTAATATAAAATATTATTTTTAAATAAAAGTCTCATTTTCCCACGCACGTGCACCAAATAAACATCATTCATGCAACTCTTTGAGATCATTAATACCTAAATGTTGGTGTAAGGGGTCAGTTCATCCCACAACAAAAATAAAACCAAATAATAAAATAACAACCATAAAATTCCTTTTGTAATAAAAGATTTAAAGAAATTGATTATTTAATAGTTCTCAAAGATATATCAAAAGTCATAAAATGTATATAAACAAGTAACAACCGTAGAACAAATAATTAAATCAAAATAAAAATAACAATAAAATGTATATATGTTATGCATGCTCCTAAACATATATGATCTGGATATAACCAGCCACACAGGCGTCCACACAGAAGTCACTCATACCAATAGAGAAAAATTAAACCAGCCACACAAGCGTCCACAAAGATGCATATATGTTATGAAATGATAATGATGCTCAAAAAGTACATGACACCACTCATTTAAACAATCACGCAAATCATCAGCCACTTAGGCAACCACAAAGATAGCAATATTTAAAACACAAATCACCTTCCACTTAGGCATCCACAAAGATAACAATTTTTAAAACACAAATCACCAGCCACCTAGACAACCACAAAGATAATGATATTTAAAACACAAGTCACTTAGGCAACCATAAAGATAACAATATTTAAAATACAAATCACCAGCCACTTAGGCAACCACAAGGACAAAATATTTTAAAATAATTTTTTTTTATCACACAAGACATCAAATTTATATTCTCATGGATGTTCATAGTTATAGCTCAATAACTTCAACACATCAAATATGCATGTGAACAAGTATCTCAAAATCACCACTTTCATTTTAATAATCCATAAGATTCGATTTGACTACGTTTTATTGATAACAATTAAAACTCATATCACCAAGACTACAATAGCAACATAAATCTCATTCCCTTCACTGTAAAGTTTTCTGCATTCTAAAACGGGACTATTCATTAATGCATTTAATGATCAATTTTCTCATATTATTAAAATTAAAGAAATATAAAATCCTCATCAATTTCTTCAAGACACATAATAAACATATTACTAATTACATCATTATAAAAATTATAACTTCAAAATTAAATATTCAAAACCATGTAAAGCACTAAATATTTTCACTACAAACATATTTATCAAGGTATAATAATAACAATATAACTCTATAATTATTTTAATCAAGATAGAGGTATATAAAAATAAAACAATCAAAGAATTATAGTTAATTTCTTTACGACGAAAATAAAATCAATCTTTTTCTTTTAAGACATCCAGACATCATATCAATATTTTACGAATCACTAATTTAATATTTAGTCTAACTCTGCATGGGGAAAAGCCCTTACCTTAGGCGCTTTCTTTCTTAACATCTCTAAATTCGCACGAGAAATAGCTCATGAGACAATGATGAATTCAAAATCGATAGATATTGGGATTTATGACTTAGAAAATTATTTTAGAAGTGTACGAATCACAAAATAGGTGTGACAACAAGATGTCTCATGAAAATGTATGAAAATAATAGCTATTTAAGTTGCAATATTACGATTGAGTTCTTGTCTAAAATTGAAGTGCACTTAATTCCAAAATTATGCTACCAATAATTACTATTTATTTAATTTTATTAGGTTGTTACAAAGTCAATTGAAATCATGTGTATTTATGTGTATGAGTTAATTAGGATTAACTAATAAAGTTAACCATATATTGCAGGTTGTCACACCATTTATTTTAATTAAATAAATAATGTAGAGGGTCACATCACCCTTTTAATTTTTTATCTAATAGTTACGAAACCAAAAATAGTATAAAATTATTTTTGTAGACAATTAAAATAAAATTT
>JBBPBR010000005.1:42394722-42410373 GCA_037974775.1 Cicer pinnatifidum
ATATATTAGTATTGATATATGGAGAATCATGTAAATCAGTATGGGTAGAGCATCATGTAAGTATAAATAATTGTTTATTTGTTACCTTTATATATTATTACTGAATATGAGTTTGTTTGAGAGATATTAATCTGAGTTTGTTTGAGAACATTTGTTTGAGAGATAATATATACATTAGTATTGTTATATGAAGAATCGTGTAAATCGGTATGGGTAGAACATCATGTAGGTATAGATAATTGTTTATTTGTTAGTTTGTTTGAGAGATAATAATGGGTGCGTTTGTTTCAATAACAAATTTATTCTTTTAAATCAAAAATCAGTTTTTAGGGTTTAAAGGGTGATTGTTTCATATTTTAAAAAAATTATTTTGTTAGAAAAATCATTTTTCATTTAATATATATATACATTAGTATTGGTATATGAAGAATCATGTAAATCGGTATGAGTAGAGCATCATGTAGATATGGATATGATTTTGTTTGAGAGGTAATAATTGGTGCATTTGAAAGCGTTTGTTTGAGAGTTTATCTACTTTGTATAATTATATAATATATTTTATTTTATCATTTTATTTATTACTTTTTAGCTCGGTGTCTAACATATATGTATTCTTTCTTTTGTTTTTGAAGGTTGATAAACAAGAGATACAAATCACCTTGAAGATTTGATATCATATTTTTGTCATTCATTGGGATTTGAATGTGTTTTGTTGGCTTGTAACTCTTTATGGGGTTCATTTTATTTTATTTGTAATTTTTGAAAGACTTTATAGAGTTTGTTAATTATGAATTCATTTTATTTTTTTGTTTTATTGGAAGATTGTTGCATTACAAACATGTTAGTAATTATTTTATTAGATTTGATTATAATTTTATTAATTTTCCTTGTATATAAAGACCTAGTTTAGCCTATTTAAAAAAATATAAAATATAACATTTAAATATTTTAATGTGAATAAGCCTTTTAAATAAGCTTACAGGCCAGGCCATGATAGACCGTAGGCCAGGCTCAGGCCGAAAAAAAAGCCTATGATAGGCCGTAGACCAAGCTTAGGCCTAAAAAATTCATCGTAGGCTAGGCTCAGGCCTTTCAAAGTCTGTCCTATTCCCTCCCCTAGTTATGACCAGCATGGTTTGGTTATAGTTTTTAACGATTTTGAGTTGGATTTTTTATGAATTAAAATTTTCTTCAACAAGAGGCTTTATAAATATATCAGGTAGCTGATTTTTTGTATCAACAAAGATTAATTCAATTTCCTTTTTATTCACATGATCCCTAATAAAATGATGTTTTATTCCAATATGTTTGGATCTAGAATGCTAATAGGATTTTTAGAAAGATTAATGACACTAGTATTATCACAATAAATTGGAATATGAGAATAACTTACTAAAAAGTCTTCAAGTTGATTCTTAATCCATTGGAATATGAGAATAATTGGGAGCATCAATTTGGAATATGAGAATAAATTGGAATAATTGGGAGCAACAATTTGCTGCTGAGACATGTTCAACTTCATTGGTTGATAGAGCAATTGTGTTTTGCTTTATGCATGACCAGCTTATTAATGCTTCTCATAGAAACTGACATGCACCACTTGTGTCTTTTCTTTCAATCTTATCTCCGGCATAATCAACATCACAATAGATGTGGCCAAATAGAAAGAAGCAATAGAAAGATTCAGTAGAGGCAGATTTAGTATGAACCTAAGAGGAGTTGGCTTTCATATCCAGAAAGATTCAGAAGATGTGGCCCAATATAAAGAAGCAATTTCCTCAAAGATATTCTAGACAATCTAACAAAGGAAGGGATGAAAAATATGACAAGAAAAGTATCATATGCTAGTGATGCAATGAACCTGAACATGTCAAGTCTGAATGTCCTAATTTGAAAAGGGAAAACATCAGAGCAAGAATTTTAGACCCAAGAAGAAGGTTCTAATGGCTACATGGGATGATTTTGATGAATCCTCTAATGATGAAGAGTGAGCTGATTTGGTTCTGATGGTTCATACTAAATCCGCCTCTAGTTCTAATACATACAATGATTCGAACTCTATAAGTGAAACAGTTGATGAAGAAATTGAGGTATTTTCTGACTTAATCCGATCTGATTTGATTAATGTCATAAATGATTTCTTATATAAAAACCACAAGTTGTCTCTAAAATTGAAATCACTTAGTAAAGTAAATGCAACCCTAACTAAAGAAATCAATGCTTTAAAAATGGAAAGTGTTGATGTTAAATAGGAAAATAAAACCTTGAAAGATACTCGTATTTCAAAACCTATAGAAAATGTCACGTTTAATTTTGACAAATATGAAGAATCATTCCAAGACTTTCTAGCTAACAATATGTAAAGAAGCAAATATGCTTATATGATTTATGGAGTCATTAGAAATGGTAAAAGAGGTCTAGAATTTGAAGAAACAACAATTAAACCTAAACTTATTCCCTCTAATAGTTTGTGTATTGTTTTCTCTAAGATGGTCACTCTAAATTATCTTGTCTCATGTTAAATACAAGGAACAAGAAACTTTTCAAGACTAACAAACCAAGACCTAACAAAATTTGGGTACCTAAGAACAAAATGATCAATGTTACATATGTCCTTAACAACCAAGTTAGAAAAAAGTCATGGTACTAACATTGATCATTTATCAAAGGAGGCACATTAACTTTTAGAGGAAAGCAGAAAAGGAGGCACGATATATGATGGGAGAAAAATATATGTTCCAAGACCTAACATTGATCAAAGGAGGCACATTAACTTTTGGAGGAAAGCAGAAAAGCCACATCATGGGGCAAGGCACAGTTGGTAATCACACATTCCCTTAAAGATGTTTTGTTTGTTAAAGGTCTTAAACATACTTTTTAAGTATTAGTCAGTTAAGTGATAGTAATTATGATATTATATTTAATAAAAAAATATTCAAGGTAATTAGTCAAAATGATGGATATGTACTCTTTACATGTCATAGATAAAATAACATATATAAGATAAATTTGTATAGTATAAAGAAACAACATGTTAAGTGTCTAATGTCAGTAAATGAATAGAAATTAATTTGGCACAAAAGGTTAGGTCATGCAAACCTTAAATTAATATCAAAATTGAATAAGCTTCAACTAGTTAGAGGTATACCTAAGCTTAGCTACATAACTAAAATTATGTGTGAAGCTTGTCTAAAGGGAAACAAACAAAGAACTTATTTACCCCTAAGAACTTAGTCTCTACCTAAAAACCTGTTGAGCTCTTACATATAGATCTCTTTGGATGAAGTATGGCTTTGTGAGAGTAGTTGATAATATTTAGAGTTTTGATGTTAACAAAAATATTTTATGAGAACAATATATTTGACTTCATAGAGTATGAAATAAGATTCATGTTTTTAAAGACAATATAAAATAAGATTTGATTCAAATTTATAATTGAAGAAAATCTTTGACCAAGTTGAAAAGAAGATATGACCAAGATTTGAAGAGGATATGATCAACATGTTATCCAAAATAAGATATAAACTATTTACAAGAAGATTTGCTCAAGATTTATTACAAAAAGATATCAATTATTTACAAGAAGATTTGATCAATATTTATCCACAAGAAGATATGACTTATTTACCAGAAGATTTCATCAAGATTTATCACAAGAAGATATGAGTTATTTACAAGAAGATTTGATCAATATTTATCACAAGAAGATATGAATTATTTACAAGAAGATTTGATCAAGATTTATCTACAGGAAGATATGAATTATTTACAAGAAGATTTGATCAAGATTTATCATAAGATGATATGAATTATTTACAAGAAGATACATTTATTATTTGCAAAGGTATACTTCAGATTTTGATAAAGGACAAAATAGTGAAAGTTCAAGAACCGGTTTAACATCATGTTCTAGCTCAGAACAAAGCAATCAATAGGAAGGAAGTATAAATCTGAAGAATTTACAAACTCAATCTTAACAAAATACGAACAATATCAATCTGAATAATTTAGAAACTTAATATGAACAAAATACGAACCTAATCAATCTAGAAGAACTATTCATATTGGATTCATAAATAAAGAATTGGCACAAGATTTCGGAATTATTTTTGAATAAGATCATTGTTAACCAAGCTAGGAATGAAGATACAATTCATAATTAAACAATGACTAAATTGAAGCCCTAATTTGATCTATAAATAGATACTCCAGGCTGAAGAAAAAGATCAACAAAAAATTAGAAAAGACTAGAATAACTCAAGCTAAAAATTCCAAATTCAACTTAGAGTTCAAAGAGAGAAACACTTGTTCTAATGAGAAATATTTTCTAAGTGTTTATCTTAGAGTGTGATAGTCATTGTTAGTGGTGAATTAGGATAAACTTTCGGTGTCACTTTAATCCTACACTTCTTAGTTTTATTATTGCTTTTACTCCAAGTAAATCAACAAGTATGAACCAATTTAATCAAATAATGAAAAAGTTATCAACTTAGTCAAGCACAATTCAACCCACATTCTTATGTTTGCACCTTAAACTGGAATCAGAGCTCGGTCTCAAGCTTGAGTACTTTACAGTGTTTGAGGAAAGATTCAATGACTCAACATGTCTGGATTCAGTGAAGAAGATGTTGGAGAAAGCGTCAACAAACCACCTCTGTTTGATGGAGAACATTTTGAGTACTAAAAGGACAAGCTGAAAAGTTTCTCTATTTCACAAGATCCTGAACTTTGGGACTTAAGATCTCGAACTTTGGGACTTAGTTGAAGATGCTATACTTATGCAAAGAATACACATGGTATGGAGATTCCAATGAAATAGATGGATGTTAATCAGAAGAAGATGTACACGATGCATCATAAGTCCATAACATTTATGATAATCTAATTCTGACCTATCAAGGAAGCAAGCAAGTTCAAGAAGCAAAGGTCAACCTCCTAGTAAAAAAGTATGAGTTGTTCAAGATGGAAGAAAATAAAGACATTGAAAGAATGTTTTCCATATTTTAGACTTTGGTCTCAAGATTAAAGATACTTGAGAAGAGTTATACTATTGTTAATCATGTGAAAAAGATACTAAGAAGCCTGCCAATCAAGTGGAGACATAAGATCAATAACATTCAAGAAGCAAAGGATCTAAATACTCTTAACCTAGAAGAATTAATCAATTCTCTATCTAATCACATGAAATTGAACTTACAAAGGATGAGCCCAAGAAGAAGTAACCAACCTTGGCATTGAAATCCAAGAAAATAAAGTTCTAAAGGAAACAACAAAATCAAATGATGATGATTCAGAAGATCATAACGGAGACTCAGAGGAAGAGGAAATGGCTTTTATATCCAGAAAAGTTCAAAAGACGTGGCACAATAGAAATACGAAATTTCCCAAATATATTCCAAGAAATCCAGTAGAGGAAAAGATGATAAATTTGACAAGAAAAGCATCATCTTCTATGGATGCAATGAACTTGGACACATCAAGTGAGAATGTCCAAATATAGAGAAAGGGAAATATAAGACGAAAGATTCAAAACTCAAGAAGAAGAGTTTGATGGCTACATGGGATGATTCTGATGAATCCTCTGATGATGGAGAGCAAGCAGATTTAACTTTGATGGTTCATACCAATTTTGCCTCTTGATCCAACATAGAATCTAACTTAAGAAGTGAATCAACAAATGAAGAAATTGAGAAATTTTCTAACTTAACTTGAAATGATATAATTAATATTATAAACGACTTCTAGAAAAAGAATCACAAATTGTCTTTAAAACCAAAAATCATTAGGAAAGAAAATGCAAACACAACTAAAGAGATTAATGTTTCAAAGAATCAAAGTTTTGAAGTTAAAACATAAAATGCAACTTTGAAAACTGATATTGTTGAACTTAAGGCTGAAAATCTTACTTTGAAAAGTAATCATAGTTCAATATCAATTGAAAATACCATATGTAACTTCGATAAGCATGAATAAGTATTTCAATATTTTCTTGCTAGTGGTATGAAAAGAAGCAAGTGTGCTTCATTGATTTTTGGAGTTTGTAGAAATGGTAGAAGAGGTATAAGATTTGAAGAAATTGTACCTGAACCTAAACATATTTCCTCTAATATCTTGTGTATCGTTTTCTCTAAAAAAGGCAACTCCAAATTATCTTGTCTCATGTTAAATATAAGAAAAGACAAGAAACCTTTAAAGACTAACAAACCAAAACCCAACAAAATTTGAGTACCTAAGAACAAAATTGTCTATGTTGCAGATGTCCTCAGCAATTAAGTTAAAACACCAATGATGGTACGTGAATAATGGATGCTCGCGGCACGACGAGAGAAAAGTCTATGTTCCAAGAACTAACATTGAGAAAATGAGGCACAATAACTTTTAGATCATTGGTCAAGGTACAATTGGTAATTGTACTTCCCTTTGTATTAAAGATGTCTTGCTTGTTAAAGGCTTAAGCCTAATTTATTAGTCAATTAAGTGATAATAATTATGATATTATATAATCAAAAAACATGAACGGGAATTAGTTAGAAGGATGGACCTACACTCGTTACAGGTTAGAGGGAAAACAACATTTATAAGATAAATCTGTTTAGTCTAGAGAAACAAGAGGTTAAGTGTCTTGTGTTAGTAAATAAAGAGAAATTAATTTGGCACAAAAGATTAGGTAATGCAAACCTTAGATTAATTTCAAAATTGAATAAACCTAAACTAGTTACAAACCTGAAATCATGTATGAAGATTGTCAAAAGGGAAAATGAACAAAGAACTCTTGTACACCTAAGAACTCAATCTCTACCGTAAAGCCCCATGAGCTCTTAAATATAGATATCTTCGGGCCAGTGGAAACAACCTCTCTAAATGGAAATAAATATGGCGTTGTTATAGTGGATGATTACATTAGGTGGATATGGGTGAAATTGTTAAAAAGTAAGCATGAATCCACAAAGTGTTTATCACATTTTGCAAACAAATAATGAACGAAAATGGTCTTAAGATTATAACAATTAGAAGTGGTCATGGAGGATAATTTAAAAAGAAGTTAGTTGAAAGAAAGAACATCCCAACAAAATGGAGTTGTAGAAAAAAAGAATATATCACTCCAAGAAATAGCCAAAACCATGTTAAACGAGATAAATATTGCAAAACACTTATGGGCTAAAGCAATTAAACTGCATGTTATATTAAAAATAATGTCTTAATTATGTCTATATTCAATAAAACACCATATGAATTGTGGAAAGGTAAAAAGCCTAACATCTCTTACATTAAACAATTTGGTTGTACTTGTTATATGTTGAACACTAATGATAACCTTGATAAATTTGATTCTAGATCTCAAAAGTGTACCTTTATTGGATACTCTGATATATATCTAAGGCTTATAGAGTGTTTAAAAGGAAACTAAAATTATGGAAGAATGCATACATGTTAAATTTGATGACAAAAAGATTGACCTTGAAAAGTCAAAGCAAGATGATGATGATGCAGGTCTACCAAAACTAGTAGAAGCAGATGCGGATAAACAAGAAGAACCTAACAAATAATAACATAACATTATTTCAAATGGATGTTAAAAGTGATTTTTAAATGGTTATATAAGTGAATAAAGTCTATGTTAAACAACTCTTAGGTATTCTATTGTTCCTTTTTGTCGCCTTTATATATATATATATATAATGATAATTTATTTGACTTTGTTTATGTGTTTATCTTTTCTGACATGAATAAATAAATTACTTCACATTAGTTGTGAAACCATTTTGTCCATTGTAGTTAACTCTATAGAATGAAACACAAGTAAGGGAGAATAATTTGAATTGTGTTTTCAATTTTTTTTTTATTTAGAAAAAACATCTTAATGTGGCTATACAAAAGTAGAGAACATAGTGCACGTAAAAGAAAATAGAGCAAAGAGACAACAATTTATCCTAGCACTTAGAGCATGGTATGATAGACTTAGTAACTTCTTGCTTAAAATAACTTTGAAAGAGGGGAAGTAGATAATATACTTTTTTAGAAAATTAATAGGAGATGACATTCTTATCATTGAAATTTATGTTGATGACATTATTTTTAGATCTACTAATGACATTTTTTGTCAAGAGTTTGCTAAATTGATGCAGCTTGAATTTCAAATAAGTATGATGGGAGAACTTAAATTCTTCTTAGGGATACAAATTCAACAAAGTCAAAAAGGTATATACATTCATCAAATCAAAATACAAAAGAGCCTTTCACGAATTTTAATATAAGGGATTGCAAACCTATGGTTACACCAATGCACCTTACATGTTCACTTGAAAAAGATGAACCAGACCAAAAAGTTGACCAGAAAGCCTAGAGAAATGACTAGATCCCTACATTAGCATATTGCATCTTAGATATGACATTATGTTTAGTGTATGCGTATGTGCAATATTTCAAGTTGGTCTTAGAGAATCACATTTAATTGTTGTTAAGAAAATCTTTAGATACCTAAAAGGCACTACCAACATTACCTTGTTCTGCAAGAAATCTTACGAGTACAAACTAAGTGAGTATTGTGATTATGATTATGCTAGAGACAAACTTCAGAGAAAAAAGCACAAGTGGAAACTACCCATTTCTAGGTGACAAATTATTCTTTTGGTTAAGTAAGAGACAAAACATAATTTTTATGTCAACAATAGAAGTTGAGTATATTTCAGCAGCTGGTTATAGCTCTTAACTACTTTGGATGAAACATCAACTAAAAGACTACAAGATCTTATAAACCAACGTTCCCATTTATTGTGATAACATTTCTGCCATTTGCCTAACCAAAAACCCTATACTTCATTATAGAACTAAACACATAGAAATCAAACACCATTTCACTTTGGACTTTGTTCAAAATGGTATGCTTAGTATCTAATTTGTAGACACCGAACATCAATTTGTTGACATATTCACCAAACTACTAGTTGAAGATAGGTTTGACTTCATCAAGAAAAACCTAAACTTTACTCTTTTACCTAATAGATGTTTTGCAAACTTTAGAGTAGTTTAGTTTCTTTACTTCAGATAAATTTTATGTTTGATGTTTACATTATTTTCATTCTATTAAAATAAGGGCAAATTAAATAAAAAAGGAAAATTAAATAAAAAAAGGGCAAATTATATGATCAACATGTCATCAACAATATGATATAAATTATTTACAAGAAGATTTGACATAGATTTATCACAAGAAAATATGAATCATTTAGAAGAAGATTTGATCAAGATTTACTAGAAGAAGATATGAATTATTTACAAGAAGATTTGATCATATTTATCACAAAAGATATAAATTATTTATAAGAAGATTTGATCAAGATTTTTCACAAGAAGATATGAATTATTTACAAGAAGATTATTACAAGAAAATGTGATCAAGAATTTTCTAATGAAAAGTATTTTTATATGCTCTGATGAACAATGTTTCTACATGCTCTGATGAACAATATTTTTACATGCTCTAATGAACAATATTTCTATATGCTCTAATGAATAGTATTTCTACATGCTATGATGAACAATATTTTTATATGCTCCGATGAACAATATTTCTACATGCTTTGATTAAAAGTATTTCTACATGCTTTGATAAACAATATCTATACATGTTATGATGAATAATAACTTCAACAAGACTCTGAATCTAAAGCCACTTTTCAAGCCTGCCTCTAAAGTTTATGTTTTAATAACTCTGATGACTTGAACACGCTCCAAAATTCTGCCTCTGAAGTTGCAACAACTCTAAAGATTGTGACACGTTCCAAAGTGTTGCCTCTGATATATGGAACACTCTAAAATTGAAATAACTCTAATAAAGAAACAAATGTGAAGCTGCGAATGTCACTAATTCTAAGTCACATAGCTTTGCATCTACCTCTAACTTTGATTATTCAAGCAACACATCATCTGACTCCAACAGTCAAGTCAATGATTATGATGGAGAAAAGTCAATGAATTTGATAGAAATTGAAAAGCTCTTATAAATTGAGAACAATACTAACTTGGACTTAGTCGTATCCTTACTTCTGAAGATCCAAGAATAAGCCTAGATTTCAATCCCGCTCAATTCAAATCAAGTGTATGAAGGAAGACTCAAGTGAATACATTTGTGAACGTAATCTGAAAAAATATGCACAATATCCTTCTAGAAGAACTACTCAAGATCAAATTCAAAAATAAGAAATTGCCTAAAGGTCATATTTTCAAACACATCTTCCAAAATTATATTTGAAGAAAATTACAGTTGACCAAGCTAGAATGGAGTTACGACTCAAAATTCACATGGGAATAAATTTAAACCCTAATTTCATCTATAAATAAAGGATCAAGGCTGAAGAAGAAGGAAAACACAACAATATACAAAGACTTGACTTGTAGGATCAAAGTGTTGTGTGCCTTCAACAATCTGGGTTGTTAGATTATATGGAGAACACTTGGCTAGTAGAGTCAAGGTGGTTGTGTTCCTCAAAAGGTATGTTGTTGTCAGGTTGCTTTAAGAAGACTGACTTGTAGGGTCAAGTGCTGTGTAGTTCAAGGAGTTGAATTAGTGGATTAAATTCTTGTAAGTGAGGGGACTGGACGTAGCTATCAATTTGGTGGCGAACGAGGATAAATTGCTTGTGTTACCTTACTCTTGCATTCCTTATTTTTATTACTACTTCTGATCTAAGTCATCAAACCCAAATCAGTTTTAATCAAAGAATTAAAAAGAATCCAACTTAGACAAACACATTTCAACCCTTTTTTTCGTCTTTGCGCACCTTTAGAACATAACTCTGAACCGAATCCAACAAGGGAAGACTTACATCTGAGTGTCGATGACAACAATGCGGTTGGAGCCCAGTTTCACGATTGGGTTTTAGGGGCGAGAAGAAAACTCAACAACGATGGCTAGAAAATGAGTGCATCAAGTCTAAACTCAGACACAACTCGCACATAACGATGATGTAGGATGGAGACGACAACGGAGGCTGTGCGAAAGGTTGGTGGAGATACTGCCAAGGTTGGTGGAGATGCTGCAAAAGAGTTTTTTTTTTTTTTTTTTTTTGCAGGGAGTGAAGTTGATAATAACAACCAATCAAACCAAGCCCTCTTTTGACAACATTGATATTCACATTATATATGAAAACCAAGAGAATAAAAAATAGGTAGTCACGACAAAATAGAAACCAAGAACAAAAATGGAAAAAAAGAAACAAAAATTAAAATAGAGCGGATGGACGAAAATGAGAACTCATTCATTGTATTTGTGTGACTGATGTTGAGAGAAAATTTATGGCGTGGTTGACGTCGACGATGGGGTTTCTATTGTCGACAGTTGAAGGTAGGGGTGGTTGGAAGAATAAGAAAGGTTGGAAAAATAGGATAGGTCATCGGATTGAGTCCATAGGTTCAAACTGTTTAATCAATTACCCTAATCCAATATAAGCAGGTTTCAATTGGTTGTGTTGGTTCTGATCCAAAAGTGACTGGATACGGGTGAAAACCAGGTTGGTATGGGTGGCCAGGTTAGCGAGTCCACCTGCACCCACATACACCCCTAGAAAACAAGTTATTTTTTATGCGCAACCCGCAAATGAATGAGTTGGTTCGGATTAAATGAAAAAATTTGAATTTAAATCTCAATCAAATTGAAAGATAATTGATTGGTACAGGTTCGTCAAAACCGGCCCAATCAAACCCACATACACACCTATATGCCCATATATGTAAAAATATGATTAGAGATCCATTGACTTCATGAGTTACTTTGAGATAAGTCACTAACTAATTATAAACAATGAATTTTACTAATCCAACTATCAAATAAAAAAAAAATTATTGAATATATTAATTCCATAAAATTTTAAAACCATTTGATAATTCAATAAATAACTCCAAATAAATATATAATAAACTTTTAAAAAATATAAATAAAATCCATTATTGGATGACTTAATTACAATTTTTTATTTATGTAAAAATTTGTATATTTGATCATTAATATATTAATAATTAACGATTAAATAATAACATTTATTATTTAAATAAATTTTAATAAAATCAAAATTATTTTTGGGTTCAAGAAATCCTATATATATAGAGAGAGGAGACAATGAAAGCGGTTGAAAAGGATTGTGATGCTAACGAGTCATGTTTTAAAAAGAGTATTAATTTCTCTCTACTACACCAAATTAATATCTCTGTGTGTTTGTATCTTTTTGGATTTGCAGGCGGCTTAATGCATAATTGCATATACCCACCTCCCTCCGGTAATACTGTGCTTTTAGGCACGTGATATTATTGCTTTTTTGCTTACCCCAGGATGGGCTTGCATGAGAATGATCCGCAGTATTCATCAATTTTTACTTCATGTGACGTTTTTCAATATATATGAATCGTGTTATTATTCCACAAATGGAAGGTAAACAACAAGTGTCGTAATAGTCTTTTCGTCTTATTTTAATTATTTTATTTTAATAATAAAATAAGTTTTATTTACTTAAATATTTTATTAATTATAATTAATTAAGAGATTTAATAAATAGAGATATAATAAATAAATAAATAAATAAAATATTAATAAACATATATAACTAATATTGTATTGATTTTGTAAAATAATAAATAATTTTGCATAAAAGATAAAACAACAATGAAACAATTAAAATAAGATGGAGGGAGTAATTAATATTATATTGATTTTGTTTTTTCTCTATTATTCATTCAAATAATATTTATATAAAAAAGTGAATTAATAAAATTTGATATATTTAATTTTAATCTCTCGTAATTAAATAAGACTATAGAGTGAATACCTAATAATAATCTCAGTACGAGAAAGTTGGTCACAGTCATTTGAGTGTATAATTTATTTTTGTGTATGCATCCAAATGGTAGTATTTTCCGCTCAATACATTAGGGTGATTCCCGTTTTCCTTTAAAATTGTCACCCCTTTCAAGAAGAAGAAAAGGTAATCTCTCAAATATTAAATTTGTAATTTGAATAATTTCTTATTAATTTGCTATGTTAATTATCATCGTAAAAAGAAGTGACTACCTAGTTTAAATCTACACTTTCTTTTTTTGAAATTTTTTAAAAGGATAAATGAGTAACTAAGTTGATAAAATAAAATTAAAATTTATTAGATCTAATAGTTATATTCAAGTGCTTAAATATTATTTAAGGTGGAATTGATCGGAAGTATATATCTAAATTCAAACCCTATTTTAATATTCTTGGTTCAAAATTTACTTACATCTCAACTAAATTTTAAATGATTAAAACCTATTTCTCTTGATAATTAGAGGGTTATAACAATAAATAAAATAAAATTGTTGATGAATCTCATATGGCATAATGTAGGGACATAAATATAATTTCTAAAATTAATAAATATAACCCAAATCTTGAAAACTTTTTTTTTCCTATACAGAAAATCACTAAAACTTTATTGATGAAAGCAACGTAACCAAGGGGTTGTCTTAAGAAATTAAAAAATGGAATATAATGGTATAATTATTAGTAATAAAAATCCAACCAAACTGACCATGAAGGTTGGACCCATAGTAGAGCCGGCTAAATGGACAACCCTATGAGCAAACGCCAAACCAAACAATCTATCTCTCTCTCTCTCTCCCTCTCCCTCTATGGCTCTATATATTCATAAAAACCCTTCTCTCTTTTGCTTCCATCATAAACATAAATATAATATTATCAAACTTAGTAAAACTTTACATTTCTCTTTATATATCCATAGAGTCAAAGATGGCAAGGTCAAAAACCACATCAAGTGAAGAAAGTGATGAGCAAGAACTTCAAACCAAGAGATCTTATGATTGCACATCTTGCAAAAGAGGTTTCACTAACGCAAGGGCATTAGGAGGCCACATGAATATTCATAGAAAAGAGAGAACAAATTATAAGGCCAATCTAATCACACACAATTCCATGTGCTCATCATCTTTTGTTCCTATTGTTTCAAGCCAACCCTCAACATATTATTGCCTTTTGGAACCTACTACGAACTATGAAATTTATATTCATCCATCAACAACAAACCCTAGAAACCCTTCACCTGACTTTCAATATGATTTTCTTAACACAAGCACCGACTCTTTGATGGAAACCAATTTGAGCCTTCAAATTGGTTCAAGTAATGAGGGTAATGATCAAGTTTGGAGAGGAGTTGACAAAGATGGTAAAGGGGTGAACCTAGAGCTTAGGCTTGGTCATGATTCATACTCAAACTACTAATCAAGCTATATATATAATTGTAATATAGTACAACAAGCTAACGATATTCATTAATTCAAATTGTAGAAGATCATACTTTATTTCTTTTGAACATATAATTTGATCATTATATTTTTAAGAAATTTATAATTTACTCAACTAAATTTTTTATTTCTTTTTATAGAATGAATGCTAATTTAATTTAGCTAAATACAAAATTAATATTTTGATTAAAAAATATGATGTAAATGTATGTAATGCAGTTCAATTAGTGACTCATTAAGTGGCGAAGCTAACATTAATTTTGCGAGGAGGCTAAATATATACAAAAATTTAATATATCAAATTTAACTGATTAGTACAAAAATTTACAATTTTTCTCTTAATTATATAAAATGTGAATTAAAGCACCACAAAAAATAAGAAAAACTAACATAGTAAGAAAGTTGAGATTAATAACACCCCAAATAATAAAATTTATCTATAATTAATTTGTACTTTTAAATAGACTAAAAATATTTTTTTTTCAACGTAAACAACCAAGTTATATGTAAGAAACTCATCGTATAATTTATTTATGACTTTTCTTGAAAATTTTCATTGATAACAAATAACGATCTCTATCTTTAGAGATTGAAAGTGATAAAACAAAAGGAATAGATTTAACAATCAAGTAAGGATTTTTTGACTTTTCAATATTTATTAATTTTTGACAATTAAATTTAATCGAAATAGCTAAATATATATTAATGAGGTAGTTAAACATAAAATATACTTATTCACCAATATTCTTCTTTAGCATCACACCAGTGTACAATTTTTTTGGGGTCTTAGACAAACTCAACGTTCAAATATTATTAGCCAAACAATAATTGCAAAAAAAAAAAACCTTCAATGTGTTTGTTTTGAGCATTGTAATAATTTGGTTGATATTTACTTATTCTCAAATTTATCTGTCTCCCAATAGAGTTTGCCCTATATATTATTCATCAAGTACTATATGACCAACTCATGTTGTTTAAATGCGCCGGAGTTTAATAGGGCTGAATTAAAATTAAATACGTGTGGTCTATTACTTATCTCAAATGTAAACAAAATTTAGTAAAGTATATGTAACCGATTTTAATTAAGTGTAGTTTATTTATTTACATTTTTGTAAAATTAAATTGATATTAATAATTATTTTATAATTGTTTTGAGGAGATTTAAATTTCTTCTCTAAGTTATAATGATAAACACCTCATGAACAGATAAAAGCTAAAAACGTATAAGTATATAAATAAGTTAATTTTTATGTAATAAATATAATTTTTTTTAAGTGCTCACAGTTTAAATTATGCATTTATAAGCATGTGAGAATCAGTACACATAATATGTAGCTGTAGTAGCAGTATTATTACGTAGGTTTTCTCATA
>JBBPBR010000005.1:42415145-42506482 GCA_037974775.1 Cicer pinnatifidum
TATGATATAATAATTAATATAAAGTGTAATTTATTTTATTGTTTCAACTATTCTCTAATGATGATAATATTTTAATTTGAGTATTTTGAAAAATAAATATTATTATAATAATAATTTTGAATTTAAGAATTTTGATTATAAATATATTTTAAAAGATTAATTACTTTATTTTATAAAGTATTAGTTTTGAAATATTAATAAGTAAATTGAGTTAAAAAAAAGTGTTAAAAAAGAAACTTTGGTAATTGTAAGTTCTATAAAAAAATAAAAAATAGAGTAAAATGTATTTCATGGTTAAGTCCAAGTAAAACCTAATTAAAGAATTAAAAAAAAATAGAGAAAGAGAAGCCTCCCACGGAGAATTGGAGGAAAAATATAAGAAATTTTATACCGGCGGCGATCGACAACTATGTCAGAAAATTTTTTTCGTTTGCGTTCAAATTTCCGTATGTTGTTTTATACATTTAGTTAGTTAATTAAAAACACTTTCTTAGATTTTTAACCATTCCAATTTCTCTCTAAAATTCCTGAATTCTCCGTTTATAGAATTCATTATTTTGCATCGTTTTTCTTCACCGTAAGTCCGATTTGAGTGAAACTAATGCTAAAACGATCATGTGAAAAGTGGCTATATTATTTACTGATTGGTTTTCTAATTTATGGTAAGATTCTTTGACCAAATTTCGAAATTTATTTTAGAGTGCCTTCTCACAATTTATTTTTAATGTTTACCCATAGATTGTCGAATTAGATCGATTGAAGGACAAATAATCAATTAACAAAGACTGTTTGCTCGTGGAATCATATTCATGTGTGAAAGTTTCGAAATAATGTAATGGGTGAGAAAGCGTTTGAACTCATGAATATAATATATTGTGAGATAAACGGGAAAACCGTATTTTTCAACGATTCATCCGGAGCTCGCTACGTACGACAATAGCCATTTGAGAGATAAATTGATTAATATGAAAATATGAGAATTGTGAGATTAAAATGTGAAATAGAAATGTTTATCAGATATTGATTGATTTAATTTTTGATACTTGTGTGGCATTTGATATTATTGTGATATTTGATTTAATTTTGTTAAATGTGTAACATTTGATATTATTGTGATATTTGATTTATTTTCGTTAAAGGTGTGATATTTAATATTATTGTGATGTTGGATGTCGAATAAATTTTATGTATATGTTTGATTAGACAAATTTAGGTGGTGCGATAATAAAAGATGGGTGCATTTTGATAAGTTTATGTGATTATGATGATGTATAATTAATAATAATGATGTTATAAATTTGTGAGAAGTCTATGTGATGATGTATGATTGATGAGAGTAATATTATAAGATTGTGATGAGTTTATGTGATGATGTGTGATTAATGATAGCGATGTTATGAATTGTGATGAGAATGAAGTAACCACATAGTTGATGAAATAATTGTGATTTCAATTTTTGTTTGAGATGACGATCTTAATGGAGTATCATAGGTCAACGAAGGGAAAAAATAAATATTGAGAATTTATGAAGTGGAGATTATTTTGTCATCATATAGGTAGGGTCTGACAAACCAAGTGATTCCGGGGAAGTACAACTGAATGAACTTGATCGTGGCGGTCTGCTGTTGAGCCTTAAGGCAAGATTGTTAGCACTCTAAATGTCGAGAGCTACCATGCAACACACGTTTACCTCGACTATCGCATATATGTGTTTCGGGTTGAGTTGAGGGGATCTATGAGGACAATGCCAATTTGAATTGTTCGTCCACCAGGATGGTGGTATAGTATCAAGCCTCCTAACCAAGTACTTCAGAGTTAGAATGGTACCACATTGCGAAGTAGAGTCTAAGCTCATACATAAAATTTCATTTTCTTGTGATTGTTGTGTTGTAATTGATGCATTGTACTTATTTAATTTGAATGTTACCACATTGAATGGTACCACATTGTTTTGTTTCATTTACTTATTTAATTTGAAATGAATTTTTGTATGAAATCCTTAGAAGTACTAGTAAGATTTTAGAATTAAATCAAATAATTATACTTAAATCAAGTTTATTGAGATTGTACTATTTTAATGGAGAAAATAAGTTTAAAGTATTCCTTTCGATTTTTGAGAAACGTGATATCCTAAATTGAAAATAATTTTTTTATTTTCTTAAAAACAGATTTTTATTTATCCGCTGCAAATTATATAAAAATATGATATAAATTATTATATATATTATTTTAGAGATTAGGATATCACAGTTTTACAATTCAATTATCTAGTCTTCAACTTCTAAGATACGAGATTAAAATTAGAAAAAGACTGGACTACTGACGAAGAGTCACACTCCATCCAAAGGTGTAACCAACTTTTAGAGTAGATCTATTTCTCCCTTTGTATTAAAAAGCTTTCTAGAAATTTATTTGGTTTTGTCATTTCTATCAAGAATTAACTTACATGCTAAGAACCATTGATATTTCAAATCCAAGAATATTGATTGAACTTATTCATTGATAAATAGTACAATCCCTCTAGATCAAAATTTTCTTAAGTACCATTTGTTAAATTTCTAAAACATAAAATTGATGTTTTCATCTCCTGCCACAATGACCGGCAATACTGACATGAAAAGCACGGTGACAACCATTAATGGCATGATTTGATGGATTTGAAGTAATGAACTGGATTTTTAAGGCAAAAAAACTGTTTGATTATTGTTTACATGGAAAAGGATGTAGTTCCATGGTTCCTAATGATTCTCATAACCAACCCTTTCATTCATGGACCCCTTTCACCATATTCATAAAAATGGAATTTGGACCGTCACCATATGAAATACCCCAAACACCAATTACCCACACCTCAACCAGAATCAAATATCCCAAATACTCAAACCAACCTAGTAAAAAAATATAACCTAAGATGAAATGCTATTAATAGTTTTTATTTTATTTCACTAACTTTGTTTATATTTTATTTCAGAAAAAGTGTGCTTCCATAATAATTGTTATATTCCATGTTTAATAAAGATAATTTTATAAAATTGTTACATACTATGAGAGAGATAACTATATAAATTAAAATTATCATCATTATTATTATTATTATTATTATTATTATTATTATTATTATTATTATTATTATTATTATTATTATTATTATTAAATTTACATCTAATAATCTTGTAGTTGATTCGAATTCAAGATACTCCTTTCCTCTATTTTAGTATATATGGATTATGCATCTAAGTTCTTTAGAACAAAAAAGTTATACTTATATCAAAAGCAATATGAACTTTCTGAATTAAAAATATTTCTTCCGTTTTATGGTGAATATCATTTTAGCAAAAGAATATTGTTTTAAAATGAATGTTATTTTTAGTTTTTAATATAACGTTTGATTATTATTTTTTCAATTGTATCCTGTAATTAATATTTTTTGTATACATCGTTTCAAAAACATTAGGATCGACTTATCATTTAGGATAGTGGAAAACACCAATTATCAAAAAGAATAATTTAATAAAATTATTATCTTTAATTTATAATTATTTCTTAATAAGAACAAAAAATGACATTCATCTACAGAACTAGAGGAAATAACAAAGTTTCCATCTACAAAACTAGAAGATGTACTTAACAATAAAAGGACAAGTAATGAAGAACCATTTACTATTCAAAGTTATCAGGAACCTAAACTGGGATGGAAATTTAAATCATCACTTCCAGGCTCTTTGATCATTAGAAACTTAATTGATTTTATGATGACCAGGTTTACTTATAAAGAAACTTCAATGTTCGGGATCTTGTCTATAATCGAGCCTTCCACAATAGACGAAGCTCTATTAGATGATAGATTGATTATGGCCATATAAGAAGAACTAAACCAATTTAAGATAAATGATGCTTAAGATCTTGTATCCAAATCCAAAGCAAATAAGCCAATCAGAACCAAGTAGGTATTTAGAAACAAGTTAAATAAAAAAGGTGAAGTAGTAAAAAAATAAAGCTAGACTTGTAGCTCAAGGCTTTAGTTAGCATAAAGGTATTGATTTCACATTTTTTTTTTTCATGTGGCAAGATTAGAAGCAATCTAGATTTTACTATCGTTTGCAGTTTTTAATAAAATGACTCTATATCAAATAGACGTAAAAAGTGAATTTTTAAATGGTTAAATAAATGAAGAATCGTATGTTAAACATCTAGGCTTTGAGGATAATGAATTCTCATACCATGTTTTCAAACTAAGGAAATCCCTTTTGGTCAGAAATAGACTCAAAGAGCTTAATAAGACAAACTAAGCAACTTTCTATTAAAAAAGATTTTAAAAAATGCCATGTTGACACTGGTTTATTTAGAAAATCATCTAAGAATAATTTTCTCATTATCGAAGTATATGTTGATGATATAATATTTGGTGCTACTAATGAATGGTAAACTTGTAAAGAGTTTTCTTATTCAATGTAAAAGATGAGCATAGTGGGAAAACTAAAGTTATTTCTTCCAAATTCATCAAAGCTCAGATGGAGTACTCTTTCGTCAGACCAAATATACTAGAGAACTTCTTAAGATATTTAAGATGGATGAATGGTGTAAGACCCATTACCAGTTGTTTATAATATGGTAGCTAGATCCATACACCTTAATAAAACATAGGTGAATTATAATGAATAATATGTTAGAATCACCAACATAACTGAAAACTACATTCACGAATATAGTTTACCACTTGTTCAACTGATTCATAAAATATTACATCATGAAAATAAACTACAATTGTGTGATTACATTATAAAATAAAAACATCAAATTTTAATTCTACAAGTCTGGAAGTGATCTTGCTAAACTCATGTTCCTCTAGATTCTAAATAAAAATAAATTGGGTGAGATGAAAGTATTTTAGTGAGCTCTAAAAATAAATGGAGGGAAAATTTTAAAATATTTATTTCAAAAATATGCATAAAACATGAAAATATTTTGCATTTCATGCTAAAGCTCTCAGCTTCAATTTTCATAAAAGCTTAACTTACAGCATTATTTCTTTCTTAATAATTCTAAAAAATATATGCATGTCCTCAAATATTTTCCTTGGAATAAGGGAAAGTCACCCAATTATATATACATATACATAATGTAGATCATCAAGTTAATTGAGACCTGATAGATAAAAGTGGTCTGGTTAAATCTCAATCAGTGTCTTGATTGTTCTCCTTTACTTGTTATTCCATGTCATGATCAACCTGAATGTCCTAACTTGAATAAGGCAATGCATGACCTGATTAAAAAGAGTGCAATGCACTTGAGATGTTATGTGTGTACTACCTTTGTAATGTTATGTATGCAATATATCATTCACCTATAAAACTTATAAATAACTTAACAATATATTAAAAATCAAGTGGGAGTCAAATCCTAAGTCCCTGATCAGGAGATAGAACCAGAGGCAAACCTAGTCAGAGACAAAACTCCTGACTAGAGGTTGCACATTATGGAGTAACATATTAGAGGCAACATGACCAAAGTCAAGCTCTGACCAGAGGCATCATGATCAGGTGCGCATGGGTCGGAGGCAACATGATCAAAGGCAAACTCTAATCAGAGGCAACATAACTAGAGTTAGAGGATAGGTGACCAGAGGCAGAGTTAGAGAATATATGACCAGAGGTAGGGTAAGAGGTTACATGACCAGAGGCAAAATTAGAGGATACATGACCAGAGGCAGATGATAAGTGATCAAAGGCAAAATAAGAGGATATGTGACTAGAGGTAGAATCAAAGGATATGTGACCAAAGGCATAATTAGAGGAACTTGGATCAGAAGCAGCATGATTAGAGGAAAAATAGAAGGGAAAACAACATAGGTAAAATGAAATGAAAAACAGAGGAAAAATACCTGACATCATAAAGCAGCTAACAAAGGCAAAAATAGAAAGAGAAATCAAAGGCAAAAATACGTAGAGTTGAGAAATTGCATCAAAGGCAACATGTCCAGAAACGTAAGTTAATCATCAGAGGTAGAATACCCAAAATCATGAGTTAGAAATTAGAGGCAGCAATTAAAAAGAACACTAGAGGAAAGAAAAAGAGAAGGCACTAGGGGAATACATATTCATTCCCATTGTAAGCTACACATCTAAACAATCCTTAATCGAATTTGTCATAGATTCCTAACTAACTTATCAGCATAATCATCTCACAATTAAAATAACAATATGCATGATAATTAAACACAGTTTTGTGTAGATTTCACAAACACCTACATGCTTAAAGTTCCACTTTCTCACTTTCTCTGAATTTTTCTAACCCTTTTTACCCATAAACAATTTCACTAGTAAATGAATAATTTTAAATTAACTTAACCTATAATCCCTTATGCTAATATTATTTAATGTAAAGAACTCATAACTTTTCACTAAGAAGAAGAAGGTTATGGGCCAAATCAGTTCTCAACTCCTCTTTAATCCGGGTTCCTTGCTTTAGTTCAAGTTCTTCTTGTATGGGTTGTGGTTTCCTTGTTTCACTGATCTTAGTCGATTCTTAATGATGGAGAGGCATAATCCCACATGCAAGACTACTGAGCACATTTGAGGGACTTTAGTGAGCTTTTAGTCTTGGATGATTTGCAAAATAAGGAAAATTTGAGGATTTGGAAGAAAAAGTGAACAGTAACAATTGGGTTATCGTTCAGACTGGTTTCGGGAAGGAGAAGTGAAAATGAGAGAATGATTGAATATTTTTCTCAGAAGAATAAAAATGAGGAAAAATAAATAAAATCTCATTTTTATCCCCTTGGACATTCTCCATATTACCTTTTTATCCATTCCTATTTTAATTAAAATTCTTTATTTCTAAATTAATATATTAATACTTTGACTATCCCTTTATTTTTAACATATTTTAATTAAATGGGTTATTACAAATTGAACCCCATGTTTGCACCTATGCATCCCATATGTTCTTTTGATATGGATGAATCAGGTAAAAAAAAAAAGTGGATCAAAATGTATACAAAGGGATGATTAGCTCTCTTCTCTACTTAACTGCATCTAGACCTGACATTCTATTTAGTGTGTGTATGTGTGCAAGATTTTAGTCTAACCCTAAAGAATCTCATTTAACTGTTGTTTAAAGATTTTTTATATATCTGAGAGGCACTACTAATTTTGATTTGTGTTATCAACCATCATCTGAGTACAGTTTAGCAGGTTTTTGTGATGTTAACTATGTTGGAGTTAGAAAGGAGAAGCATCAGTGGTAGCTGCAAATTCCGTGGTAAAAATCTGATCTATTGGTCAATCAAGAGATAAGGAACCATTGATTTTTCTACAGCTGAAGCATAATATATTTCAACAGTCAGCTTTAGTACTCAATTGTTGTGGATGAAACATCAAATAGTAGACTTCAAAATTAATAACAGTAACATTTCTATTTTCTGTGATTATACTTCTGATATATGTATAACTAGAAATCCAATTTTACACTCAAGGGAAAAACATATAGAGATTAAACATTACTTCATAAATGACTACGTCTAGAAGGGCATTTTAATCATGAATTTATTTGACATTGATCGTTAATGAGCATACATTTTTACAAAACCTCTTGCTGAAGACAAATTTAACTTCATAAAGAAAATTTTAAACCATCAATTTAAAAATGAGTGATGTTGAAATCCCTGTGTGCCTATGCTTCTGGTAAAACAAAATTGTCAGTTAAACATATGTATGCTTCATTTGATGTATTGAATTTTGCATTTGTCTATAATTTTTTAAAATTCAATTTATGTTAGATATGATTAATTTTCTTGAAAATTGTGTGAGTTCAATGATTTTTTGATACATGTGGTCTTTGCATATTAGCACGTGCAATTTATCGTTATTCACTTTTAGAAATACAAACATTTAATAAAAAATATCTACACTAAAATCACTCACTACTCTCACGTATTCTTTTCCACACTTTTCAAATCTTAGAACGTCACTGAAATTCTCCTAAATTCTTTTATAGCTTTGAGTTTTGTATCTTCTTCTGTCCTCAGTACCTTTTCTTATGCACCCACTATGACATGTAATATGGATCAACTTGATACTCTAAATTAACTTCAAATTGATTTCACAAATCTCGTTGAGAAGAAGTTTGAATTCATTGAAGATTTTGCTAATATTGGATGGACTGAGTATTTCAACCTAGATCAATCGTATGCTCTAGACGTTTTAATTAAAGAGTTATGGAGGTTCGTTGAGCAAACGAAGATGGAAAAGTCTCTAGTGTGGTTTTAAGGCTTCCTATCAAAGTTACTCAACCAACCATTGTTGCTATCACTAAATGAATGGATGAAGGCATGCTAATTGAAATTAGATATGAATCAATATTTATGTCCTCTAACATCAACAAGGAATTCTTTGAAGACCATAAGATCAACTTTAAGTCAGTTCATTTAAATTCCTATGTTGTGGAACATCTCCCATAAGATCATGACAAATTTTCTAAAATTGATACTTGAGCACATAAGGTCTTGTATCATCAACTCCAAGTCATGTATAATCAAGACTAGTCATTTAGAAATATTTAAGGATGTATCACTTTGGTCAAGTGATGCCCCTTCGGTCTGCTTCCCTTTGCATGAATAATATCTTTTGTGTTAAAGGAAAAAGAAGATCATGAAAATACCAATGATGATGTAGCTAGCCTCATGTTGAGGAAGAGACAAAAGGTAAATCTCCTTACTAAGCTTATTCATTCTCCTATTAATTTTGGTAGTGGTAGTTGTAATGAAATGATTGAACCTGAAGTTACTGCAACACTATATGAACCCCTCACTAAACACCAAACTCCTACTCCTATCATTATGTACCCTAAAAAAAAAAATGTACCCTAAAAAAAAAAATCCACCCCTCAAATGAAATGTTTGAGGCGACCCTAGTTGAAAGACATTTAGGCATATATCAAACTCTTATCCTCTTAATACAAAATTTTCTACCTTAGAACCATCCCTTTCCCACACTATCCTCTTAATACTAATTTGGGTTTATTATAAAAACTATACTTAAGAGAATTAGTTAAAGCTCATTTTTTTTAATATCATCCACATAAAATTGAACAAAAACATATAAATATAATGGCTATAATATTTTCACACTTTGATTTTTTCACACGAATTTTTATGGAAATGAGTCATTAAAGAAAATGTTAGAGGGTACAATTCATACACCATACAAATGTTTACCACTAATCAATTTGTTAAATTTAGTTTTCTTTTTAAAATTTTTTTAAAAAAAAATAGGAAAAATTATAATATATTAATTTAAGTATATTATCTAAACCATACATGAGAGAATTATTTAAAATTAGTTTTTTTAATATCATTGACATAAGAAATGAAAAAAATTTATAATCCAATAATATTTCACACTTTGATTTTTTCACATGAATGTTTATGGAAATGAAATGCTAAGTCGTTGAAGCTTATAACTTATACACGAGACAAATATTTATGATTAACCAATTAATTAAATTTAATATATTTTTTTTTATATCTTCTTGGTAAAAAGTAGGATCATTGTAACTAGACCTGTCAAAAAAACCCATAATCACAAGGCCCCCTTTATTAAATTTTTTATTAGGCTCCAAATTTTGAGCCCCTTAATGATTTTTTTTTTTGGCCCCAACCCCCTTTTTCTTAGTTTTTGTGGACCTGGGCCGCATGGCCCTATGGCCCCCTTTTGTTTTCATTTTTTTAGGGTTTCCACTTTCCTCTTCAGAACATGTAAACATGAAACCCTAAATCAAAATAGTGGATTCTCGTTCTCTTCAGTTTCCTCCTCCGTTCATTTGGTTCCGACCACCGTCACGGTGGATTCTCATTCTCTTCACCATTGATTTGTGTTCAGGCCACCGTCACTGATCTTCTGAAGTCATTTACCCATCAAGGTTTGTGGTTACATTGGTTAATTGCTTCTGTTATCGTGATTGTGTTGTGTTCTGTTTGAATTTCATTTGATTGGTATTCTGGTTGAACTTCTGCTAGGTTTATGAGTTTTAAGTTATTGAACTTCTGCTTGGTATTCTGATTGTTTCTAGAATGAATGATTTTCAAGAAATCTTCTGCTGGAATTCAAAACTTAGGACTAAGAGTATCTCTAATAGATTTTTTGTTGAGATTTTTGAAGTTATGAACTAATTCTAAATTGATTTTACTATTAGAGTTGGAATATGTGACTGTTACGAATAGTTGAAGTTTTTTATACAATAGTAGTTTCTTGAAATTGAAAGAGTGTGCTTAAGAGAGGAAGAATGAGATGATAGAGTTGAAAGTACGGTAAGCTTATGATAGAGTTGTATTATTATTGCGTCCTCTTAAAGGCCTAATATTTTACTAAATCCAGAAAAACATGAATGAGCTCTCTTATTTTCTGGAAATCTTGTATAATTTACATGAATTATAGTTTCCTTTTTTTGTAATAAGAATCATAGTACCTGGATGGAAACAAATTTTAACCTTGAAGTTATTTTACAAGCAGTACCTGGATGGAAACAAATTTTAACCTTGAAGTTATGAACAAGTCATTACTCTTAATTTTCCCATTATCAATCAGTTGAATTTATTGGTTTCCAATTTAGTTTCTTCTATATAAATAAATACTCATAATTATTAGGAATCAAGCAAGGCTACAGAGAAATCTCATGTACCTAGCTGTTATAGCTGATTCTCAACCTCAACCACCAACCATGCCTGGTCAGGTACAAAAACTCACACACACACTGTCATATAATTGATATGTTTTATGGTGCTGCAGGGGTTTAAAATCTCTATCTGTATTATCGAAAAATACAATCATATTTACAAATTGTTTGGCTGGTTTTTCGCTGTAAATTTCAAATGCATCCGATGAGTTTACAATATTCTTTGAACCAATAACTATCCTTTAATCATCTTTTATCATTTGCTTAATGTTATACTATTCTTTAAATTTACATTGGCTTTTTCTATGAACTTTATTATTTAGATGTTTTTAAATGCTTTCCTGCTTATGGTTTGCTTTCATAGAAACTTGATTTTGGAATTACTAGGTTATAAATTTAGTTCCTATGATTTTTGTTTAAATTCAGGTTTGAGAAAGCTTGAGTCTCTTAATATTGGATGTTGTAAATTTGTTACGGATTCAGACATGAAGGCTATCTCAGGTATTGATCATAAGATGTTGTGTTTTTAATCACAGTAGTTGTATTTTAAGTTTATGTTGTTCCTTTCTAATTGCTGTTTGATCTAGATTTGTTAAAGTGAAACATAAAATAAATTAAAAACTACTGCAATCTAGATTTGTTAGTTGGATACAGTTGGAGTTAGTTACTAGGATAGTTGTTAGGAACTACTGCAATCTAGATTTTAAATTAAAAACTACTGCAATCTAGATTTTATAATTATAAATGAAAACAAAAAATTTATTGATCATCTATGAGATTGTTTAATTGTATGTTATTTGTTTAAATCCATAGGAACTTCCTTTTAAATTATAGCATGGAGTCTATGGATATAAATGTGAATGTAGAAGATGAAGCTCCTTTTGTAGTATTTGGAAATACTGATGATAAACATAAGAAAACAATATCCACTGTTTGGAATTTTTTTACAAAAATTGGTAAAGATGAAGATGAGATTGAAAAAGCTGCATGCAATTTTTGTAGTACTGAATTTAGTATTGGAAAGAACCCTAATTCTGGGCACAATTAAGGGACTTCTCATCTAAGTCGTCATGTTTCTCATTGTAAGAGTATCATGTTGAACCTTTTTAATCATGATGAACCTCCTAACATGATTAGAATCAACCAAAAAACCCATCGTGAGCTGCTTGCTGAAGCTATTATTGCGCATGATCTTCCTTTTAGCTTTGTTGAGTATGAGAAAATTCGAGTATGGGTAAATTATTTGAATCCTTATGCTGAAATGGTCTGTAGGAATACCATTGTGTCTAATATTGAGAAAATATATAACAAAGAGAAGACTAAGCTTAAGGATATCATGGGTAGGATTCCAAATAGAATTTGTCTTACTTCAGATGTTTGGACAACATCTACTAGTGAGGGTTATATTTGTTTAACCGCTCATTTTGTTGATGAACATTGGAAGTTAAACAGTTGTCTTCTCAACTTTTGTCGAATGACACCCCCACATAATGGTATTGCATTGGAAGCCACTTTGTTTGATTGCTTAAAGCAATGGGGAATAGATAAGAAAATATTTTCTATTACTTTGGATAATGCTTCTTCCAATGATAACATGCAAGACCATTTGAAAAAACATTTGTGTGTACAAAGCAATTTGCTATGTGATGGTCAGTATTTCTATGTTCGATGTTCAGCGCATATACTCAACTTAATTGTTCAAGAGGGTTTAAAAGTGGCCAATGAAGCACTCAAGAAAATTAGAGAAAGTGTCAAGTATGTTAAAAGTTCTGATGGAAGGATGATTAAGTTTAAAGATTGTGTTAATGATGCGGGAATAAGCCTTACAAGTGGTTTAAGGTTAGATGTGTCTACAAGGTGGAATAGCACATATTTAATGCTTGAAAGTGCCTTAAAATATAGAAAAGCATTTGAGTTTTTCCAGGTGGCTGATAGGAATTATAAACATTGACCATCTGATGAGAAATGGGAAAGGGGGGAAAGCATATGTGAGTTATTAGAACCATTTTATGAAATCACAAAATTGATATTAGGATCTTCATATCCAACTACAAACCTGTATTTTATGCAAGTGTGGAAAGTACAATGCATCTTAGAAGAAAACCAAGATAACGGTGATGATGTTATAAGGGAGATGGCCACAGATATGAAAAAAAAAATTGACAAATATTGGAAAGATTATAGTGTTGTACTTGCCTTTGCAGTTATTCTTGATCCACGTTTGAAGGTTCCCTTTTTGAAGTATTGTTACACTTCTCTTGATGCTTTAACTTGCAACGTTAAGATTAAGGATGTGGAGGACAAATTTAGAGCGCTTTATCAAGAATATGTGAATATTTTCCATCATCAAAGTGTTGTCCTCTCTCAATCATCCCAAGATTCTAACTCATTGTCTAAGTCATCTAGAGAGGGAAGCAAGGCTAAGAAATGTAAAATCATAAGTGTGAGGTTTTTTATCCTAAATCATCAACTTTATTTCATTTCAATCGTTCTTGTTTTTAGATTACTAATAAAGGTATTGATTTTCTATACATTGTAGGGTTTTAAAACTTTTCAGAATCAACCTATATTTAACAGTGGGAAGTGTGAGTTAGATGCATATCTTGAAGAAAAGTCAATTGAAGTTGATGAAGAACACTATGAAGATTTTGAGGTACTTCTTTATTGGAAGATTAATGAGAAAAAGTATCATGTACTCTCCTTAATGGCACGAGATGTGCTAAGTATTCCTATCACCACAGTAGCATCAGAGTCTTCCTTTAGTATTGGTGGACGTGTTCTCACCAAATATAGAAGTTCTACTCTTCCTGATCACATTCAAATGTTGATTTGCACTCGAAACTGGTTACATGAATTTTCTGAAAATATGAATGGTATTATTTAGTTTTCTAATTTTTTAATTTTGCAAAATTATCTCATGATTGATTATTTGATTGTTTCTTTTGGTTTTGTTTTCAAGATGAGAATGGATACAATGCTTCTATTGGTGACGAAGAATCAAATACTACTATCATTGACTTATAAGGTGTTTGGATGGAAAAGCGCTGCTTCGTTTTAATTAGTTGATTCTATTGGATAATATTAGTGGATAATGAATTTTTTGTAGACTGTGTTTGGAAGAGGATTGGTATTGTCTTTTTGTGTGGAAAACAAATAACTTGGGCAACAAGGTCAAATCTTGTTGGTAGAAAAAGACTAGGTGTTGAATTTGTTTGGAGTTTTGTTTTTATCTTAGGTTGGGATGAAGGCTCCATCGAATAGTTACTTGCATAGTTCTGGAGAAGGTTGGTTCTCTTCTTTCATCAAACATAACACTGCTTAGTGACTTAGATTGTTTTCAAGGAAGATGTTACTTTTATGTTGTTGAATTAATTTTTCTGGAGTTGTTGCCTTCTTAGTCTTTAATCATTGCATATTTTTTCCTCTCAATTTTCTTTATTCGGTTCTGAATTGAAGTAAAAGTCTAATGTGCTTTTAATAATGTCCGTGTCTGACTTGTTTACGTATTTTGAAAAATCAGCATGCTTGTTTGCAATAAAGTGCAGTAATAATACGACAAATTGTGAAAAAGGGTCAATAGTTTATTTTGTGGTGTTTTATAAAACATGGAATTCAATAGTTTGCATATACTTTTGAATACTTTTGAATGTTTGTTTTGTTTTTATTCATCACTTTGGTGACATAGTATTATGGTATTAGAATTTATAAATTTTAGTGATTGTGAATTTATTTATTTGTATGATTTCTCTTTTAGACACTAAAATATATTATTTTTAACATAAAAATTAGAAAAAAAAAATTGAAAAAAAAAGTTAAAAAAAAAAATCAAAAAAAAAAGTTGAAAAAAAAAATTGAAAAAAAAAGTTGAAAAAAATCGGAAAAAAACATGTAAAAAAAATTGAAATATTTTTTATTTCAAAAAAATAATTAATTTTTTAAGGGGGCCTAGGGGCCCTCTAGGCCATGTAATTTTGGGAGCTTTTTTACATTGGGGGCCTTCTTTTAAGGGGGCCTTATTTTTATAAGATTTTTTGACCCCCTTCAATATGTGGGCTGGGGCCAATATATAAGGGCCTAAGAAATTGACAGCTCTAATTTTAATATAGTACTTTGACTTTATTAAAAAAATCATACACGAAAAAATATTGGTGACAAATATTAGTTAAAATTAATTTTTTTTTAATTTATTTAAAAATGAGAACAAATATAATACAATGTTTATAATTTTTTTCACACTTCAATTTTTTTATATTGTTTTTTGAAAAAGAATTCCTAAAAAAATTGTTGGAACACATATTTCATACACAGATAAATGTTTGTCACAAAATAATTAATTAATTATTTTTTATTAATATTGCCAACTGAAAGTTAAATAATAACAATTATAATAACTTAAATATTTTTTCAAATTTTTCACGTTTATTTTCTTTTCTAGAAATGATTACTAAAAAATCATTTGAGCGTGCAAATTCATATACGAAACTAAATAATAATAAATAAAAATAAGAATAATTATAATATATTAATTTGAGTTTATTATAAAAAATCTTAAAAAAAATTAGTTAAAATTTGTATTTTTTTTTAGCACGAATCTCTTGCTATATTCTAAAATACTATCAATTGTACTGTGTAATGATGATGTAATTAAGTTGGTGTAAAGATATATGTTTCTGTATCTATTTGTTCTATGTATGCATATTTATTTGTGTTCCATGATTCAATTATATTAATAGTCTTATTGTACCAAATTTTCTGATGCTATATCTCAGATAACTAATTTTTTTTATAAATTTTACTTTCTTACTAAAGTTTACTTAATTCTTGATTGTTATATTAAATTGTGTAAACAATCGCAGCGCGAACCGGTCCGTAAACACGGGAATTTTACTAGTTTTATGTATAATCATATATATATAGTTACAGATAAACTATATAATTTGTACAATAAAATTATCATATTATTTATAATTTATAGTATAAATTATACACTAAACAAATATTAATTACAAATTAACTAATTTAGTGGTGGTTATTTACTGATCAATTAATTAAGAGATAAATATGTATTTAATTTTTATTGTATCTCTTGAATATTTAAAAAAAAATTCATGATACACTGTTTATAATTTATAATACAAATCATATACAGGATAAATATTTATTACTAATATATTAATTAAAACACAGTCATTCACAATTCAATTAGTTATGAAAAAGTGTATATTTGATTATTTGTGTATTATATATATATATATATTCTTTATAAGAGAGAATTCTAGAAAAATAATACTTGAGAGATAAACTAAAAATTAATTAATAAATAATTAGTAATTTTGATAAAATAAATAAATTATACATGTATCCATTATTTGAGGAGGATGTTTCTATAGTAAATCATAACTTCAATATCTGTATGATTCATTCATTATAATTTACTATACAAATCAAACAAGATGAATCTTAATCCTAATCAATTATTTAAAAGATAATTTATCTAGGATCAATTACATAAAAGATAAATGTGTAATTGATTGTGTCCCTTGAATATTTATGTCATGAAATGCGAGAAAAACTATACTACACTAATTACAAATTTAATACGAGAAAAACTATACTGCACAAAATCAATATTTATCAGATATCAATCAGTTCAAATATTGACAATTCATTGGTAAACAAGGTTAAAAAGAATTGTGTAATTAACCCATTCACTTTAAAATTCCAAAACCGGTCATTTTTTTTATATTTTCATTTCAACTTCTCAAATTGGGAAAAGTGAAGTGGGTAATTAACCCATTATTCACTTTAAATTTCCATAGCTGATCATTTTTCATTTCCATTTCAACTTCCATTTTGCATGATCATCTATTTATTTTGTCGGTATGAATTATAGATTATTATATGTATGATCAGTGTAATTTATGCTAAAAATTGGATTTTTAACTACTTTTTTGTTCGTCTTATTATACATTTATTTTTATCTTAAAATAGATGATAAATATCACCATAATTAATCCACACAACTGCGAGATCCCAAGTTCGAACCTGAGACATGATGTCAACTTAACAATATCAATATTTTCTTATTGAGCTATGTAAAACCCTTAATTTCAAATTCTAATTTATGTATTTTGGGAAATTTTGTGTTGAATTTCTGAAACGTTTTAGCCAATTTTATGCCATTTTGTGAGTTAAATGCGAAAAATATATTTTTGGAAACCCGATTAAAATTATTTGTCAATAAATAATTTAGATTAATTACGGTGAATCTTTTGTCGAAAGAAAAATTTTCCGAGATGCAACGTTTTTCAGAAAAATTCATCTGTCAATTGAATTGCGGCGAGAGAAGATATTTTTTATGAAAAAATGGTTTGAGAAGTGGTGTGAGGTGATAGGTGAAATGATGAGTTTTATAAAATATCTAGATATTTATTTAGATATTTTATTTATTATATATATATATAAGCATTTAAAAAAAAAAGAAAAAGAAAACATTTTTCCTTGTTTCACGCTACTCCATCTTCTTCTTCCTTTTCTCTTTGTTGCCAAAACCAAAGATAAAAAAACTCAAATACAAACCCTCACTTTTCTTTGACTTCTGAGCTTTATTTCGAGAAGTGACAGAAGGAAAAGTTGTTCATCTCTCCGCTACGATGTTAGTGAGCCAACTTTAGAAGCAACGACACACGCGGAAATTTTATCAGAATTAATAGCGGTGCCGTAATCACTTGTTAAAGCTACTGTTAAGGTAAGGGCTTCTTCCAAACTTTTAGTTTGCATTTATGACATTATTTGTGATTATGTGGAAAAGAAATTTGATGTATTTGAGGTGTGATTTTGTGAAAAATGAATTTAATTAGTTTATGTGTGAATTAGTTGAAATTGAACTTAGTTTGTTTTGAGGTGTGTTGTGTAGTGATTAATGTTGGGTATGAATTGTATGTTCATTATTAATATTATGAATTTTTTTCTGATGTGATTTATGTATAGTGATTAAATTTGATGTGTTTGAGTTACGTAATGAGTTATTTTCAAATAAATGAGTTTGAACTGAAGTTGATATTTTACGAAAAATTAGAGTTGTTAAAGTTATGAAAAAGTTTAAATTTTAATTAAGTTAAAGAGTTTGAGCAAAAAGATAGATAGAAATAACAATGGTTAGAATTTAAAATATTACTCTTTTAATTACTCATGAACTGAGTTTAAAAAAAAAGTTTAGAGTATTTTATTAACTCAAAAATATCGGTGCTTTAATAGTCGAGTATGTGTATGTGAAATTTGGACAATATTTGTTTTATTTAGTTTTAAGTAAATAATATAGATTATTTGGTTTTAAAATTTTGGTGTGTGAGAAAGATTTAATTTTGGGAATTTTGTTGTGTTTGGATTAGTTTTATTGTGAACAAATTGTTATAAATATTCATATTTATGTAGTTAGCTCCTTGAGTCTCGCAAATGAATCGAGATCGTTGGCGCCGAGTTAGCGGTGGAGAGAACTCTGATAAATTAATGTTGTTGTGGTGATTTATGATTAAAAATATTGGAGATTGAATATGGGTGATTAATGTTTGAAAATTATGGTGATTCATGTTTGGTGAAATTGATGTGTTCATAATTAATATTATGAATTTTTTTGAAGAAGTTTATGTGTGAATTGGTGGAAAATGAATTTAATTCAATTTATGTGTAGATTGAATTTGGAGATGTGATTTATGTGTGTTTGTGGAAATTAAAATTAGTGTGAATAATTATGTTTGAGCATGCTCTGTGTTGTATCTGAAAAATCATTAGTGCTAAATGAGAATTAAAAATGGGGAATCTTTTAATAGCTGCATTTACATAATGATTGTGGTGAAAAGAGTCAGAGTATGTTCATGCATTTCATAGGACATGGTGGCCGCGATGGGGCCATGCTGATAGTGGTGACCGTGATAGGCCATGGGATGATGCCATGTAAATTGTTGGTTCATCTTATCCTTGCGGCGATTGTCGCGTCGTGCTGATCTGTGAGAGATTGCACTCTAGAATGTGTTGATCTGTGAGGGATTGCACTCTAGAAAATCGTGCTGGTCTGTGAGCGACTGCACTCTTGTATGTTGTGCTAATCTGTGAGAGATTGCACTCTAGAATGTGCTGATCTGTGAGCGATTGCACTCTAGAAAATTGTGTTGGTCTGTGAGCGACTGCACTCTTGTATATTGTGCTGATCCGTGAGAGATTGCACTCTAGAATGTGTTGATCTGTGAGCGATTGCACTCTAGAAAATCGTGCTGGTCTATGAGTGACTGCACTCTTGTATGTCGTGCTGATCTGGGAGCAACTGCACACTAGTAAATTATGTTGATCCGTGAGAGATTGCACCCCAGTAATTAGTACTGGTTTGTGATATGCGGTACAATTATGATTTACGCCCTTTCGAGGAGGGTTTTAGTTGGAATTCCGAAAATCATGCATTTTGGCATATATGCATTGCATTAGAGTGCTTGACACGCGAGTCATGTTTATTATACTATGATGATTGTATATACATATTCGGTTGTTGTTGTGATTTGCCGTAATTGCTTAGAGATGTGAAGTTGGGTTGATTAAGTTTTGATGTACTTATGTGTTCATAATTGATGTTATGAATATTCGATGTGTAATTGAGGTGTGAATTTGTGGAGATTAATTTGGTGTTAATTATGTGTTCATAATTGATAATATTAATGTTTGAAGTGTTGATTGATTCAGAGCCATTTTAGAACTGAAAATCTGCATTTTCTCAGTTGTATTCGGCTACGACATTGTAGTTTGTTAAAACTTCATTTTTCAACATTGTTTATGCATTTTTTGGACATATGAAAACCCTTTCGAGGAGTATGCTAAGAAGAAAGGTTATTTTGAGCATTTGAAAATATAAGAATTTTACTATGTGATATTTGTTAATTTCGGTTGGTGACATTTACAATTATTGTGGAAATCTGAGCTTTTCCCTTAGATGAGAACCAGGATCATCCTACCAGTTAGTACCCTGGAGATGGGAAAGTAGTTAGTCATACCTGACCGAAGCTATGTCAGAAGGATCTTGCGGGGCGCGTGGAGATCACCCAGGTTGTATAGCTTTTTGTAGCATGATCAGATTAGAGGGTTGTATAGGGTTTAGTTGTCTTTCTTTTGTGGATGTATTTATTTCAATTTGAAAGAGTGTACCTATACCTCATATTGTCAGCTTGACTTTTATTTTCATGGGTCCTTGTACCATTTTTTTGATGCGACGTGGGCAAGTTAAAATTCTAGGTGCAGTGCTTTTGTACAGGTGTCTGTCGAGAATACTCCAGGGGTATGAGCTATGTCTGATATGTCTCATATCCCCGATGTATTTTGTCATGTAAATACTTTGGGTTTGTATTTCAAAAACTATTTCCGCTGCTTGTAAATATTGTTGGCTTTTGTCGTTATGTTACGACTTAAATATTTCATCCAAAAGTATTTCCTTTGTTTTATTTTTTTGTTTTATTTTTTAAAAAAAATATACACTCGTGCTGTTAAAAATTTGGGTGTTACAATTTAGAACTTAAGAAACGTCCGACTTATTATATATATTCCATCACTAAAATTATTTCTAGAAATTAATATTTATTTGTTTTCATTTAAACTATTCAATTTACGTGTAACGACGCAAACTTGTACAAATGCCCTATTATTTTTTTAATTTCTTGTATTATTTTCACACAAACACACACGCACGCACGCGCACGCGCACACTCACACACACACACATATATATATATATATATTAAAAAAAGATAATTTCTACTATAATTAATTCATTCAAGTGAAGTTTCGAGTTCAAATCCGTGACAAGACGTCCAATCTAACAATGTCAGTATTTGTTAGTTAAAGTAAGATTTAAGGACCCCAAAATGCTTTTTTATATGTGTGTTTTTTAACTCTAACGCACTATTTTATAAATAAAAGTGCTAAGAATATTTTATTTTCAACACTAACTCTCTTATTGAATCAAACTCATATGGGTTCTACCGCTTTATCTAAAACCTATTTTTAAAGACGCGGAATCTACATCAATTTCATTCAATAAAATAATAAATTATAGAGTAAGTATTGGAAAGAAAATGTTGCAACAATAATCCTAACATGTAATTTAGGGACAATTTTTAAACGAAGAAGATTTTTTTATGTAAAAAAGAAAAACTTACCTCAGAGTAGAGGCAATGTTGATATTTTATCAACATTTTTTGGACAGTATTATTATTGGAAAGAAAACTATGTTTTAAAGCATATTAGATAGAAAACTTGGAAATTGAAATCTAAAATGCAATTAATGAAAAATATTAGGAGATTAAATAAAGATATATATTTTAATTCAACTTTTATGTTAATTAATTTATTATTATTTTCAATTTATACATTTTGTTTTATTTAATCTCTATATTTTCTAATGGAATGTAGCTCTAATAACATGGAGTTGGTCGAGTTACAAATAAACTCGTTTTTTTTTTTTAACGATTTTTTTGTTAATTGGCTGCCGTTATTTTTTATCTCCTTTTTAATTTATATGTACTAATTTAAATATTAGTAGTTAAAAGATTGAAGAATATTGTTAGCGTGAGATTTCAAAACTGATATTAATTGGACCCTAACTGTCCCCAAAATAAATTAAAAATAATAATTAGACCCTATAATTTCATTATAAATAAAAGTATATATATTATTTCTTAATTTTCATGACATATATAATATATGTTAATTGTTTAATAGTAAATAATATATTTGCTTGAATTATAATAGTGGTATAACATTAAACATTGAAACTATTTCTTTTTTTTTTTTGAACCATATTTAATATTGAAGATTAGATATTTTTAAACATTAATTATCTTATAAAAATAATATTAAATTAAGTAGACTTATATAAATAAATATTATTTTCTTTTTATATAACTATTTGATTTTCAATAAAAAGAAGTCTTAGTAAAAAGACATTTTAGGTCCAAAAACTCCTCACGTAAGAATGTGGACCCATTTTGTTGTCTTTCTCTCTCATCACCCACTCACACCTTTTTATAAACTCCCTCCGAGTCATTTCACTTCATTACAAGTATTCCTCATCGAGAAACAACGACGCTATTGCTCAATTTTCATTGTTTTCTAGTTTGCATTTTCTTCATTCATTTCCAAAAAAAACACAACACATTGCTCAATATCATCAACTTTCTTAAATTGCGGTTAATTGCAATCATGTCATCGTTCTTGATACAACGTCTGTTTTCAGTGACTTATAAATTATTGTTGTTTGTTTTTTGGGTTTTGGTTTAATTTTCAAAGCTTTTTTGTTTATAATTTTTAATAAATTTATTAGAGTACATAAGGGTAATTTTGAGAGCCAATATACTTGAAATGTTATTTCTATCGATTCATATCTAATTCACTTCATTAAAAAAATTGTCTATATTCCTTTATTTAAAACATTCAATCATAGTATATGAATGAATCATGATGATTAATGCTACACACACTTTATAATCACTATTATTTTAGAGTCTTCACCAACTATCACACAACGAATCTGTATTTCATGCGATCACAAGTGGTGACTCTACAAATTTGGTGTCTCTAAATTTTGTTTTTGTTTTAGTTTTTGTTTTTTGTTTTTTTCTTTTTTTTTCTGTAGATTATAAAAGCTACCATTTTTTCGGAAACGATTCTCTGATTTAGAGGCGGGAAAGGTAGGGTGCCTTTCACTCACTTTGTGCCATTGGATCAATCGAATGCTTCAGAAAGAGCCACGTGGCCTTATTGTTTTTAAACTAAAAGCATCAATAGAAGTTCAAAAAAAAAAACCTGAACATTAAAAATCTCAGTCTTTTCGACTCTTTCTTCCTCAAATTCACTTAGAACTCTTTGAACCTTTCATTTCCGTGGCATCTTCCTGTTGCATTTTTCTCATCTCACATTTTTTCTTTCTTCCTCAAACCCAACACAGTCACGTTTGATAATCAAGGCACGACCACGTGTCATGTAGGAGAAAAGGTACTCCACCGTGTGACCCTCGTCGTCATCCCCCACACCTCTGTCCACTGACCACCGCCGCTGACCACCGTTGCGCGCCGCTATTGTCTCGTGCACTACAATCTGTTATCAATCTACTTTCTGCATTGTCATATTCGGGTAATAAAAGAACTCCATTAAATTTTTTTTCCACAAATACGATTAATTTTTTTTCTTTCTAATTACTGATAAAAGAGTTGGAAGTTGTTATGTTTATCTTGGTTGTATTGATTTTGTTATAATAATAGAGTAAAATGTTATTAGTCATGCCAAATTATTTTTGTAGAGCTATTTTAAGTTGTTATACTTGTTTTTTTTTTACTTTGAAGTTGTGATACCTGCAAAACAGAGCAACACATTTTTTTAACTAAAAAACATAACAATACATGGTTCATTCATTATTCCATACTTTTTCTTTCATTTAATTATTTTATTAAATTTTTAGGTTATTGGAAAGTTTGATCAAATATGTCATCTTCAAATGTTGATTAGAAGCCACGGGTTGGTATGAAATTTGATAATATAGACGTGGCTTATCAATTTTGGCTTACATACAGTGCCCATGTTGGTTTTGGAATTAGAAAACGTTATGCGAACAAGAATAAAGACGACACTATATCATCTTATAGGTTTGTTTGTTCCAAGGAAGGGGTACGGAAGATAGACAAGAGAGATGTTTTTGTTAACATCCATAGAGTCGAGACTAGAACGGATTGCAAAGCAAGAATTTCACTTGTATGCAAAAATGGAAATTTTGTCATCCATGAATTTGTAAAGGACCATAACCATCCTCTACAACTTCCAGAGATAACACACATGCTTGCATCACATAGGAAGATAACTGAAGTCCAAGCATATGAGGTTGATTTGGCTGATGATTCTGGATTAAGGCAAAAGTCAACATTTCAACTTATGAGCACACATGCAGTAAACAGAGCAAATCTTGGATTTACACGGTTGGATGTGAAAAATTACCTCAATGCAAGAAGACAAAGAAGTATGAAGTACGGAGATGTTGGTTGTCTTTCACAATATTTTCAACGACAATTGTTGAAAAATCCGTCTTTTTTTCACGCATACCAAATGGATATAGAAGAACAAATCAAAAATGTGTTTTGGTGTGATGCAAATATGGTGTTGGATTACAGGTATTTTAGTGACGTTGAGTCATTGGACACTACATATTGTACTAATCATGCTAATAGACCGCTTGCTTTGTTTTCCGGTTTCAACCACTATAGGAGTTCGATCATTTTCGGTGCAACACTATTGTATGATGAGACAATTGAGTCATTTAAGTGGTTGTTTGATACATACTTACAAGCACACAATCATAAAAAACCAAAGACTGTTTTCACTGATCAAGATCAAGCAATGGCCAGGGCATTGGCTGAAGTGATGCCCGAAACTCACCATGGTTTATGCACATGGCACTTGTTGCAAAATGGAATTAAACACCTTGGGAACTTGATGAAGGGAGGAAGTTATCTTTTAAGAGATTTCAAGAAATGCATGTATGATATTGACGTTGAAGCAGATTTTGAGACTGCTTGGACAAACTTGATCAACCAATATGATGTTCATGAAAATAATTGGATCAAATCAGTTTATGCTATTAAAAAAAATGGGTTGCTTGTTACATGAAGGAAACATTCACTCTTGGCATGCGGAGTACCCAACTCAGTGAAAGATTGAATGCTCACTTCAAATCTGGTATGAAACCCAATGTGGATATTATACAATCCTTCAAGCACTTTGAACGAGTTGAGTTATGAGTATGAGTCCTCACATAAACTTACAAGGTTAAGATACGAGTTGTCACCCATATTGATACAAATGAGAAAAGTGTACATGCACGTTGTATTTGAGTTGTTTCAAAACGAGTTTAAGTTATTCTTAGCTTTATCGATTTTAGAGAGAAACGAGTCTCACTCTTTATGTGAATATGTCATAACTATGGTTAACCATGAAGGATTTTGGAGAGTGTCATTCGATCGTGCTTCAACCTCTATTACTTGTAGTTGTCGAAAGTTTGAGACATTTGGCATACTTTGTTCACATGCATTGAAAGTGTTTGAAGCAAATGATGTGAAGGTCATTCCTGAGAAGTATATTTTAAGAAGGTGGACAAGAGAAGCTCATTGTGGCATTGTGCAAGATTTTAGGGGAAAAGAGGTTGAAGGAGATCCAAAGTTATCTAGAACACGAAAGTTTAGACAAGTTGTCTCTAAATTTATTAGAGTGGCGGCTGAGGCATCGCCTTGTGAAGAACACCTTAAGATTGTTGATAACTATGTAGATGTCATGTGTAAGAAAATAAAGGAATGTCACTTACAAGTCATAGACAATGAAATTAATGAGAACCCGACATTTATGAGTAATAATGTTATGCAACCAACGGGATTCAAGAAACGGTCTAACTTAAAGAGACACATATATAAGCGTCCTAAGAGTTTTATTAAAAAGAAAAAAAGCTCCGTCTAGAAGGAAAAAAACTCAAGTATATAAGTTAATATATGGATCAATTTTTTAATTTTACTTGCATTATGCTTGGTTTTAATTTAGAAAGTCATTTTAGGATAAACTTGGAGAAAGTCACATGCTCGAAGAAGTATCTTATTCAGCACCTCCAACTTATGAGCCCCCACAAACACAAAATGATCAGTTCAGTTTCACAACATTGCTAATGGTAATTTTATTTGTGTTTTAAAATGGAGAATACTTTCTTTTAAATCTATCGTAATGTTAATTAGTTTTTATTATTATATAGGCACCCCTTGATGAGACAAACATTCCAACATTATACTGATTGGGAGTGACTGGCACTAAGTAATACTTTTGGTATATTAATGATGTTACTATGTTAGTATTTACTATTTTTTGGTACCATACTTATTGATTGATGAATTTAGAGTTGTAAGCATTTAGTTCATAGTCATATGTTGCATAAAGAATTGGAAGATGTACCACATATGCTCCATATCTATTTTGCTTTATATTGTGTATCCTGCATAATTTTGCTTTAAAATTCATAGAATATCATTGTTGCATTATTGTGTTTTTGTGCAAGTCTATTTTGCTTTTTATGAATCATTTAATTAATTTGACAAGAAAAATGTAGTGAAACAAAGATACTCAATTCATTATATTTAAAAATAGCTACAAATTTATAGCGAAAAAGAAATATTTTACAATAGAACAAGCGTTGTTGAATTCAATATCAAATATATCCTATCTCTACTTTACAAAGTTCCTATAATCAATCTTGAATTCTAAGTATCAAATTCTTTTGAGCAGTGTTGATGTCATTTTGCTTGTGTTATCAACTCTTTGGGTGGAGCTTTTTATGGGCAGAATCTGCAGTAATGTATAAATTCAGAAACTCATCAGCATGGTCCTAATGATCTACCTCATATACAGATACGGCTATAGATTTCCCATTTTTCTCGGCCCTAGAGAGATATTAATAAGTAGCGAGCGCTGTCTAACCTGATCTCTCCAAAGAACCCTTCAAGAACAAAAGAATTATTAAAATAATAAATAAAAAAACAAAAGAAATATTGTTACGCACAATTCAATTGTATAAGTCGAATCGTTAAAATCAAAAACTAGGAGTAACTAGATATAGGACAGAGCAGTAAATACATAACAGAAGAGACTCAACTATTTCTCATTTAGATTTGATCACAATGTGCATCCAATCCATTGATTCCCTCTTGCACAGCTTCTTGATAATGAATATCAAATAAACTTTGAATAAATATCGAATTTCTCAGAAGACGACAATTGTGGATCCTGCAAAGAAAACCCAGTTTCAATCAGCTCCTTATAGGTTATTAAAGTATATGATATGATATCAATATATTTGTATGAGAACTGATGCAATACATGAGCATACTATTGTCGATTGTCCATGGCATTATGTTGATAATCTAGGCCAAAAGTTCCTTCTCTAGCCCCACGGATTGTAGAACGCATGGCACTAAGCAATTGACCACAAGTCAGTTTAGGTTCAACTTGCATAGCTTGGATGAAACTGTAAGTCAAGGCACCAGCACTTTCGCTACCTGATGACTCTTCATCATATGCATAATTTTTATTGATTTTAATCTTATTTATCTTTAATCATTAGTTAATTTAATGAGTTATTTAATATATTTTGTTGATGTTAGTTATTTGATTTAATGAAATGTTTTTGTTCTTATTTGCTTAATTAAGTAGAGATTTTTCGTACTTTTGCGTTGTTACTTTGTTTTAGTGCAGTGCTGAATTTTGGTGAGAAATCAACATGACCTATATGGAGTATTTCAGCCATATCTGGAGTACTAGATGTCCAATTGGAGTCAATCCAAGTACTAATGAAAGTTAAGATCCATATCTACAACTTTTATGAAGACATCGGGACCAAATTCAGACTCGAAAGATGAGCAAAATGCAAAATACGCCAGACAGCAGATGCTGTGCGCCTGGAGCGCGCCCAGCGCGCCTGGAGGGCATTTCTCATGTTTCAGCTCTGCCAACGCGCGCTTGGAGCGCGTGACGCGCATCAGCAATCATAAAAACGCAATTTTTTTACTGTTTTTTTGGATCTTTTTGACTCTTGGGAACTTGGGAGACTTGTGCCCTAGCATAGAAACTCAAAGACGGCCGTTTCCAACGCCATTGAAGCAGTTTTATCAAGAATCATCCAAGAATCATTCTTGTGCCCTAGCATAGAGTATGATGAATGTTTTGTAGTAGCTGAAACTTTGAGAATTGAGTTTGATTTGAATTGAGAAATTGAGTTTAAGTTTGCTTTTAACTGCACCAACTTTGAAATTAATTGTTGCTTGGGGACAAGCAATAGATTAAGTTTGGGGTTGTGATGACTCTTCATCATATGCATAATTTTTATTGATTTTAATTTTATTTATCTTTAATCATTAGTTAATTTAATGAGTTATTTAATATATTTTGTTGATGTTAGTTATTTGATTTAATGAAATGTTTTTGTTCTTATTTGCTTAATTAAGTAGAGATTTTTCGTACTTTTGCGTTGTTACTTTGTTTTAGTGCAGTGCTGAATTTTGGTGAGAAATCAACATGACCTATATGGAGTATTTCAGCCATATCTGGAGTTCTAGATGTCCAATTGGAGTCAATCCAAGTACTAATGAAAGCTAAGATTCATATCTACAACTTTTATGAAGACACCGGGACCAAATTCAGACTCGAAAGATGAGAAAAATGCAAAATACGACAGACAGCAGATGTTGTGCGCCTAGAGCGCGCCCAGCGCGCCTGGAGCGCATTTATCATGTTTCAGCTCTGCCAACGCGCGCCTGGAGCGCGCCTGGAGCGCGTGACGCGCATCAGCAATCATAAAAACGCAATTTTTTACTGTTTTTTGGATCTTTTTGACTCTTGGGAACTTGGGAGACTTATGCCCTAGCATAGAAACTCAAAGACGACCGTTTCCAACGCCATTGAAGTAGTTTTATCAAGAATCATCCATGAATCATTCTTGTAATTCTTCTTTAATCCTTATCTTTTGTATCTCTGCCATGAGTAACTAAACCCTATTTGTTAGGGATGAGTGTAACCAGATGAAACCCTTATTTTTCTGATTTGATTTCTAGTTATATGAATGAGTTTATTGAATTGTTTTTCTCATCTCTGTGCTTAATGCTTTTTATTGCTTGATCAACATTAAAATGTTCTATGATTTGTAATTTGAAACGGAAGTGGACTTTACGAATGCTTGAGATGAGAAATTCATGAATTTGTAGTCTAGGAATAGATGCAGGTCATGAAACCAATTAAATTAGTTGCAAAGCAATAATTTACAAGAGAATTTCTATATGGTAATGCTTAATTCTAATCTTAAATCTACTAAGGAATTAGGGGTTACTTTGGAATTAAAGGTTCTGTCACTAAGACATTAGGGCAAGAATAATAAAGAGAATTCGGTAATAATTCAATAAAGGAATTCAGTAACTAGGATCAAAATAGACACCAATGTTGGATTCGAAGTGAAACTCATCCCTGACATTTTTCTCATTATAAAAGATCAATTCTATTATTGTTTTATTACAGTTGTTAATTTTAAATATTATTTCAATCAATCTGGAAACTTTTTGTTCAATTTTAGTAATTAAATATAATTCAATAGTAAAACGCAATCCTTGAGTTCGACACTCGGTACTACCGTTTTATTATTACTTGCAACGATTCAGTACACTTGCTGAAACGCTATCACTACCACTAAAGGCCTATTAAACCAATCAAAGTCTTGGATCAGAGGTAAATTATATTTTAATTCAGATAAATACAATCCGTGATAGGGATAAAAGGATGCATCAATCAACATTCATTACTAATATTACTAACTGATGTGTCTGCTGCATTTCCATCATCATCACAAGCTGAAAAACAAACTGCTAGCCCACCTCTAGTGCCCTTGTAGCCAGCTCTGGAACAGGGCATATTGCTTCATCATACCCATCAACCTCATCCATGCTATGGTCAACTTCCCTTGATCCATGTCCTAAGAAGTGAAGCACCAATGAGTCCCCTGGTTGGCATGCCTCAACCAACCACCTCATTGTCATTCTCATGTTATATTTTGTTGGGATTCTCATCTGATTTTTCTCTCCTGGATCATTTGCAGGTAGTTTTTCAGTATTATTAATAAGAACAATACAAAAAGGTAAAATAGAGAAACAGATGTTGGTTACTTACTATAGGATGGCCTTGTGCAGTCTTAAGAAGAGATAGAGGAAGCTGCAAAAAAAAAAAAAGAACTTTTTTTATAAACCTAAAAAGAAAAAAGTAATCAAAGGGTGAAAATTAACAAACACTATAACAATAACTAACATATAACAGTAACTATTCATATAAAAATTGAGGATTCATTCATCAAAAATCAAAATTTGAGAACCACAAATCCTAAAATTCAAATTTGAGAACTTTCAGATTATTACAATTTGTCATTCTTCAATGGAATTCCACAAAAACACTAAGCTGAAATTGAATAATTGAATAATTGAGAAACTGACCATACCTAGAAAATTATTCTGTAAAGGAGATAGTGAAATCTCCCAAATTTTCTCTGCTCACCGAAACCAAATCAATAGGTGTTGATTCAGATGTGAAATTGGTATCTGGATCCGAAAAGCCACATACAGATTTTTGAATTTTTCGACACGCATTGGACGTTGTGAAGCCAAATTGAATCGATGCCATGGAACCAAAGTGTTTAGAGCTCACGTTTTTCTTCTTCTTAATTTAAAAACAATTAAGACCACGTGACTCTTTCTAAGCATTCGATTGATCTAATGACATAAAGTAGGGGAAAGGCACCCTACCTTTTCCGCCTCTTCCCATTTTTTCCGCATAAAGGATGCTCACTCCACTTTCTGTTTCACTCAGTTACATTTTACGAGGTTGCTGAATTTCTGCTCATAAAGTCAGGTAGGCTCTATATATATTTGACAATCTGGTCTCAAATTTAATAAAATAATACTTGTATGGTTACAACCACAAATTATTATTTAATCGCATACTCACAAATGGAAATAAAGCAGAGATGAAAAAATAATTTGATTATTATTATTATTAAAAATTAAATAATGTGCATCTTTATAAGGTGTCTAAATGATTTAGATTTGTGGTTGTAAGTATCGCAAAATTTATCATTAAATTGAAAATTGCTATCACATAATTATGTCTATAATTTTTAAGATTAATTTAAAATCATTTAACATATAAATGAGATACACATAAAATAATTCTTTTAATTATGAGACTTAATTTTGAAGTACATGTATAATATATCAAATAATTTAAGATTAATATTAAATTGTATATACATGATCTATATTAGGGCTGCAGCCCAAACATTATATGAGGCTCCTAATTTTTATTTTACTTTTTATAATATAATTGATTAAAATTGATTTTTTTTTGTGTTAAATATATTTTTAATTTCTATAAAATTACAACTTTCTAATTTAATCTCTAAAAAAATGTATTTACTTCTAATCTCTCTTTTGGTTTTACTAGGACTAAAAATATCATTTTTTTTATAAAAATAAACTTTTCAAAATAGAAATTAAAAAAAAAATTATAAAGACTAAAAATAAAAATTTAAAATTATATAGGGAATAAAATTTATTTTAACCTTTTTTTTAATTATTAAAATTACATTTTCTTTTTTATTAGAAGATTATGATGTATGATATATGCGATAATAATTTTCAATCCAATGATAAACTTTGTAACCGAGATATACGTTAAAATTGGTTTCTTTTTGTTCTTTCCAATGAAGGGGTTGCACTTGCACTTGTTTAATGTATAAAGTAATGGGTGGGGATGGCAGATAAGTGTTTGGTTTGATGCAGAAGAAAAGTTGGGAAGATTGGGTTGATGGCTAAGTGCAATGTGTCTTTAACTAAGTTTTGGTATGTCAATAGTATAAGTATAACAATATTAAGATCTGATTAAGATTAGAAAATATGTGATTACAATCTGGGTTTGGTTTCATTTATTTGTTTATTATAAAAATATTGTGGGGTGTGTGTTTCTGAAAATATATTTTTTTTAAAAATTGGTCTGCATTACTGCTACCTAATTTTTTTTTTTAATTTTTTTTTATTGGTAGTGAATCTTTTTGGACTATGTTCTATGTTTTTCCCAATGATTTGTATGTTTGTGTTGGGAGGGTGGGTTTTCATATAAAATATTTTTTATTTTATTTATATATACTAAATATAGTTGATGAAAATGTAGCACTGTGTTATTCACTGATTCATATCAACCTCATCGAGAAGAGGGTGTGTGGATTGAAATAAGATTATAAAACTTTAGATTACAAGAGATAAATATTTTGGTAATTTTATTTGTGTAAGGATTTATAGGTTTCTTGTGCTTTTCCTATTTTTTTCTGAATTTTATTTTTATTATATTTCTGGATTATTATCTGTTTGGAATCTCACACTGTTCTATTTTCTATGATTTGGATCTAACTGAATTTTGAATATTTATTTTGTTTAACTGTTATGATAATGACAGGGATATAATAATATCATTGAAGTTGAAATATTGAATCAAAAATGTTGAAATCAACATCATCTGGATTCTTAGTGTTCCTTCTCCTATTGTGTGTATCTGCAACAACAAGAAATGGATATTCCAAATGCAACAACTGTGATGATGAAACAAGTTGGTTGACTATTGAGAACATTCTAGAATGTCAAAAAATTGGTGATTTCTTCATTGCTGTTGCATACTTCTCAATCCCAATTGAGCTTATTTATTTCATCACTTGTTCAAATATTCCATTCAAATGGGTCCTTTTTCAATTCATTGCTTTCATTGTACTTTGTGGAATGACACATTTGTTGAATAGTTGGACTTATGGGCCCCACACTTTTCAACTCATGGTTACACTCACTGTGTTAAAAGTGCTTACTGCTATGGTTTCATGTGCAACTACAATAACTCTTATCACTTTCATTCCTTTACTTTTGAAAGTTAAGCTTAGAGAGTTTTTGTTGAAGATTAAGACTAAGGAGCTTGGAAGAGAAGTTGGTATGATAATGAAGAAAAATGAAGCTGGTATGCATGTTAGAATGCTTACTCAAGAGATTAGAAAATCGCTTGATAGGCATAAGATTTTGTATACTACTTTGGTTGAACTTTCGGAGACTCTAGGATTGCAGAACTGCGCGGTTTGGATGCCTAATGATGATAAAAATGAGATGAATCTCACTCACGAATTGAATCGAAGGACTTTTTGCTCTTCCATATCAATGAATGATCCGGATGTTGTTCGAGTTAAGGGAAATGATGGAGTTAATGTGATTAATTGTTATTCGAGGCTTGCTAGTGCAAGTAGTGGGACTTCTTGTGATGCAGGTGCAGTTGCTGCAATCCGAATGCCAATGCTTCGGGTTAGCAATTTCAATGGTGACACGCCTCATGAGGCGTGTTACGCGATACTTGTTTTGGTAATGCATAATAGAGATGCGAGATTTTGGAGTAATCAGGAGTTGGAGATAGTTGAAGTGGTTGCTGATCAGGTAGCTGTTGCTCTTTCTCATGCTGCGATTCTCAAGGAATCACAGCTCATGAGAGAGAAATTAGAGGACCAAAATCGTCTATTACAGAATGAAAAAAAGAAGGCTATAATGGCGAGCGAGGCGAGAGCAGCGTTTCAAAAAGTTATGAGTAATGGAATGGGAAAGCCTATGCATTCCATCATGGGTTTTCTTTCAATGCTGCAAGACAAAAATTTGAAGAGAGAGCAAAAACTTATAGTGAATTCGATGGTAAGGACGACAAAAGTTTTATCGAACTTGATGAACGATGCTATGGACGACTCAGATAAGGATAGTGGAAATGGAAGATTTCCTTTGGAAATGAAATCTTTTGATTTTCATGGAATGATAAGAGAAGCAACTTGTGTTTCTAAGTGTATGAGTTTATGTAAAGGTTTTGGTTTTAAGGTTGATGTTGATAAGACGTTGCCTTACTATGTTATAGGTGATGAAAAAAGGGTTAATCAAGTGATTTTGCATATGGTTGGGAAACTAATTGATAGTAACCATGGTGGAGGGACTCTTGTGTTTCGAGTTTTCGCTGAGAGTGGAAGTCAAGGAAGGAGCGATCAGGGTCGGGCGACATGGAGACCGAGATCATCTAGTAATGTGTATATTAGATTTGAGATTGGAATCAATTGTAATGATTCTGAATTTGAGACATCAGTTTCTTCAGGGCAGCTTGCAGGTATGAAGCTTATCGATGATCAGGCGTTCGATGGAAGGTTCGAGGAAAGATTGAGCTTCGACATTTGCAAGAAGATAATCCAGGTGAGTATGATATATATAACATTTGTTGTGTATGGCTCATAATTTCATTTAGACAATAATTTTCATCTTTATTGACATGTTATATATAAATTATAATACTTCAAAAAAATTTGGTTGAAAGCTATTTTCTGCATTGCTTCACTATACATTGGTTCTGTCATGGCACAAAATTTTGGAATGCATTTCAAAATCTTCAAGTCTGATCTTATAAAATTGAAATGTTTTAGGAAAAGCACTAGCAAAATTTCGATTAAATACATAATCTAGATATAGTTTGTCTATAATCTAGATAGATTTCATTAATAGATTTGTTGGCTAATTTGATTATTCATTTTACTAGATTTTCAAATTTGTTCAAGATCCATGAAATGTCAATGATTAACTAGTATGCTATATTTGTAACTGAAACTACAAAATTAACAGGTTCTGTTTTCTGTATTAAAAATTTCTCTGCATTGATTGTGTACTTTGTTTTTGTCTAGTCAATGCAAGGGAGCATATGGACAGTACCAAATTCTAAAGGTTCTCCTCAAGTCATGACTCTCGCTCTTCGATTTCAATTACATCGAGCCATTGGTGTAACAATTATCGAACCGGACGAGAGTTCTGAACCCATTGACAGCTAGCTCGGAAGAAAATTTGTTGGAAAGTTGATTATAGATAGAACTATATTATGGTTTATATTTTATAGCTGTACTTTAGTTATAGATGATATACACAACTTTCATATATTGTTATGTTATGAAAGGAAAATAGTTTTGCTTTTTATATTGTCATGTTATGTAGTTTCTGTGTTGATATACATACATCTTTTGTTCTTATTCAAGTGATCAGAAAATTGGAAACAAAAATTGAATGAAATGATTAAAAGATTATAGAACTAGAACATACAATAATGTCACAGGCTATGAGGATTAGCCCACTGCGAAATCAAAGTACTTGATGAAAAGCCTAGCTTCTAAATTACAATTTATGTGAAATCATTAGAATTTAGAATGTGAAATAGATTCTCAAAGATATAATGCCAGCAAATAGTTGTATCCACACCCTAATTATTAAAATAAGTTCCTAAAGCATCCTCTAAGCTCCTCTACTCCTATCATATAATAGTGAGCTTCTTTCCTTATATGCTATCAGATGTGTGATTCTTTCGTAACCACTTACTTACTTCTTTGATGAAAATCTCTGATGAATTTACGCTCAATTCCATCGTGTACATCGGCCTTTAATAGATGTTGCAATACCTTTACTATTGTGAATTAATATCACAATCATGATTTGATGTTGTACGCTCTTCAAGGATTTAATGATAAGTATGTCAATGTTAGGTCTTAAATTCTTATGTTAGATCCCTTCCCTTCTTTAACCAAAGCTTTTCCACAATTCTTCAACAATAGAGACAATTACAAATTAATTATTATTACTTAATCCTATTACATTAGATGTTGATTTTAGATGTGTTAAACTCATGCTTTCTGTTTACGTCAATTTGTTGTTCACTGATTACTCGTGCACACTAATTACGCCAACTAGATGTTTAATTACCCGTGCACACTCATGGTAAGCAGTGAACATCTAGTTGTCACACTGATTTACGTAGTATTCACTCAAATAATTTCTCAAATAATTTCTCGCCCATTTAGGTAATAGATTTTGGAACCATTGATATTTTGTCACTTTTACTCCATATTTTAGTGGTACCATTAATCTCACATAATCTCTTATGCTTCACAATGTTCTATTTATACTTAGAGATCTCCACTTTGATTTTTCAAAAAATTCATAATCCGTGTACCGTATAAGTACCTTAAAACTCTCTTTGTTGCATAAAAGTTGGCTTGGAGAATGCATAAACCTATAAAGTAAGCTAGCAACGTGATAACGTTTCAACAAGTATACTCAATCGTTGCAAGTAATAATTAAAACTGTAGTATCGAGTATCGAACTCAAAGATTGCATTTTACTATCGAATTATATTTAATTACTAAAATTGAATAAAAAGTTCCCAAATTGATTGAAATTATATTTAAAATTAACAGCAGTAATAAAATTGATCCTTTATAATAAGAAAAATGTTAGGGATGAGTTTCACTTCGAATCCAACTTTGGTGACTAAATTGATCCTAATTACTGCATTCCTTTATTGAATTATTACTGATTTCTCTTTATTATTTTTGCCCTAATGTCTTAGTGATAGAACCTTTAATTCCAAACTAACCTCTGATGCAACTAAAATATCACTAAAAGGGGGGTTGAATAGGGATATTGTTGTTTAAAAATTTTCTCACGTGTTTTGAATCACTATCCTCTTTGAGAGGATGAGATTAGAGGATAAAAATTAAGTCTTTAAATTTGAGCATAATAAATGACAGAGAAAGTAAAGAGGATAACACACACAACTTTTATACTGGTTCACCCATGAAGGCTACGTCTAGTCCTCACACACTTGTGAGTTTTTACTAATGATCAAACTAATTAACCTCTCACAGAGGTTGGTTACACTTTGTGTATTCTTTAGCCTCACCAAGCTTACAACCTTGTTTCTTACAAGTTCCAACTATTTCCAAGTGTAACTCACGTGGAAATTACAAAGTGATACGAATATGATGTTTCTCTTTACTTAACACTTTCTAACAAGATATTTCAATGATCTAGTGTAAGACTATAGAAAGTATAAAGAGAGAATGGAAATTGCTCTTAATAGCTTTAAAAATCTTGCTCTTTTTATGCAATGTTGTTGTGTATTTGATAATGAAGAGCTCTCTGTTTTTTACAGAAATCTTCAGATGTTCTTTCCATGTGTCAAACACTTTATGACCGTTGGGGACTTTAATCAAAAAGTCCAAGGTCATTTATCATAATTACAGAATTGTCATCCAGCTGTCTTTGGACTGATTCAGTCCATCCTCGTACTGGAGGTTCAAAACTTCTAGGAACTGGGACATGAGTTGTCCTTTTCTTTTTTCATTTTTCAAGATATGTAAGACTATATTTTTTTCTTGTTAGCTATACCCTTTCTTTATGTTGATGAGTTGGGTCATTGTCAACATTTGAGAATTATGTGTTGGATCGTTTTCAACATCTGAGGATGATGTGGACTATAGATCCATCCTCTAACCTTGTACATGTAAAATCTAACATCTGACTTCTTTGTTTAAATTGCTTTATTTTTTCATTCTTTGATACGAATTTATCTTCTCTTTATGAATAAAAATAATTATTTCAATGATGATGAATATTTTGCAAATTTGATGGTTCATCCTCTTAGGGGTTCATCCTCTTGCATGCATATCCTCCAGATTTGAATACTTGATTTATTGAATCATATTTTTCTCCTTTTTATCTTAATGATGTATAACATATTTTCTTATATGAACTCACTTAAAAGCACATATTAGTCATTAACTACAATCATATTCTTTTAAATAATTTTCTTATCATTAAAACCATTCGAGAGAGATTTTGTCTCAACAATCTCCCCATTTTTGACGATGACAAAATTCTTTAGATTATGATTTTTGTAACATATAATGATGAAGTAATTAAGCGCCCTCTCAATCATACAAGTAATATTTTTTGAAACTTTTTCCCTTTTAAACATTCGTATAGAAGCATTTTTTAGATATGCAATTTTGAAATAAAATAGACTTTCATTGAACTGAAACAATGATAAACATAAATTGTTTCAAAATAAACATATTACAAAACATTTGTAAGAAGCAAGCAAACAATATCCTCTTAAGGAAATAAAATTTTGACAAAACATTTTTCTAAACCAATAGACTTCATAATCTTGCGCCCCCTGAATTTAGTCAACGTCAAAAAAGATTAGAACTATTAAGGCATCTATTTGAAGGGGGAAGAGTCATCAGAGGAGGCTGAGGTTAAAGGCTGATGAGGATCGAGTTAAGGAGGTTCATGTGGCAAGACAGGAGGATGATCTCCTGGGTTAATGGGATTGATAAGATGGTTGGTGACCCACTCCAAGAGAAGGATAAATGATCAGAGTTTTCGAGTGATGAGAATGGTTTGGATGTTTGATCAAATAATTTGAAGGATTTTGTAGCCGTTGAAAAAGAGAGGGAAAAGTTATTAGGCAATTATTAGGGATTAGTGTAGGTTTGAAGTTCCAATAGAGAAATAGTAGAGAGAGAGAGAGACAACAATGAAAAATGTGCAACTTTTAACTTTTTGACCTTTTGTTTCATCCTCATAAATGAAGGAGGATGTTGTTTTAAAATCCCAGACATAAGGAGGAAGAAAAAAATAAAAAAAATAAATAAAAAATAAGGAATAGAAAAATAGGAGAATAAAAACTTCTTAACAACAAACAGTTTTTCAAAAATAAATTTAAATCGATCCTCTTGAAGAGGTTGGAGCGTGCAGAGGAGGATGACTAATATTTACAGGTTCTGGTGGAAGAGTTTCCTCAGAATGATCCTCTTTGTGGCTTTCATACTCAGTGCTTGAATAGTCATCATGGATATTATTTGGAGCTTTATCTGAGATTTTAAGCTTAGCAGTAAGCTTAGTTCGAGCCATTTATGAAATGAAATGTGAAGGTAGATGGAGAAAGAAAAAATGAAGAAGAAGGTTTAAGACATATGAGGTTGGAGTTTGAAAGGTTGTGACTGTTAGAGAAAGACGAAGGCGCAGATGGGGAAGTCGTTGAATAGGTATGCAATGATGATAAAATAGGCAGACTAGGGGCATGTGAATGGCTGTAATGGTCAAGATGAACCATCTGCGCATTAAATGCTGGATGGAAGTCAAGGAGGCCGTGTCAAATAGAATGGTTAGTGGAAGAGGAGGAGCGTGCGCAGGCCTTGTCTAACGTGACAAGATGGAGTTTCACCAAAATAGGCAATATGTCTTCTGGTGTTTTGCGATCCTCTAAATCTTAGGTTCATTTTAAAGATCATATGTGATCTTTTAGCTGGAATAATGTTGACCAAAAACATAAACTACTAAAAAATTAAAACAATGGTATTGAGGTTGACCAAACATCATCAGTGTTTGCTATTCCTTTTGTATTAGAGGAGGACATTTCTCAATTTTTAGATATGATCCTCAGAAGAAAATTTAAGTAGAAATTATTGATAAATAAATTTTTTATTTACATAACTTTGGACAAATTAATGATGGAGAGTTCCACCAAGATTTTTTTGAACCGATCCTCCTACAGAGGTTTGGTAAAAATATCAGCCAACTGATTTTCAGTATCAATGAAAATTAATTCTATGTCCCCTTTTTGAACATGATCTCTGATAAAATGATGTTTGATTTAAATATGCTTAGATCTTGAATTTTGTATGGGATTTTTAGAAAGATTAATGGCACTTGTATTATCACATAGGATGGCAATTTTTGCGTACCTTAGAAAGTAATCCTCTAGTTAGTTATTTATCCATAGTAATTGTGAGCAGTATTGTGCAACTGATACATATTCAGTCTTTGTAGTTGATAAAGCAATGGTATATTGTTTTTTGTATGACCAACTTATGAGAGATTTACAAAGAAAGTGACAAGCTCCACTTGTGCTCTTCCTTTCAACTTTGTCTCCCACATAGTCAACATCACAATAAGCTACGAGGTCAAGATTTAAGCATTTTTTATACCAGATTCCAAGATTGGCAGTCAGATGAGATTCTTTAGGAGATGATTGAAATCTTGCACAAAGACCAACTGCAAATACTATGTCAGATCTACTGACTGTTAAGTATAGAAAGGATCCAATCATCCATTTGTACTTTTTTTCAAATATTGGAGTTCCTTCATCATCTTTGTGTAGCATGGAGGATGAATGCATAGGAGATCCCATACTCTTGGCTGAACTCATGTTATATTTTTTCAGTAGATCCTTGGTGTATTTTTCTTGAAAGATAAAGATGTTGGTTTCTAGTTGTTTAATTTGTAAACCAAGAAAGAATTTAAACTCTCTCATCATGCTCATCTCAAACTCACTTTGCATGAGGTTGGAGAACTCTTCACACATCCTTTCATTTGTGGACCCCAAATATTATGTCATCTACATATATTTGTACAATTAATATCCTCTTTATGAGTTTTCTTGAAGACTGTGGTATCGATCCATCCTCTTATAAATCTATTTTCTTTTAGAAAAGAACTCAACCTATCGTACCAAGCTCGAGAAGCTTGTTGTAATCCATAAAGAGCTTTTGAGAGTTTGAACACATGATTAGGCTTCATTTAATCCACAAAGCCAAGAGGTTGGTTAATGTATACCTCCTCATTTAAGAAACCATTCAAAAAGGTACTTTTGACATCCATTTGAAATAGTTCGATACCTTTATGAGTGGCATATGCTAGGAGGATTCTAATTGCTTCAAGTCTTGCTACAAGTGTGAATGTTTTAACCTTCTTGTTGGTTGTAACCTTGTGCCACTAGTCTTGCTTAATTTCTAATGACCTCTCCATTCTCATTCAGTTTGTTTCTTAATATCCATTAAGTTCCAATGATGGATTTGTCCAAAGGATGGGGAACAAGGTCCCATTCTTTGTTTCTTTCAAACTGTGATAGCTCCGCCTGCATGTTTCTGCTCTTTCGAGTCTGAATATGGTTTCAATGTTCGAATGAAAATTGTAGCTATGGATCTTAGATTTCATTTGCACTTTGTTTGAATCCAATTGGACATCTACAACCCCAAATATCGATGAAATACTCCTCATATGTCATGTTGATTTCTCAACAAAATTCAGCATTGCACTAAAACAAAGAAACAATGCAAAACTACGAAAAATATCTACTTAATCAAAGAAATAAAAACATAAACATTTCATTAAATCAAAGAATTAAAATCAACAAAATATATCAAATAACTCCTTAAATTAACTAATTGTTAAAGATAAATAAGACTAAAATCAATGAAAAATATGCATATAATGAAGAGTCATCACAACAAACATTATATTTGGTTATTTGCAATATTATGACCATTATCTTTTGATAATTTTTCATTTACAATCAATGGCGTCGAAACAAACTTGCATTTCTTCATGTGAAATATTTTTAGAGAGCTGTTAGCAACACACTCTCTAACACACATTTTAAAAAATACTTTTTTTATTGTTTAAAATTCACATGAGTCCAATTAAATCATGTGAGTCCCAAATGAGTTTGGCAGGATCCAAGTGAATTTCAATCAAATTTAGTGTGTTGAAAAATGTGAGTTAAATAGTGTGTTGCTAACATTATTCATTTTTTTAATACCTCCAAAGTATATTTCTTTTATGAAATGAAGATTTCAGTAGTTGACTGAAGGATCTCCATCACAAAAACATATTCTATTTCCACTAAATCTGTCATCTCAAGTTCACTTTATATATCTTGCATGAATTGATTGTGAAAATTGGTTTCATTTCTTATAACAAAAAAATGATCAGCATAGAAAGTATCCTAATTTTAACTTATTTTAAAACATTTTGGTAGAGGATAACCATCAATTCTATTATACCAGGCATTTCAAGCATGGTTTAGACTATAGAGAGCTTTGTGAAACTTGTAAAATTTATCTTCACTTCCTTTAACCTTAAAACCTTAAAGCTTGTCAACGTAAATGTCTTCATTAAGCATTCCATTTAAGAATGTTGATTTAACATCAAAGTGATAAAATTTCCATTCGATTTTACCATCAAGGCAACCAACAATATAACTATATCATGTCTTGCATTAGGTGCAAAAGTATCTAAAAAATCAATCCCATATTGCTCAAAATAATATTTTAGGCTAAATACCACCTATAGTCCCTTAACTTAATTTCAGTTAACGTTTTAGATCTTTATCTTTTTTTTTTCTTCTCGATTTGGTCCTTTATTTTAATTTTAAGTAACAATTTGATCTTTTATGTTTTAAAATATCAACAACGTTATCCTTATTTTTTTCAAAAATTCAAAAAATTCATAAAAAATGTCAAACAAACCCATAAAATTAATTATCATCCTCAATATAATACAATTTCATCAAATTCATAACTTAAACCTTTAAATAAACTCATATTTTTATCTCTAACAACATCAAATAAAGAATGACAAATATGAGTTTATTTGAAGATTTGAGTTATGAATTTGATGAAATTTGTTTTATATTAAAGAATATAATTAATTTTATGGGTTTTGTTTAAAAATTTTGATGAAATTTTGAATTTTGTAAAAAAAAAAAAGGATAACATTGTTGACATTTTAAAAACATAAAAATTATATTGTCACTTAAAATTAAAATAAATGACCAAATCAAAAAAAAAATATAAAGAACTAAAACGGTAGCTGAAATTAAGTTAAGAGACCACGAGTGATATTTAGCCAATATTTTACTATCAATCTGGCCTTAAGTTTATTTGCAAAACCATTTGGGTTGAGTTTGGTTGTATAAACCCACTTGACATTGATCACCTTTTGATTTTTTGGTTTGTCGACAAACGACCAAATATTAATTTTCTCAATTATCTTCATCTCCTCTTTCATGGTAACTTTCTAGTTCTCAATACCAACGACTTCAACATACCCTACATGATTTAATGTAGCTATATTACACCTAACATAAATGTCATCCATGGTTCTACTACCTTGAGTTGGAAAATTAGGATCATTGTCATAATCTTCGTCTTTTGAATTTTACTCTTTCCAATTATTACTACTAGAAACCCTTTACATGAATTTTCATCTTGTCTTTTCTTGCAATTCCATTTAAGGAACTCGCCAAACTTTACATCTCTACTGACCAAAATATTTTTTATTTTAAATTAAAAATTGAGTAGGAGTTACTATTATATCCCAAAAACGTACCAACTTTATACTTTTTTCCGGACCAAATATTTTTAAATGTTCCACAGAAGGCTTCCTTTTATACTATACTTCAAATGGCGTTTTCACTTCAAAGGTAAGCAACAAATTTAGCAAGTACAATCTCAACCCAAAAACTTTTAGAATCACCTTTCTCAAAAAGCAAACACTAAGCCATCTTCATGATTGTCATGTTCTTCATTTCTCTCACTCCATTTTGTTGAGGAGTGTAAGGAATAATAAACTATTGTTGGATTCCAGCTTGCTCACAAAAAGATTAAATTCTCTTGTTGTATACTCAGTTTCATTATAAGATATGAGATTTTTAATTTGACAATCAACCTCTTTTTCAACCATAAGTTTGAACCTCTGAAATTCATCAAATTCATACGAGTTATGTATTAGAAAAAATACCCAACACATCCTTGTAAAATCATTGAAGACGTCATTGGCATAGGACTACACACATCACTGTGTATGAGCTGCAATTTTTTAGAAGCTCTCTTGGTTGATACAACAAGAAATGTCAATATACTTCATTTTCCAAATTGGCATACATCATGCACATCAACAAAATCATTAATTATTTGTAAATTTTCAACCAAATCATTTGAACTCATTTGCTTTAATGTGGAGTAATTAAAGTGACCCAACTTTTTATGTCACAAAGAGGAATCATGAACTGTACTTAGAAAAGCATGCATGGATGTTTGCTTCTGTTCTATTGGAAAACTTTACTTCTCCTTTCAACAAACATTAACATAGACCCATAAAGATCAATAAGAATGCATCTCATATCTTGAAAATGCAATGAATAGTTCTTTCCCATCATCTGTCTCACACTCAGAAGACTTTGATTTATTTTAGGTACAAATAAAACATATGAAATATATTTGATACCTGAGGAAGTTTCCACAGCTACAACTCCTTTGTCGTTGACGTAAACATGTTCTCCATTGCCAATGGTAAGTTTGGAGGAGTAGAAGAATTTATTGGGTTCCTTAAAAATGTTGACATTAAGCACTAACTGTATATTAGCCATGATTCCTTTTTAATGCTGGTTGAATAGCAACAAACCATAAATAGTTGCTCTTCAATCTCTTGGTGGTCCTCAACAACTTGGGCTTGCTATACTCCTATTGGTTTTCTTTATTTTTGCAAACTTTCTCCACATGACCAAGTTTATTGCAAGCTCTACATTTAACTATTGGCCCGTACCAACAATACTTTTATAAATGAGTTTCCTTTTTGGAATCTTGGCAAGGTGGAAACTTCTTTTTCCAGTCTTCCCCGTTTGTCGTTGACCTCCTCCTTTTTTCCTTTTCCTTGTTTCTCACCAAAAAGCTTTTCCCTAAAACTATTACAGTTTTGGTTTTCTCCTTTGGTGCTAGCCACAAGAGTACCTTCAACATTTTCTTCCATCCTCAAAGATTTTCTTTGCTTAGTATCTTATTATTATTATTATTATTATTATTATTATTATTATTATTATTATTATTATTATTATTATTATTATTATTATTATTATTATTATTATTATTATTATTAAGTCCAAAAGTGGTATCTCCCATTGACAACTTTTGTTAATAATTAAATGACACAATTCTTCTTTGTCATTATGTTCATCTACATTGTCGCGGTGTTCCCTTGTGATGACTTTTTTTTGTCATTGTCGGGTAGATTTTTTTTAGTCAATTGTTCTCTTTGACAAGGTATCTTAAAATTCATTCCTTTTAATGCCTTGTAATTATTTCAACCAAAATATGCATTGCTATCATATATTGAACTAAAAATAATAGTCTATAAAGATAGTAAGTGAGGGACTGATTCAAATGGGAGAGATGAGTGTTTGGAGGCAATACTGATAGGAGTATGAGTTGGATTTCGTTAATAAGGGCAATGACAAATAGGACTAATTGCATAAATGCATGGTATTTTTACTAGATATTATGTTAGATAACATGTTGTCCTAATACTCTTAAGAGGGAAGAAACACTTTATAATAGAAAAAATTATATATGTTTCTTGTGTTTGGATTATTTTGATTTTCCTTTTTCTTAAATTTATATATTTATATGATTTTCGGTTAAGTTTCTTTCTATTTTTTAATATTACAAGAAAATATTTTTAATATCTAACTATAACAAAATCACACAACTATGGATCAGAGATGGATGTTTGCTAATTGACTGTCAAAAGAGTATGAAGATCGGGTGAAAGAGTTTGTTAGATTTGTTGTTGCTCATGCAGAAGACCTTATTAAAGTCATATGCCTCTTCTTAGGTTGTTGTTGTTATGGAAAAGATGTTAGTGCGAGTGAGTTTCACAACCATTTAGTTTACTATAGAGTTGATTAAAGTTATACATGTTGGACAAAGTATAGGTAAGCAAAATTAAGTCTACTTATTTGAGGAGAAATGCATAAAATGATTTCAACACAAGTAAAAACGAGTATCATCAAGTTGAAGAAATTGTAAATGAAATTGAAGAAGATCTTTGTGGTCGTCCTGAGATGTTTGAGAGACTAGTAAGTGATGCAAAGAAACTATTGTATGATGGATGTACTAAATTTATAAGATTGTCTATTGTCTTGGAATTGTATAACCTAAAAGTAAGCAATGGATGGTCTAATAAGAATTTTGCGGACATACAAATATTGTTAAGAGACATTTTTCCCAAAGATAATGTGCTTCCTAGTCAAACTTATGAAGCCAAATGAAATTTATGTTATATTGGCATGAGTAATGAGAGGATACATGTTTGTCCTAATAATTGTTTTTTACTTTGTAATGAACATGCATCATAAAATGTGTCATAGATGTAGTGCCCCGCGATATAAGAAGAAAGCAACAACTTTAACCAAAGTTTTATGGTATTTTATGATAATTTCAAGATTTAGGCGTATGTACGATAATGTGGAAGAGGCAAAACACTTAAGATGACATGCAAATGAAAGGATTATTGATGGAATGCTTCAACATCCTATAGATTCTCCTCAATTGGTGAAAATTGGTAATGATTTCCCTATTTTGGCCAATAACCAAAAAATCTACATCTTGTATTGTCTACTAAAGTAATAAACCCACATGATATCCAAAGTAGTTCTCGCAGTACTTGGCCGATGATTTTGTTGATTTATAACTACCTCCCTGGTTATGTATGAAATACAAGTTTATTATGTTGTCTATGATAACTTCTGGGCCCATTCAACTGAAAAATGATATAGGCATATACTTGGCTCCATTAACTGAAAACTTAAAGTGTATGTGTGAGACAAGTGTAGAGGTATATGATAGGTATAGAAAAGAATTCTTCAAATTAAGAGCAATGGTATTTGGTACGATTCATGATTTTTTTGCTTATGATCATCTATCAGACTATAGTATCATAGGAAAATATGCATGCCCCATATGCGAAGATAGTACAAATTGGATGGGTTGGAGCATTTTAAGAAAAATATTTTTCTTGGACATCTTAGATTCTTAAACATCAAATATCATTATCGAAAATTGAGGAAAGTATTTGCTGGAAAATTTGAAGAAGATAGAGTACCTTCATTGTTGATTGGTGATCAATTATATGCAAGGTAAAACTTTTGAGAAATAAATTTTGAAAGCCTTTTGTCGGGAAACTTGTCACAAACGACTAAAAAAATATCAATTATTTTGAATTACCATATGAGAAGTCATTATAAGACATTTCTTTGATGTGATGCATATTGAAAAAAAAATATTTGCGATAGTCATTGGTACATTACTCGATGTATCAGGAAAGGCTAAGGATGGCATCAATGAAACGTTAGACTTGGTAAGTATGAGATTAATAACTAAATTCAAACCAGTTAAGAAAGGGAAAATGATATTTTGTAATTTTCTTAACAAAGTTAAAGTTCCATATGGGTACTCTTCAAACATTAGGAGTTTGATATCAATGAATGATCTTAAGTTATTAAGGTCTCACGATTGTCATATCTTAAGGGAGAATTTCTACCAATCGGTATTCATTCCATTTTTCCTAAAAAGATGCAATGTATCATAACTAAACTATGTTTTTTCTTCAAAGCTATTTGTAGAAAAATTATTGACCTTTTGAAGCTGCTGACATTGCAGAAGGAAATTGTTGCCACCTTATGTGAACTGGAGATATATTTTGCACCCTCATTTTTTGACATAATGGTCCATCTAACAAATCACCTTGTAAAATAAACAAAACACTATAAACTAGTTTATATGAGGTGGATGTATCCAATTAAGCGTTACAAGAAGATATTAAAAGAGCACGTAAAAAATTGTAGTAGACTAGAGGGTTGTATTGTTGAATGATATATAGTTGAAGAAGCTATTGAGTTTTGTATTAATTGTAGATAGAAAAACACAAGAAGTAGGGGGGGCTTGAATTGTTTTTATTTCAAACTACTTAATTTAAAAATTGTGATGATGAAAACAAGAATGAGTAAAGCAAAAAGTAAAGAGATAAGGGAAGAAACATAAACTAATTTATCATGGTTCACCACCAATATGATAGTTATGTCTAGTCCCTTCACACATAAAGATTTAATTCACTATTCACCAATGGAATCACACGTTCACTAGACACCTTCTAGTCAACTAACTATGTTCAATTCTTCTCAAACTTCTGGCTTAGTACAATCAAGTTGTTGAGGACGACATCTGCTACTGGACTAAGTTACAAAATATTTAGATTGAGTTTGTAATTAATTCTCATACAATAGTGTTTACACAAATTTTTCAGCACAAATATTGAGATTTCTTAGATTTTTCATAACTTATAACTAATACAAGATATTTTCAAGTGTTTTTAAAGACATAAATACTTGTCTTTCTTTTTGTTGTTGTTGTTTTACAGAGGATCACAAATCCTTTTATAGAGTATAAATTAGTCCATTATGGTATCTAATCGTTGTTATGATTGCATGAAATCAACATGTGAATTGATAGCACATATCAAATCTTCACATATTTGGAATTATCATTAAACACTTCACCAAATCTATCTTTGTGATTGATTCAACGTATCTTGAAAAAAAAGGCTGAATAACAAGTGGATGACATTGTTAGATGATGTTATGCGCTTCTTCAGTCAAAGAATAAGTATTCTATGATGTGTATAGCTTGTTGGAGCGTAGACTTCTTATTAGAGCGTTGACTTTAATCAGAGTGTTGAATTTATCAAAGATCAAACTCGATGTCAAGATTATCATAAGCTGAATCACCAAAGTTAACTTGTATTACAAGATTCAGTAGAGGTACGTTGAGAGCAATCTTTTTAGAATCAATTATACTTCAAAAGATGTAACAGAGTATTATTGAAACTACTTTGTTTAGTTTGCCTATTCATTAGAGGATGCAATGTAAAAATGTTTAATTGTCGTGACACTCTGCAGACTTAAATAAATTAAATTGTTCATATAAAATAAGTTATGTTATCATGAAAACAATTAAGAGTCATTGTTCTTCAAACAAACTTTGAACTTGGTTTTAAAACTAACTACCTCTCCAATGTGGAATCCGCGGATTCCAAAGTCATGTCATTTCGGAAGAACAATTGGGGAATGGATTGGTCGAAAACACATTTGAACGTTCTACACAATGTCGATGATCTTGAGCCATATATTGAAATTCACAAAAAACAAAAATGCTTAATGATTTGAATCGTAGTTGAAATAATAATTGGATAACAAGATAACACAATTAAACATTTAATTTATGGCTAAAAGATCACATTTTTTTAGAACTAGTTGAAAATTCTAATTCAATTTTAGTAAGATTTATATGCCTAGCTGGTCCAAGTGTAAATCTTCTTTCTTATTTTGGTTATGTAATTAATAAGTGTATATTTCATACAAGTGAACATGGTCATCAAAGTATAATGCAAATAGAGGCGTCATGCTCATAGTTCAATTTATGCAAGTCTCAAGTGCCAACGATTTAAATCTCTCAATTGTCGATATGTCATGAAACTTATATAGAAGTTGGATTACACATCATTTATAGTGTTTTGTTTGAAAGCAAGTGGGTTGACAACAACATTGGCGTTCAAATTGATAAGTGTGGGTTTATGAAGGTGGACCTTAATAAAGTGGGGTACAATGATGAAACTTCTATTTTAGCATCACAAGCTCAAAAAATGTTCTATGTCATTGATCTTGCCGATGAAAAACGGTCATTTGTGCTTCTAACCAACAAAATATATTATCACAACAAGCAAGAACATGCAGAGATATATATCGAGGATGATATTTTCTGAAATACATCACGATCACTTGAAGTTGATCCAACTATAGATGACATTCTTTATATGAGAAACAACCACGATGAAAGGATATGGATCAACCCATCATTTTGTGTCAATAAAAACCAGAAAAGTTAAAATTCAACAAGGAAGATAAAAAGATATGATTGATTGTGCATGGTAGATAAATTATAAAAAAAAAGTGTTATTATTTTTTTTATTCTTATTTTTATCCCTATTATTATTCTAATTATTTCAGTTGAATGGCTTCACCTCATGATGATGATTATGCTTCTAATAATGGGCAAAACGTTCCTACATGTGATTTGATTGCGTGGAAAAATTGTATCAGAGTGAAAAGGAAATGAGTAAAATACAAGGTAAGTTGTATTGTACTTTAAGAGCATTAGAGAATAGACTCTAAGGTATGTTGTTTATTTTATATATTATTGTAATTACTCTTTCATTTTTTAAGATTTCATGAAATGAAATGAGTCAACAAATTGGGTCTTGCAGAAGTAGTTTTGCTACTTTCAATTGAGTTACCATCCCTTGGATAGCTCTAATTACTTGCAATAATTGGAGAGTGAAAGAACCAATTTGGGATGTTTAAAAGGGTCAAAGTTTGGAAGGAAATACAAGTAAGATAGTAATTCAAGTTATGCTAATTTGTTTGGTTGATCACATTCATGATTTACTTTATGTTGCTGGATGCCTATGATGTCAATGATTAATATACAAATTTTGTACTAAGAGAAGAAGAAAAGTTGCATAGTTCATTTAGAACTCGACTTACATAAGAGCATGTAAGAGATACAAATAGTAATATTATTAAGGCTTAAGTTTAGTTTTGGTCCCTTTATTTTCACCATATCAAAAAATTAGTTATCTTATTTTAAAAGTCGACAAATTTGGTCCCTCCCTCATATTTTTAGCTAAAAATTAACGATTTGACATATTTTAAATGATGTGACATACGATTTTTATGTTATAGAATCATTTAGATGCATTAAGTATTTATGTCAGTACTTAAATTACAAAATCGAAAAAAATTTATGAAGTTGAAAATTAAGTTTTTATAGGATTTTATTACGATTTCATGGGTGTTAATCCTTCTACATCATCATATCATATGTATACATATTTTATAAATTTAATAACTTTTTAAAAATTATTTAGTGATTTATACATATTGTATAAACTTAATAACTTTTTAATTCAAATGCTTTGCATCCATACAGAAAAATCACGTATGGGGTATGTTCGTCTAGAATAAAAGATGGTAAGTGTGTATATGAATTTATTGTACAATATGTGGTAAAAATGTTATTCAATTGTTTTTTTCATTTGTCAATGTATAGCTACAAGAGATTGGATATGAGCTCACAACCCTACCTCGTTGTGTTATGTGGAAGATTAGTCGTGTGAATAAAGTGAGAGTGATAGATAATGAAAATGTTCAAAGAGTGTGGGATCAATTTGTAAGTCAAATAATAAATTTTTTTTTTTAGATTCCCATGATAATAATGATGATAGTTAACAAGTTTTTTTTAGCACAATCTTTACCTAAAGAGGAGAAAGACTTTGAGTGTACGAAGATACTATCTAAGGATCTAAATATCCAAGAGTACCTTGGTCATGTTAGGGGCTTAGAATTTGAGGTATCTTAAAAAGACTATTTTCAACGTCAAAAATGCGCCAATCAAGACGAAGCGAAAAATGAACTTAAAGCATTTAAGTTGATAATTATGAAGCTTGAAAAGCAAATGAGATAGGAACATAAAATTGACTTAGGCTTCCTTAGTGTTAATGATTCTTGCAACATTGCATTTCCTACCATTCCCAAAGTAAATGTCGTCTTTATTAACTACAACGTTTTAATTGTTTGTTTTGGTTAATAATTATATTAATGTTTATATTCATTCATTAATGGTTAAGAGTGTCTCCTTTTGTAATAAGTATTTATTGTCTGCAAATAAATGTATCGTTGATTGTGAGAAAATATATAACACTCAAGGAGATATCGTGTGTAACACCCCGATTTTTAACAGCGCGAGTGTATTTTTGTTTTTTTAAAAACAAAGAAATAAAACAAAGAAAATACTTTTTGATAAATATTTAAGTCGTAATATAACGACAAAGTCAACAAATATTTACAAACAGCGAAATAATTTTTTGAAATAAAAATCCAAAGTATTCAAACATCAAAATACACCGGGGCTATGAGGCTTATCGATCATAGCTCATACCCTAGAGGTATTCTCGGCAGACCTGTACAAAAGTACTGCCCCAAGAATTTTCACTTTTCCCACGTCACATCAAAAAGTGGAACATGGACCCATCAAAAGAAAAAACATCAAACAGTTTAAGCATGGATACAATATTCCAAAATGAAATAACTACAATCACAAAAGAAAGACATCTAGTCCTTATACAACCACCTAATCTGATCATTTTACAAAAACTACACAACCCGGGTGATCTCCACGTGCCCCGCAAGATCTTCCTAACACAGCTTCAGTCAGGTATGACTAACTACTTTCCCATCTCCAAGGTACTAACCGGTAGGATGATCCTGTTTCTCATCTGAGGGCAAAGCCCAGATTTCCACAATAATTGTAAAGGTCACCAACCGAAATTAACAAATATCACATAGCAAAATTCTTATATTTTCAAATGCTCAAAAGAACCTTTTGTCTTAGCATACTCCTCGAAAGGGTTTTCATATGTCCAAAAATGCATAAACAACGTTGAAAAATGAAGTTTTGACAAACTGCATTGTCATAGCTGAATACAATTGAGAAAATGCAGATTTTCAATTCTAAAATGACCCTGAATCAATCAACACTTCAAACATTAATATTATCAATTATGAACACATAATTAACACCAAATTAATCTCCACAAATTCACATATCAATCACACATCGAATATTCATTAAATCAATTATGAACACATAAATACATCAAAACTTAATCAACCCAACTTCCCACCTCAAAACAATTACAACAATCACAACAACAACCGAATATGTATATACAATCGTCAAAGTATAACAAACATGACTCGCGTGCCGAGCACCGTAATGCAATGCGTATATGCCAAAATGCATGATTCCGGAATTCCAAACCAAAACCCTCCTCGAGGGGCGTAAATCATAATTGTACAGCCTCTCACAGACCAGTACTAATTACCGAGGTGCAATCTCTCACGGATCAACACGATTTACTAGCGTGCAGTCTCTCACAGACCAGCACGACATACAAGAGTGCAGTCGCTCACAAACCAGCACAATTTTCTAGAGTGCAATCGCTCACAGATCAGCACATTCTAGAGTGCAATCTCTCACAGATCAGCACGACGCGACAATCCCCGCAAGGATAAGATGAACCAACAATTCACATGACATCATCCCGTGGCCCATCACGGTCACCACTATCACCACTATCACCATGGCCCCATCGCGGTCACCATGTACTATGAAATGCATGAGCATACTCTAACTCTTTTCACCATAATCATTAAGTAAATGCACCTATTAAAAGATTCCCCATTTTTAATACTCGTTTAACACTAATGATTTTTCAAACACAACACAGAGCATACTCAAACATATTTATTCACACCAATTAAAATTTCCACAACCACACATAAATCACATTTCTAAATTCAATCCACACAAATTGAATTAAATTCATTTTCCACCAATTCACACATAAATTTCTTTCCAAAAATTAATAATATTAATTTTGAACACATAATCAAATTCAATTTAATTCTCCCCAAATTCAACATAAATCACTCATATTAATCTCCAAAATTTCCAAACATTAATCACCATATTCAATCTCCAAAATTTTCAACCATAAATCACCACAACAACATTAATATATCAGAGTTCTCCCCACCGCTAACTCGGTGTCAACGGTCTCGATTCCTTTTCGAGACTCAAGGAGCTAACTACATAAACATGAATATTTATAACAATTTGTTCACAATAAAACTAATCCACACGCAACAAAATTCCTAAAATTAAATCTTTCTCAGACACCAAACTCTTAAAATTAAATAATCTATATTATTTACTTAAAACAAATATTGTCCAAATTTATCATTCACATACTCGACTATTAAGGCACCGGAATATTTGAGTTAGTAAAATACTATAAACTTTGTTTCTTTTTAAACTCAATCTAAGAGTCATTAAAAGAGTAACATTTTAAACTCTAATCATTTTTAATTTCAATCTGTCTTTTTGCTCAAACTCTTTAACTTAGTTAAAATTTGAACTTTTTCACAACTTTAACAAGTCTAAATTTTTCGTAAAATTTCAACTTCAGTTCAAACTCATTTATTTGAAAATAACTCATTACGTAACTCAAACACATCAATTTTAATTACCTCCAATTCACACCATACTCAATCAATTCAATTCCACAACACGCATATAGTCCCTCAATTAAATTTCAACAATTCAAATATAACTCACCCAATTTCAAAATGCCATATTTTTACACATAAACCACCAAATTTCATCAATTCATTTTCTACAAAATCCACAAATAAATCACATCTCAAAAATTCATAATAATAATTATGAACATATAAATCACACCAAACTTGAATCACTACAAACCACACCTCAAATTTAAATTCCACTAAATTACACATAATCACATTAAATTAATTTTTCACAAAATCACACCTCAAATACATCAAATTTCTTTTCCACAAAATCACAAATAATGTCCTAAATGCAAACTAAAAGTTTGGAAGGTGCCCTTACCTCCGTTGTAGTTTTAACAACCGATTACGACACCACGATTAATTCCGGTAAAATTTAAGTTCGTGATGTCGCTTCGAAAACTAGCTCACTAGCACCGCAGCGTGACAATGATCAACTTTCTCTTCTGTCATTTCTTGAAAGGGAGCTTAGATCTAGAAGAAAAATGATGATTTATGTTTGTTTGCTTTTTCAAAACCAACAACACTTTGGTTTTTGTTTCTTCAAACCGAGAGAATAGAAGAAAGATGGAAGAAAGATGGAAGGCACGGGTGAAACAGAGAAATGATCACTTTTCCTTTTTTTTTTCCCTAATAATAATAATAATAATAATAATAATAATAATAATAATAATAATAATAATAATAATAATAATAATAATAATAATAATAATAATAATAATAATAATAATAATAATAATAATAATAATAATAATAATAATAATAATAATAATAATAATAATAATAATAATAATAATAATAAATATCTAGATATTTACAAATATCTAGACATTTTTATAAAAATCATCATTACGTCTGTCATCTCACATCACATCACAAATTACTTTTTCAAAAAAATATTTACTCTCGCCGAAATTCAATCGGCAGATGAATTTTTCTGAAAAATGTTGCATCTCAGAAAAAAATTTCTTCGACAAAAGATTCACCGTAATTAAATAAAATTATTAATCGGCGAATAATTTTAATCGGATATCTAAAAAGGTATTTTTGGCATTTAACTCACAAAATGCCATAAAATTGGCTAAAAAGCCTCAGAAATTCAACATAAAATTCTCCCAAAATACATAAATTAAAATTTAAAATTAAGAGTCTTGCATCGTGTCCAATAAAAATTTGTCATCGGGATACATCAAAGTTATAATTGATGTTGTTGAGTCAAATGCTCATTTGTCTATTCATGTAGAAAGTGGAAATATCTGTGTAGTTAGCGATGAAATATGTACAATTGTTGCATGACCAAAAAACCTTGATGAATTGTTCTTGTTGAAATCCAAAAGGTAAAATTCTTATTACCAATTTTGATTCTTAATTACTATTAATTGTTAGTTTATTATTTAATGACTAATATATAGTAATGTAACTATTTATATCCCAATAAAATCTAAACAGATCGATAAAAGTAATTATGTGAAATTCAAGTAGTTAGATAAGAATATGCAATGAAGCACAAAATTTGTTGCATTACCAAACAAGGATCGTGAAAAATAAAATATTCAAGACTATAGTTGATGTTTCAAATATTCTCCAAATTTGAGTATCTTTATGTTATATGATGAAACACATGTGGGGCCTACATATTTAATAATAGAAACAATGGAGCATGATATTTGGTGAAGACTTTACGAAGAATATTGATCTTGTTCTTATAAAAGAAATTGTTTGCCATGAGTAGTTAAATGCCTCTTCTATATGTGTGTATGTCAAGTACTTCAAACAACTTGATCAACAAATTATATACTTTGAAGTAGCCAACATATTATATACTTTGATCAACAAAATCATTTTATTAGTAATTTGAAATTTTCTATTTTACTTTAAGGTATTTATATGAAAATTTCATCTGTGCACGTGGACTAAGAAATAAATTTTGCTAGAAATAAATATCTCACATATTCATGAAAACCAAAGAGGAGGTTAAACTAGTACTTGCACCTTAAAATGTAAGGTGGGGTTTCTTTTGAAAATTTATTACAATGATAATATATTGAAAATAAAATTTAGATAAATTTGTAATATTTAAACATTGAGTTAGGTGTAGACATGGATCTCGATTGTCTTTAATCCTATGACTGTATACTATTGGTTTCGTAGAATGGTAAACTTCAAAATCACCAAAACATGGTTTTTATGTTCAACATATAAGTATTTATGGTTTTATTTAAACTTTTCTTAGTGTTCTTAGTGTTTATGTGTACAATGATTTATAATTAATACTAATTTGAAGTTAATTTAATTTTTATAGATTTTTAAAATATTATCGCACTCATAGGAGAGGTACGACCTACAGTCACAAAGTCTAAATACAATATCATCACATAAAAAAAATAAAGGTATTTTTTAATGTTATCTTTAAATAATTATGTAGTATATAAGTTATTGATGTATGTACATATTGATTTTAGTGTCCCCGTCAAGATAACACTGACGAATATGGATATTATGTCATACAATTTATGAAAGAGATCGTCATCGAAAATCAAAACACATTTCCAGTTAATGTACGTGGATTTTTTTTAATTATTATTTGTAATTATAGACATCAATATACTTAAGTTCTAACTCAATTTTATATTTTCTTTTTTATTTTAAGTACTTTATTGATTACAATTATATTACCTACTCTAAAAACAAATTAACCGAGGTAAAAGAGGATTGGATTAGTTATATGGTCCATAACTTTGTTGGTGAGGTTTTATCATTTTCTTGAATGTTTGAGTTCTTAGATATTGATTTTATTTTATTTTTTTGTTAATATAATCGTATCAATTGTGTTGTAATGTCCTTTACTATAGATATGGTATTTGGCATTCAACTAGTTATTAAGTTTTTGTATTTATTTTTAATTTTTATCCCTTGGTCATCATTCTATGTTACCCTAGAATATTGTATGCTCTTTCTATTGTTGGGTTTTTAGGTCCTTGATCCCATCTATGGTGTTGTAGGTTTGTTAAGTTTTTTCTTATTCTGTACAGAACACATGACAAAAACTACGTGAAAAGAACGTACCATGATTGAAGTTGATAAAATAAAAAGAGTTTATCAAATATTAATGTCGTTTTGGTGTACATATACATTTGGTTGGGTGCAAGACCTAATGATATTTACAGAATGCTTAGGTACATAAGTTGCAGGTAGTTCTATTAGTATCAATTGATTTTTTTTTTTTTTTAAATTGACAGATAATTAGTTGTGGAGGAAATATTTATATATTTTGAGAATCTTGTCTTTGTACTTTTCTTATGTTTAATGGGTTAATATTAATGCATATGAACTTTAAAAACCAATAGTTTTAGTTTGTGATGCTTACACCATGAAATTTGATTAATTTTCGTATCTTATATCTTGAACCGTTATCACATGAGAGCTATAAAAGGCTATAGAATCTGATTTGGTCGGTCTTTCTAAAAATAATATTATAATAGTGTTTATTATAACAGAAGCATTATAAAAGGCATTTTTGAAACTAATTTTATATTAAGCTATAATAATACATCTCTTATAATTCATATAATGATTTAGTCAATTTTATTTTAAAAAAATATTATAATAGCATTTATAATAACAAAAATACTATAAAAGATTTATTTTAAATTCAATTTCATATCGAACTATAGTAACGCGTATGAGAAAACACTATTTAATGTTTACTTAATTATAAAACGCTACAAAATATTGTCTACTGTTAATATTGTTAGCCTTAATTAATAGCGCTTGTAAGCACTATGGAAGACCAAAATAAGAGCTATAAAACAGTTTTATATTTAACTTTGAAAATTTTTTAAATACAATTTAAATTATAATTTCTTCTATTTTTCACATTCACTTTTATCATCACAATAAAATGGGACTGTCGAAATGGATAGATTGAAAATATTTTTAATGTATATTGTATTAAAAATAATTTTTTGACTTTTTAAAAAGTAATATTAAAAAATAAAATATTGCATTTATTTATCATTACTTTTAATAAATATGGTGCAAAGTTGTGGTGGCCAGCGACGGAAGACAGTTCTGCGACAGTTGGGGTAGTCGAAAGTAACTCAATGGTGGTGGCTCTTTGGTGGTCCAATATCTTCCATATTATATTTTAAATAATGATGAATAAACTAATAGTTAATAACAGCGATTCAATAAAACTATTATTCTCTTTATTAGTTATATATTATTTTTAAATAATGTGAAATAATCAGATGTATTCAAATTCACCGTCCTATACTATTTGTACGCAAAGATAGTGAAGTTTACACTAACTAGTCTCCTTAGCAGATGACAAATAACACAAACTAATTACTCGATCCATAAAAATAACTAATTACTATTTTGTTTAAAGATGTTTTTTATTTATGGTTTATTTAAAGATGTTTTTGGAATATATCAGAGTTTGTTCTAAAATATATATATATATATATTAGAAAATATATGTATAAGAACATCTAGAAACACATTTTTTCAAAGTCTAAGGAAAACAACTTTACATGCTTTATGGATGGGCTGGCCTGATAACGAGATATATGAAATTCCACCCTTATTTTAATATTGGTCCACGTTTATCACACGGAAATTATGGTGCATTATTCTTGCTTGCTACATGAAAAGCCACATTAGTATACTCCATTGAGATTTAATAAAGTCCATTACAGTTTCATGATGTGGTAAAGAAAATTTTACCCTATACTCTCTTAATTATACTTATATCCCAAAATAAGTAAGAAAACGACTTTTTTTTTCTTTGTTTAAATAATAAAACTCTAAAAATTTTATAATTTCACCTTTCAACATTTCTAAAAAACAAAAAAGTAATTTTTTTTTCTACTCTTCCGGAGAACTTGATTTTAAGATTTCCGATACACAAAATACATTTCAGAAAACTTTTTTTAAGTTTTCCGATACAAAAGCTAACTTCCAAAAATTCTTTTCAACATATTCGGTACAGAAGTATCTTCTGGGAAACTTGGTTTAACATTTCCGGTAGTTATCGGAAATCTTGAAACTCAAGTTCTCCAGAAGTTATATTATTATTTTATTAATTTTTATTTTATTTTAATTAATTATAATTTTATAATCAATTGTGATTTATTTCTTTTTATTTTTTTAATTTTTCAGTGGACGCACAACGAAGAGACGACAAAATCATACGAATTACACGTGACACTGATACTTCTACATCATCCATGATGAATCCTCGAGAGAGGATTCGGCCGATATCTTAAAGGAGAAGACATATGACAATTAAAGACGATGATGAGGGAGAGCATGATTATCGATTTATCCCAGATGTGACTATCTATCAACAGGAGAACTCTCCTATAGTGCATGAGGAGGAGGAGGTACATGAACAGGTGGAGGTACATGAGAAGGAAGAGGTTGTACCTGCTCATGAGGGAGAGTATATGGAGAGGAGGGGTATGATGGAGCTCATGGACCTGATGAACTCCCTCGTTGCCTCTCATCAAACCCTACACTTCTCATCATGTAATGCAAAAATTCCCAGCATACTGAGTTGTATGCTTTCTTAAAATGCACTTTAAAAATAAGACATTATTTCTTAATAATTTTGGCCAAGTCTACAACCTTTAAAAAAAGACAACTGATCAGAGGAAATAATCTTATCCATATAACATACGTCAGCTTTGCTACAAGCACTTTAGCCATTGTTAAACATTATATTATAATGTAAATAATTAGATTGGATGGGTTGTATGTATTCTGGCCCGTTAGTATTACTGTAAATTAGGGTTGTTTAATACCCTGTGTCTATATAAAAAAAAAACACACGGGTTATTCCATATGTCTCTCAATACTTTTTATATTCAACATGGTATGTAGAGCCAACTGAGAGAAAACCACAATCGTCAACTACCCGGTCGACCAACTATCTCTGGTGAATATTTTTCGGCAAACCGTGTTCTCAACTTCTGTTTCCCCTCCTCTGCCGTTGATACGTTGATTCCTCAATTTTTGTTCAGCCGTTCACGCTCTACCGTCGCTGTCGTCACTGTTTTCTGACGAGTTTTTTTGACGAACGACCACTCCATCAGCGCCGTGCACCCCAGATCGGCCAAACCCTTCTGTCGCATTGCCAACAACCCACTCACGCGCCACCTGCACACCCGTGTGTGAGATCCACGCGCCGCCCACTACCATCGTGCGTGACGGTGCGTCTGACAGCCGTTCACGGTGCCGCTTCTTCCACCGAACTCGCCTCGGCCTCCTGCGTCCGTATCTGCCCTCTGTTTTCAGTTTCGAGTTACGAATATACGAGTTCCAGTTCAAACAACCCCTGTTTTCCCAGTTCCGACGCGTTTTCTGACAATATTTGTTGACCATGGCATCTAAGTCTGAAATAAAGAGCATCTTCACTAACTACATCACTTCTCCTCTCTCCGTTGAAAAATTGAATGGATCAAACTATGTGGTCAAGGTTACGAGGACCATCTCACCCAAAACCCTGAAAAGGTGAGTGTGACTAAAACATCCAAATGGAGTCAGATTGATGCCCAACTGTGTAGTGTTATTAAGTCTCCACTTCATCCAGATGTTAAAACTGATTTTCCGTCTGCATCTCACGTGTGAATCAGTTTAGAGTCACTCGCATCATCTCTATGGAGTTTGTCACTGCTTGTTGAATATCATTACTCCGAAGTCACTCGATGGCTCTATTTCTGCATATCTTGGCACCGTTAATAGTGTACTTCATGACTTTAATGAGATTCTCCCTCCTGCTGCAAGTAATTCAGTTGAACAGAAGAAGGAGTTGGATCAACGCAACACCTTCTTCATGCTTCTTGCACTCTATGGCCAACCCCAGGAGTACTCTGCAACTCGTGATCAAACTTTGGGGTTTGTTACTGTTTTAAATCTGTCAACTACCTCAACGATCCTCCTTCGAGTACCACCAAAACAACTAGTTGAGCAGACTATTACTTCAGTTCCGGGTGACACTGCTGTCCTTGCATCTCAGGGACATAATCAACAACGTTTTCGTGGAGGACCATCTAACTCTAAGCCTCGTCCCAAATGTGAGCATTGTCATCGGCTTGGACATACTATTGATCGCTGTTGGAAGTTTCATGGTAAGCCTTCGCCTTCGATAAATGCAATCCAGCTTGATCATTCTGCCACTATTCAGACTGCACCATCTCCACAAGGCTCCACGAAAAACTATTTCGGTTGCACACACTGGTAACTCATCTATTTACCTCTCTCATTCATCTTCCCTCGGCCCTTGGGTTCTTGATTCTGGTGTGTTTGATCATGTCACTGGTAATAAAGGTCTCTTTTCTTTACTCTCTACATCTGGTTTTTTTACCTACTATAACTTCTGCCAATGATACTCAAACCCGATCTCAAGGAGTTGGCACTGTCCACATTCTGCCTTCTATCTCAGTTGCATCTATTCTCTATGTACTTGGATGCCCCTTTAATTTACTTTCAATTAGTCGATTGACTCGGTCTCATAACTATATTATTACTTTCACTAATGATAATGTTACCTTGTAGGGCTGGAATTCGGGACGGATGACTGGCATCGAATGTGAGTCACAAGGCCTCTATTAACTTTCTACAACTTCCAAGATGTGTTCTGCCACAGAGTCCCCCCACACTATCCATGCTTAACTAGGACACCCAAGTCATACCAAACTACAAAAATTGGTGCCTAGTTTGTCTAAGTTGTCTACTTTACATTGTGAGTCGCGTTAGTTAGGGAAACACACCCGTAGTAATTTTCCCGATTGAGTCAATAAAAGACTATCCTCTCCCTTTGCTTTAGTTCACTCTGATGTTTTGAGTCCCTCTCGTACTGTGTCTACTTTAGAGTCTAAGTATTTTGTTACTTTTATTGATGATTATTCTCGTTGTACGTTGTTATTTTTAATGAAAAATAGAACTAAATTGTTTTCCATCTTTGAGCAATTTTATCAAGAAATTAAAATCCAATTTGGAGTTTCCATTCGTACCTTAAGAAGTGATAATGCTCTGGAATATTTGTCTCATCAATTTCAAAATTTTATGGCTTCCAACAGTATTTTACACCAAACATCATGTCTTCATACACCTCAGAAAACGGGGTAGCCGAACGCAAAAATCGGCGTCTCATTGAAACCACACGAACCTTACTTCTCCATGGCAATGTTCCATTCATTTTTGGGGGGATCTTGTCTTAACAGCGTGCTACCTTATTAAACGTATTCCATCTTCTGTCCTTGATGGCAATATCCCCCATTCGGTCCTCTTTCCCCATACCCCTCTTCACCCGCTACCACCTCGTGTCTTTGGGTCCACGTGTTTTGTTCACAATTTATCTCTTGATTTGGAAAATTGTTAGCTCGGTCACTCAAGTGTGTCTTTCTAGGTTATCATCAGTCCCAAAAGAGCTATCGTTGTTATTCTCCCACACTACACCGCTACGTTACATCAGCCGATGTTACATTTTTTAAGTCTATACAATATTTTAAACTTACCCATATAACTACTGAGCCCTATCAAGACATTAATCCCAAACCTCCTCATGTAGTTATCCCTCTTCCACTCACTCATATCCCTATCGAACCAGCCGAGTCTGTCCCCCAACCTCCACGACCACTACAAACATATCAGCGTCGTCGCTTATCCTCTATTGTGCCTGTTCCTGTTCCCATTACAAACTCTCCTCCGACCTCCGGATCTGGCCCTGCCACCTGAGCCTGACCTTCCCATTGCTCTTCGTAACGATATTCGCACCATCCATAATCCATCTCCTCATTATATTGATTTGTGTTATCATCGTTTTTCTCCTTTACATTACACTTGCTTGTCCTCCTTGTCTTCTGTTTCAATTCCTAAAACTACAAGTGAAGCATTATCCCACCCTGAGTGGAGGCAAGCAATGCTTGATGAGATGTGTGTTTTACAAAGCAGTGGTACTTGGGAATTGGTTCCTTTACCTCATGGGAAGTCGTTAGTCGGGTGTCGTTGGCTTTATACAGTGAAGGTTGGTACTGATGGTAAGATTGATCGATTTAAGGCTCGTTTGGAAGCCAAGGGATATACTCAGATCTTTGGGTTGGATTACAGTGACACATTCTCACCTGTTGCCAAAATGGCATTTGTCAGACTATTTTTCTCCATTGCAGCAATTCGACATTGGCCTCTCCATCAGCTTGACATTAAAAATGCCTTTTTGCACGGTGATCTTGAAAAGGAAGTTTATACGGAGCAACCACCAGGGTTTGTTGCTCATGGGGAGTCTTCCAACATGGTTTGTCGGCTACACAGTCTTCCTTTACCTCATGGGAAGTCGTTAGTCGGGTGTCGTTGGCTTTATACAGTGAAGGTTGGTACTGATGGTAAGATTGATCGATTTAAGGCTCGTTTGGAAGCCAAGGGATATACTCAGATCTTTGGGTTGGATTACAGTGACACATTCTCACCTGTTGCCAAAATGGCATTTGTCAGACTATTTTTCTCCATTGCAGCAATTCGACATTGGCCTCTCCATCAGCTTGACATTAAAAATGCCTTTTTGCACGATGATCTTGAAAAGGAAGTTTATACGGAGCAACCACCAGGGTTTGTTGCTCATGGGGAGTCTTCCAACATGGTTTGTCGGCTACACAGGTCCCTTTATGGTCTTAAACAGTCTCCTAGAGCTTGGTTTGGCAGATTCAACTCGGTAGTACAAGAATTTGATATGATCCGTAGTGAAGTCGATCACTCTGTATTTTATCATCACTCAGCCCAAGGGTGCATCTATCTTATTATTTACGTGGATGACATTGTTATAACTGGTAGTGATCAGCAAGGGATACTCTAGTTAAAACAACATCTCTCAAATAAATTTCAGACTAAAAACCTTGGTAAACTTCGTTATTTTTTGGGTATTGAAGTAGCTCAATCCAAGGACGGCCTTGTAATTTCACAAAGAAAATATGCTATGAATATTTTTGAAGAAACATGCCTATTAAATGCCAAGTCAGTTGATACTCCTATGGATCCAAATGTCAAACTCCTACCCAATCAAGGGGTTCCTCTATCAGATTTAGGAAGATATAGGAGATTGGTTGGAAAATTAAACTATCTCACAGTCACTTGTCCTGACATTTCCTTTGCTGTTAGTGTGGTAAGTCAGTTCTTAAATTCTCCTTGCCAAGAACATATGGATGTTGTAATCCGAATTCTTAAACACATCAATAGTGCACCTGGAAAATGTCTCATTTATGAAGATATAGAACATACTCAAATAATTGGATACTCAGATGCCGATTGGGCAGGCTCACCCATAGATAGACGATCAATTTTCGGGTATTGTGTACTTATCGGAGGAAATTTAATATCTTAGAAGAGTAAGAAACAAAATATTGTTGAAAGATCCGACGCTGAGGCGGAATACATGGCCATGACACTAGTAACATGTGAGCTCATCTGGCTGAAACAGTTACTGAAACAACTTCAATTTGAAGAGACCAACACAATGACACTAAAATGTGATAATCAAGCTGCATTGCACATTGCCTCGAATCCTGTTTTTCATGAGATGACCAAACATATGGAGATTGACTGCCATTTTGTTAGAGAAAAGATTTAATCGGGTGACATCATCACTAGCTTTGTCAAATCCAATGATCAGTTTGCAGATGTGTTTACAAAGTCATTGCGAGGTCCTAGAATTAGTTATATATGTAACAAGCTAGGTGCATTTGATTTATATGCTCCAGCTTGAGGGGGAGTGTTAAATATTATATTAGAATGTAAATAATTAGATTAGATGGGCTGTAAGTATTCTGGCGTGTTAGTATTACTGTAAATTAGGGTTGTTCCATATATCTCTCAATACTCTTTATATTCAACAACCACTATTTTATAAATAGACCAATTAAGTGAGATAGGTCAAAACTCCCCAAGATGAGAGAAATAAAGTAGAGCGTTCTCATATATATAAATATAGAGTTAGTTTGAGTTATCCTTGCCACACCAATTCTAACTATTTGGATGTATTTGGGGATTGATTAGTCAAGTGTCTTTGACATATTTACAATATTAATATGTAACTTAATGTGAGAGGGTTTAAAATTTTTCCCCGTAAAAATTTTATTGGAGAGTTTATAATTTTCTCCTTGTAAAAATTGAAAGTTGAGTAATAAAATTTTTTCCAGTAAGATTATAAATTATGTATGGAGTATCGAAACATATATTTGTGAGTACTTTTTTTACTTTACTTCTAGTGTGGATGTATATTTATTTGGATAAAGATTTTCTCTTTTTGATTTTGGACCCGATCATGTTTGTTAACACAAGAAGATACTACTGACACCATTGAGTATTTAATACAAACCCAAATGAACTTTAGGGATCAAAGATAAACCAAAGAACACTAGATCTCCTTTGTTTTATATATTCTCTATTTTATTCTATGTTAAACATGTTTCCTCCATACTCTCCCTAAAGTCCAACTAAATTACTCTTGTTGGTTAATTTTTTTATTTTGCTTGGAATTCTTTCTTATTTTTGTATTTTTTATTTTTTATTTTGAATTTGTACTCAATAAGTCGGTTGGTATGATTACATGGTATTTACGTACGCCTTTGTGTAGGACTCAAAAGTCCAACATAATTTTTACTTTAGTTTAATTTGTTTATATTGAATCCATATATAGAAGCTATTAAGCCATTTCGAGCACCTATAACATGTTGAAATTTCAAGAGGATTCCTCATACAAGCCTCCAACTTAATCATAGAATATAAAATAAACATTTTATTTTCAAATAAATAACACTATCGGAAGCTAATTTTCAATGACAACCATATTTTTGTCAGCCCAATTGGTATAGTTTTATGGATTGAGATTTCGAGGTCCAAACTCGATAATTTATAGTCTAAAAGATGTAAATCTACTGAACCAATATTATATTCCTAATGACAAAGTTATGTTTAGTTTTATGAGAGGTCAATATATATATTTAAAATTAAGGTATTAAACTTATGTATTAAACAAATATATTCATATTTTTTATATAAAATGCAAATTAAAGTGGTATAAAGGAAATAAAAATTTACAATAATTATTTAAAAAAACTGAGTTTAACGATACTTTATTTATCAAGTTCATTTATAATTGATGTTTTACTAAATAGACTAGCAATGACTTTTTCAATTTTAACCAAGAAATTTTATTGTTCGTTTTATTTTTGAAGTTTATCTTAACAATTTTTATTATTGATAAAATTTTCCATGTAGTTGCAATAGATATTAGAAGTGTCAAAACAAGATAGATAAATTGAACAATCAAATAATAGTTTTTTTTTACTGTTTTATTTCTACTAATTTTTTACAAATAAAGCTAAATGTATATTATTAGAGAAACATCATATAAAAATATGCCAATTTATTTAAAAAAAGGGTAATGAAGACTAGCCTTTGATATATATATACATAACTTACTACCACTATATATCTTGCTCTATTTAATCTAATTGACTTGAAGAGAAGTGTTGAAATAACAAGGTGTACATCAAACAAAGGCAAATGAAATACATCATGATGCAATCAAAATCCAATTAGGCATGTACAAATATTCCAACACACACTAATTGGCTCTTCGAACTTTGGAAATTAAATTAGGTAACTGCGTTTTGTTGGGTAAAGAAGATGTGTACTCCATGACAAAAACCAATATGGATTAGAACTTGAGAGTAAAGCCAACATTTTCCGGAATTTTTCTTGGTGATATGTGAATCCACCCCCACCATAATAAGTTATTTAATTCTCAAGCTCACTTTTACATAAAAAGTGGTTTAATGAGTGGTCTACATTTCATTAATGCAAGATTAGTGGTTTCCTTTCAATAAACAAAACGATTGCTTTATTTGAGAGTATTTAGATGAGATGATGAAAATCTCTTTTAAATTTATTAAAATTGTTTAATTAAAATTGTTTCGATTTAAATTAAATTATTGGAATGCAATAATGTTAAATTTCTTGAAAGAGTTTTAACGTTTATTTTAGTCTTATTTAACTAGAGAGATAATATCGAATAAAACAATTGCTTTCAAAGAGGGGTTATAATATGCCCATTCACGAGGAGGATTATTAAATTATAGAGTTCCTAATTATTGGATTAATTAAGAGAGGGGTCCATCAAAATTAAGACTTTAGCTTAGGAATGTTGTACTCAAGTTGATCACAATGCTCAAATTAAATAATCAAGGATTAGGAACTAAAACACGTGATTCCACGTGAAGTGGGCCCTCTTGCTATGCTTCTAGGATCCTTTGGCACTAATTAAAGGTGAATTTCCTTTCTATAGATAGGGTTGATCAAATGAAATGAAAAAGGTAAAGTTTTGGTAAGCTTCAATTGCGGGACTATAGCATAAATAATTTGTTTACTTTTGGATAAGTACATAATGAGTTTCATTAACATACGTGTGTTGGGAGTGTTTTATTAATATTGTCAAAAAGTGGAATGTTTTATTAATTATAATAAAGTGTGTTATAAGAAATGTCAAATAGAAAAACCATGCTTAAATTAGTTGATAGTTCTCTCTCTAATAAGATACATCATAAAAGTTGCTAAATTTTTTGGAATTTTGAATGAATTTTTTATTTTTACTTTTTATGTCTAACTGAAAGTAATTTTATATTAACATTGTTGGAGATATTAAATATAGATACTTTTACTTTGAAATTAAAATTAAGATCAACCACTTTATAGAATTTTAACAAATTTTATTAGAGCCTAACTTTTGTCGGTAAGTTGCGAAAGACCAATCAAGAGACTAATAAAGTGTAGCAATTTAAATATGTTTAAAGAATTATGCAATTAAGTGGACTTATGAACACGAGGACAACTAAGTAGGAGGAGGTGAAGGATGAAGATCAACGAATACAGGGTGGTTGATATATGACTATAGGGATTATTGAGTTTTGGTTGAAATTGAAAAAATTAAAGGCTTAATTGCAGTTTTGGTCCCCTATTTTAGCCGTATCGCGAAAGTTGTCCCTCTATTTTGTTTCTCCCTAATTTTGGTCCCCAAACAGAATTTTGGTTCAAAAGTTGATGAAATTTCATTTTTTTTAAGTCGTACTACTCCATTTATGATCATAGATTTCAGGGACATTTGTTGCAAATGAGATCTTGAGACATGGTGTGACTTAAATAAATGCAAAAAAAAAATGAAATTTCATCAAGTTTTGGACCAAAATAATGTTTGAGGGACCAAAATTGGGGAGAAATAAAATGGGAGACTACTTTCGCGATTCAGCTAAAATAGAGGGACCAAAACTGCAATTAAGCCAAAATTAAAATAGTCTCACACTACTTGGACTTGTAAAGGAATAGGGAGTTCAAGACTATATATATTGTTCTAGTTTTTCATTATAATTCTACCTGTCAAAAACACTTTAAATTTATAACTAACTCTTTTTTTTTCCTCTTGTTTTAGAGTTTTGTGACGTAGTTATATATTCTTTGGAGAGAGTGGTTGTATTATAATAAAGTGTGTTATAAGATATATCAAATAGAAAAACTATACTTAAATTAGTTTATCGTCCTCTCTAATAAGTTAAAATTCTTGGAATTTTGAATGAATTTTTTATTTTTATTTTTTATGTCTAACTGAAAGTAATTTTATATTAACATTGTTGGAGACATTAACTATAGATACTTTTACGTTGAAATTAAAATTAGGATCAGCCACTTTGTAGAATTTTAACTTATTTCGTTAGAGCCTAACTTTTGTTAATAAGTTGTGAAAAACCAATCAATAGATTAATAAAGTGGAACAATTCAAATATGTTAAAAAAATTATGCGATTAAGTAGACTTATAAACACGAGGGCAACTAAGTAGGAGGAGGTGAAGGATGAAGATCAACAAATACAGGGTGGTTGATATAGAACTATAGGGTAGACTATATATATTGTTCTAGTTTTTTATTACAATTCTACTTGTCAAAAACACTTTAAATTTATAACTGATTCTTTTTTTTTTTTTTTTCCTTTTGGTGTAGAGTTTTGTGAGGTAGTTATATATTCTTTGGAGAGAGTGGTTGTATTGGGGATGAGAGGTATTTGAGATAAGTCGATGAGTTGTAATAATTTTTTTCATAGTGTTATTATCTGGTTGTGGTTTTTTCTCTGCAAATTTTGGTTCGTCTAAGGATTTGTGGTAGCAGTTCTGGCTAATTTTTCACATTAGAAAATAATTTTTGTTTTGTAGGGTATTTAGTTCTTAATATGTTTTGTGGTTGCAACATAGTCTAATCTTCCACATCTTTGACTTTTTATTTAGGCAACTTGCTGGCTAAGGAAAAACTTGGTTATTAAGTGGTCATTTGTGGCTCGCATATCTTTCTTGGGAATTTATATGTGGTACAATTTAATGATTTTCATACTGCTATAATGTCAAGTGTTCTTAAGTGTGACATATAGAAATTTGATTTGAAAATTAATTTTGCCTTCTGGAAAATACAAGTGAAAGATGTGTTGATACAATCAAGATTATACAAGGCGCTGAAGAAAAAAAATCATTTTCAAAATGCACAACGAAAAGTAGAAGGAATTAGATTTTGAGAGCTGTAAGTGCAATTCATTTCTGTTTGGAAACGTATGGCCAAAATCAAACAAGACTTCTATATCATGTTAAGAAGACACGAATAGATTAGAGAAATGAAGGAGAGTATAACTCTAATAATATCAAATGGAATGTCTTAATATTCAAAGAGAACAATAAAGTTACAAATACTAAAGACTAATAAATGATTAAACCACCCTAAATTATAACAAAACACCATAACATATTGTCTAACACATTGTAGCTTATATCAACCAACTGCCTGCCTATGATAAAATCTGATTGGTCCAAAAACACGATCAATTGGAACCTAGAAATAACAATACTCATCTATATTTAGAATTAAAAATTTATCTTAATTACCAAAATAATACTCCTTTGTTAAAAAACAAAAAGTTCAGAGCACATTATTTATTATTAGATCAATAGTGTATAAGTGTCTTTTCTTGGAAATAAAAACTAGAAATGATAATATTAATATTGTAGAATATTTTCTCTCACCTCTGCAGATAAATAGGCAAACTAAAATATGCAATTTTACAGTGCAATAGCAAAGCAGAAAAATTAAATATCAGAAACACCATAATTTTGACATAAATTTCTTTCAAAATAGGAGAATAAAACCATGATATCTAGTTTAGTAAAATCTTCTACTATATAAAATGATAGGTATACGAAAGTCTTCTTAGTAGACTTTGGTGGAAACCAAATATCAACAAAGAACCTCCAAAAAAGTGAGTATACTAAGTTAATTCAAAGATAAGGTAAAACTACTACTAATAAATATCAATAAATCAAACTCATTTGTAGGAAAAATCTACTAAAATGGAAACTAGTTTGATGCACAACCCTCTACACCAATAAACATTTTTTTTTCTTATCCTCTATTTGTTGTGCCACTTTGCCTCTATTTCTGGATGCATTTTTTTCCCTTCACATAAAAAAGTGCTCTTACACTAGGGATTTTATATTCCCTAACTCATTAATATAGGCTAAACCCATTATTATCAGAGATTTTAATCAAATTGGTGTGGGCTCACCTAGGAGTGACCACCCAACAAATCTTCTCAGCATGACTCAAGTAGGAATGTACTGCTCAATCATGTTTTCCTTTTCTCTATAATGGGTCATCTTTGTAATAGAAAATATCTTTATCATCATATTTGAGTCATTCTCATTAGTACAAAACTTCTTAATAGAAAATGACTTATTTCTAGTATATCTCATGTCTAATGTTACTACACCTCAATATGCTTCAACTTTGATGACAATGTAGGTTCTTGTTAGGATGAATTGCATTATAGCTATCACAAAATAACACAATTTTATCTTGTTTAAGCCTAACTCTTTGAGGAATTTCTTCACCCACAAAAATTTGCTGGAAGGTTCAATAGATGCAACATATTCATCATTGGTAATAGATAAAGTAACATATTTTTGTAACTTTGATTGTCAAGACACTGCTCCCTTGCAAAAGTCATAATATAACCAAAGTATATTTTCTAGAGGAAAACTCACCTGTCATATCTACATATTAGTAGCTATCTAATATTGATTGATCATCTCCAAAATATTAGAGAGAAATCAACTAACAACTCCAATTACATGAACGATATTTGGCCTTGTGTATATCATAGCATACATCAAACTACCAACTGTGGATGCATAATTTTTTTTCTTCATATCTTCGTTGTTATTCTCACTACTAGGATATTGTTTAGAACTCAATTTGAAATGACTAGACGATGGAATTGCTTCATATGACCCAAGTCCTTCATCATAAAGGACTTGGTGAAATCTTTCTTTAGACTTTGAATCTACTTAGCTTCACCACTAACAATCAACATATTGTACAAATATAACAAGAGAATAATAAAATCACCAATTAGAGAATTTCTTAATAAATACACAATGGTCAATATTTCTTCTATCATTGTCATTGTCTCTTCAACTTCATTATGTTGAGACATCTTTACAACTGACTTCTCAAGTCTAATTGCATGTTCTTAAAATCTTCTAACAAACCCATATACTCACCATCTTTATTTATTCGAACACATTTCAACTTCCATGTTTTTCTCTTTCAACACTAGCATAAAAGTGCTTGAAGACTCTCAATTGAAATTTTGAGAGAATTACCTTTCATCGGAAGAATGTTTCCTAGACAAGGATGTTGAGTCCTTTTTCACTTAATTGACCAAGTTGCGTATGCCATAATTCAATAGGTGCATGTAGATAGTCCTATAACTTTGTTCCTTTACAACCACTAAAGATCATTTGGTAATATTACATATGTTGCCACTAGCAAAGTAAGTATGATAACCTTCAATAACCAAGACTTTGACGAAAATCAAGTTAATACAAATATCAGAAAGATTTCTATCAATATTTAGTAGAAGGTTGCACTCGACTCTGATTTTAAGCTAAATACCTCCCAAAACAATAGTTTTACATACTCATTTGTATCTTATTTTTACCGTGGTAAAATTACCAATTTACGATGAGAATAAATCACACTTAGTAGTGACATAATATAAGGCTCCCGAATTAATAATCTAAGTTGAATTTTGATATGAATGTTTATGGAATTATTACCACAAATAATATAGACATCACTAATAGATGCAACTACAATATATTTCCCTTTAGTGAGCTCTTCTAAGGAACTTGAAATTTATTCTTATGTGACCCCAACTATCACAATTCTAGCACATCACTTACTTTCTAATCCTCAACTTACTTCTTGATTTGCTACGACACTCTAACTTGTTGCGCCTATGAAAATTTGTAGTTTGACTTATCATCCATGACTTTGAAACTAGTGCTCCAGACTTGGTAGAGAACCAATCTAACCACAATAATTTCATTGAACATATCTACTTACCATGCTTTCTTTTACCATTTATATTGACAACTTTTTATTCAGAGTTGAATTGGTAAGTTTCACAAAAAAGACTTTCTAATTGTTACTTGAGGAACTCAAGAGCAACAAGAGTTGCAACTCATCATCCAATTTAATATCAATTGCAGTCAAACGATGCACTGTATTATGGAAAATACCCATATGCTCAATACAGGCTGCCACAAATATCTAACAGTACATGCTGCCACAAATGTCTTCACAAATCTATGACAAGACGACCACAAATGTCTTACAGTACAGGCTGCCACAAATGAGCCAATTTGTTTTAGAAAACATAGTTTGTGGTTGTTTAGGCCATAACAAACTATCTCGCCAGATGTAAAAAAAAAAAAAAACCCATTTGTGGTTGTTTTGGCCCCCACAAATAGGTAACTTTATTATAAAAAAAAAAACTTAATTTTACCAAATATGGTGAGTGATGAGTGAATTAATTGTCGATATCGTCATCTATTGAGTGAATTTAGCCAATGGCTTCATCATGCTCTAATTCTTGATAAGATCTTCATCTATGAGTGTTGTAGAACCCAAATTCTTGAAATATTGATTTACTTTAATAATTGAGTTAAAAATATGTGTAGGCAAAACACTAAAGACAATAAGAAATAATCACTCTAAAAAAACATGACAATCATGACTTTTCATCCCATGTATCATATCCCATTATCTACAATATTGGCATATCTTGCTAAATTAGAACAATAACTGTCATACGTCTTCAACTCTTTGATTCAACAACAAACGAATTTGGCTTCTTTACTAGATAAAGTGTAACTCACACAGGATTTTAGAGTCTTCTTTTGTGCTCCACCAACAACATATCTGGTTGTTTGCAATATAAAACTATGTATTTCCTAGCTTTGCCATTATATTTTGTTTTCCTATCACATTCATCACAAATGTTAAATATGTTGTTAAAGAAATGGTTCTCGATATACATAACATCAAGATTGTATCTCAAAAAGTTATCTTTTCAATATGGCATTTTCCAAAAAAAAAATATTTTTTTGTTCAATTGTATTATTGCTCGTAACCTTGTAGTTTAAAAGCCACACCATCAACAACGTGTACCGTTGGTATATCTTTGACTTTATTCTAAATTTATTATGATGTCAATTTAATCGATAGTCCTAGAGTCTCGTTACATCCTTTAATAAATGTAGCTTTTATCCCTTTTAAATGTGTGATTAGCAGGTAATAACCTACAATACGAGTCAAACCACGATGTCTTCCCACCAAATTTTAATGTAAATGCTTTTGTGTCTTCCATCCAAATATGACAAGCCAAGAACATGTAAGTTTAGACATTCACATATCAAGAGGAAAATTGTATGGAATAACAATAATATGCCAACAAGAATAAGGAGTACTCAATGTTTGTATATATGGTTTAAATTCATTTGAGGAGAATCCAAGTCTTACATTACATGGATCAAATGCAAAATCATGATGCATTTGATCAAAATATCTTCATACCAAACCATCAAACACAAATTTAAAGAAAAGTTAAAAATACGAGTAAAAATATATATATATATATATATATAAAAGAAAAAAAAAACGTATGTTGTGGCGACCAATACCATGTTTAATCTTAAAATTTTGTTAGTGTATATAGTACCTCAAATATCTACTCTCCAATGTCATAAGTTTATTTGTTTATTTATTTTGTTTTCTAGTTTAATTGGTGTGGACCACCCTAGTAGTGACCAACTCTTATAAGTCTTGAACATGCAAGACTATTTTTAACCGTTTGATTAAAAAGTTATTCCAAGTGTAATGGCACACATTCAAACCGAATTTTTTCCCTCTACCTTGTTTCTCGTAAGAAACCACACAATCACAACCAGTTTGCACAACAAAGAGAGGAGAGGAGTTGGTTTGCAACTCATTTTGGTCATGGAACTCCATGACAAGAAATTTATGTATAGTGACAACACAAATCCATATCATTTAGTATATTTACAAAAACACACATTATTACATGATCAATATTAATAATTAATGTTGTTCGTATTTTATTAAAGATGAGGAATGAATTTCTGACTTCTCTGTCAATCTACTCTATCTAATCGCATCGGTCACCAAACTTTTTTTATATACCAAAAATACATATTATTTATCCTTTTCAATAATAATAATAAATTTTTTAAATTCTTTCTATAATTTTTTTTTCATTTGTCGCAACTAAATAATAGATTTGTGATTTGATCATTGAAATATTGCTCTATGAGTGATTGTTTATAGAATGGGTTGCAGCTTACATTATTTTGTACTTCCAATACTATTTCTACATTTGTTGAAATAAAAAACCTATTTTTTCTTCTTCTTATCATAGATGTGGGGTGATTTGGGTCCATGATTTGTGTGTTGTTATCAACTTATATACTGTTAATTTGAATGAAAGAATATTTTTTTTAAGTAAAAATTAATACTATTTCTACATTTTTATTGCTTTTGGTGAACCTTTCTACATATTCATATCACATGCTGAAAGTTGCAAAACATTATGGGTAGCGACAAAACACATGAACCGAATGAGATATAAGGTCCCCATATGTAACCGTTTGTTTTCTTGTTGGATTCTTAGACAAATTTTGGAAAGGAGAAAAGACAACATCTTTTTTCAAGTTTCTTGTCTTGAAATATTATGAAAGGTTAAAGTTGTGGATGGGGTTTTGAATAATTCATCTATAATTTACTTTCCCATGCATGTCACTTCATTGTTTTGTTGTTGTTTGTTTATTGATTTACTAACAAATCAGGTTGCCATCAAGAATAATTTTCTTTTGCTACTTTATCTAATTAAATTACTCGACTCCTTTATGCTTTACAAACGATGCATTTTATTATATGTGAGACATATACATTTTATATATACATAAAAGTCAAATCATGGAATAGATGATGATAATTAATTTGATTTATATAATGAGGTCCATTGCCCAAAAAAATAAGTTTGAAAAAAAATAATTTCATTTAATAATTCAATATAAACGATAAATTTTAGTAGTTCAACCATTGATTATTGACATAATATATTAACGATAAAAAATATAAAATTTTATGTAAATCTAAAATTTGTATCTATTTAATATAGTAATCAATATTTACTTATATTTTTATAAAAATTTGTAAAATTAATCTATATAATAAAAAAAAATTAATTTAACAATTAAATTAGTGAAATTTATCGTTTGTATTAAGTTATTAAACATAATAAGTTATATTTTTATCCGAAGTTGCAAATAAAAAAATGGAAAACGGGGATTTTGGTTTTCTTTTTCGGTTGTGAGAAGGAAAATGATAACTGAGGTAATGTGTGGCGTATGGATTGTGATACGACAACTAATTAATAAAAATATCTACTCGATTGGCGGTTCAATTTTTGAAAGGCATTATCAATCAAACAAATGATACTCTAGTCCAAAATTGTATGCTTACATTGATAAGAAACATCATTAAGCGAGGTCATTGTTTGAAGAAAAAAAAATGAATCACATATATATGTTGTTAGCACAAATGGCTATGAATCAACACTATGGTCACTTTTCATTTTGAAGAATTAAAAAGGAACAATCAAGTTGGTCAATTCCTCTAGTTAAAGCCAACAACTTTCGAAGCACATCATTCTTTTGATAAAACATTTCTCTAATTCAATGATCAATCAAGGTCAATATTTCTCTACTACAAATATTAAGTCAAGCAACGTTTTCTTTGGAACAATATTCATATGAAGAATTAATTTATATGATACAACTTTAGGATATCTCAAGAAGAATCAACAACATAAGATCAAGGAATTGTAAACAAAGTACAAATTACAATACAACTTGTAAAGTTATGTCATGTCAGCAAACTCAACACAGTTTTGTACATTTGCAATAATTGTTTTGTTCAACTCAATGACTCATTTCTCAACGGATAAATTCTCAAGGATATACAGAGAACTTCATTTGAATTAATGAAGTTGACGATTGGTCCATAATGGCGAATATTTTCGAAGGAAAGATCTAAAACTATGTACATAACAATTTGAAACCTTGCTATTCATATAGTAATCTTTCTCTTTTTTTTTTTTTGTTTGCTAATCACATGCCAAATTGATCTTAAGGCACTGGAAAACACATGAAGTAAGTGTACTGGAAAACACAAATTGTATTAGTCATTTAAAAAATATGTTTTTAAAATTAACTTTTTAGCAAAAATTTATCTTCGATTAAACTAAAAAACTTTTAAAATTTTAATTGATAATCAGACATAAAAAATTTAACATCAAAATAAAGAGATAAAGAGGAAAGAACACACATATGTTTTTATTTTAATTTGAAACTATTATTGCTACATTTAGTCCTTCTATTATAAAGATATTTCACTCCAATATATTTAAGGACTTAGTCTAATAAAGTATTATTAATATTGCTTCTTTAAGCTTAGAATATTCTCTCTTTAAACAAAACTCCTTTGTATGATCAATCAATTGACCACATTTCATATGATTGTCATCATTAATCTCTCAAAATAAAGAACTACCTCCAAAATAAAACTTCAATGTGCTCCACCAAAGACCAAAGATATGCCAATCTTGTGAAAGGTTTTCCTATGTCACTCCAAGTATCCATCATAGCATCCCATGTTTGCACTCGATACGATTAATTTATTATTATTAAGTAATGACCCTTAATGTACTCAAACAGATAAGGACAAAAGCAACAATCATGAATATTATATTAATGAAAGGGTTAAATGTATTTTCTTTTATAAAATTATGATATTTTAAATTTAGTTTTTTAAAATATGTATCTATATTTAATATCTATTTTAATTTAATAGAAATTTTTTTACAAATAAAAATATCAATTTTTTATAATTTCTTTTTAAATAAAGTCTAAAAATGAATAAAGTCTAAATTTATAAATTTAGACCAACGGAATATCTCTCTATGTCTATCCTTTGGAAAATACCTGTTTTTCAATCCAATGAGTGAAGAGTTCTTTCCCTTAATGCATAAATTTTACACTCCACATTTAGACATGGTCAGAAAATCCTCTCCATTCTGCCAAGAAAAACTTTGCAAGATTTTTTTGGCGAATTTGATAATGTTGACTCATAATTATCCTTAACACGTGGGTGGAATGACAAAAGTGTCTGAATTTTGATGAAATCGATGTACAAAGAATGGAGCCATACTTCAAACATTAACAGCTTTGACTACAACAAATAGGATAGTGTGCGGAAGATGGATGTCCCGGCAAGGTTTGCAAATACTTTAATTTGTGCATTACTGAGGTGTACATGTGACAAGGCGAATATTTTAGAATTTTTAGAACAACGCTTGTTTTTTATAATTCATTGACTCGTCATAAATAATACTGGAATGTTTGAATAAATTATAAAATTTATTACTCTCTTAATATATGTTTGGCGTTTATTATCTATAATATAAATTAAGTTTAATTGCAGTTTTGATTCTTCTATTTTAACTAAATTACGAAAGTAGTCTTTCCATTTTATTTTTCCCTCAGTTTTGGTCTTCAAACAAAATTTTAGTTCAAAAATTGATGAATTTTTTTTTTTTGTATTTATTTAAATCACACCATGCCTCAAGATCTCATTTGCAATAATAGTACCTGAAATCTATGATCATAAATGATATAGTACGACTTTAAAAAAAATGAAATTTCATCAAGTTTTGTACCAAAATTCTGTTTGGGGACCAAAATTGGGGAGAAACAAAATGAGAGGACTACTTTCGCGATTCAGCGAAAATAGGGGATCAAAACTGCAATTAAGCCTATAAACTAAATAGATTTGTTGATTAAGTTTGCGTATTCTTTTATCTCTATATATCTTACACAACTTTAAATTTCTCATAGAAGATTAAGTCTCATTGAGATTTTTTTTTTTCATTAGTTTGTTCTTTATATTTTTAAATAATAATAATAATAATAATAACAATAATAAAAAAGATATAATTTAAATCTCATATAGATAAGTAAAACGAGAGACAATTGTGTCACTATTATCTATAATAATTTTTCGTTCTCAATATTCTTTTTTATCCTAACAAATTCAAAAATGTAGTGTAATGAAATTGCAATAATCCCCAAGCCTCACCTTCAACAACCTTCATAAACAGAAGTCCACTCTGACACATCCCTCATCTTGGAAAATTGTTTCATCAATGTGTTGATGTTTTTGCATGAAAATATTACTCTATCCACACTGGTAATGACTCAGTCAATCTCTCGTGTCCTTTTGAAGCAACAAATTCCCATTCTTCCAAATGTTCCAAGCTATAGTAGAGAAAAGATGCAATTGGTCTGCTAATAAACCACTCCAAATACATGTGAAAACATTATCAAAACCTTCATCTTCTAGCATAACAGGCTCGAAAATGTGCCACAAGTCTGATTTCCTCCAACATGCAATGCACTTGGGACACGCACGGAAAATGTGCCAAGTTGTTTATGAAGCATTTTGGCACTAAACACATTTAGTTGAATAATTTGTTGGGTTGAAGTGTGAGTGATTAAATCTCACATCGACTATGAATGAACTAAATGTTCAATATATAAGAGAGATAACTGATATACCTAATAACTTAAGATTTTGAGTGAATATGTAGTGTTAAAGTCTCTTGTAATGCTAAAATATTTGGTCTGTTGTTACACATGTACTCCCTTAGACTCCCCAACAAGTGGTATTAAAGCGTAGTTTGGCTAGGCGGGGAAGCTACGTTCGACTTGGCAAGGGAGCAGGTGGATATTGGTCTTGGATCCTTGTATTGGAATTCTCTATGGCGGTGCAGTCAGGAGGCGTGTCTCGTTGGTAATAACGACAATGTAAGTATAGGATGTGGAAGACTCACACTTGAGAGGGAGATTGTTGGATTCAAGTGAGTAGTTAAATCCTACATTGACTATGAATGAGAAAGATGGTATGTTATTGTTCTTGTGCTCCCTCGGGCTCTCCAACATAACTTATACCTTTACTGCTGAACCGTGGTTGAGTAGGAAGAAAAAAAAATAGAACCAAGATGATTTGAAAAACTACGACTATATCTTGTTTTGATGATAACAAAATTATTTTGTAAGAACAATTTAAAGCACTAATGTTCTGTTTAAGTTTGCACTTTACAAATCAAGTTATTTAAAATGACTTTACGCTGCATCCTATAATGTTTGGACTAAGTTAAAGGAACACCAAGACGCATGTATGATTTTCGTAGTTTGAGTATGATGAACGCGCTCTGAAACATATATATGATGATTATGTTATTGCAAGCAATTGAAGGAGCTGAAAAACACAAGAAATGAGAGTTTGAATTGTGTTTGCCTTTTCCAAGACTACTTATATTTTCTTACAAAAAATGTTCTTTATCAAAACATTTAACTTCCTATTAAAAGAGATTTAGAAGAAGAAAGATTGAATCATAACGAACTAAGATGCAAGAATTAGAAGAGAATAAGGAGACACATATATTGTATACTAGTTCACAATAAACTACTGCTACATCTAGTTCTCTTCTTACATAGAGATTTTGCCTTTGTACGTTGGTTGACTTAATCCACTATTTTCATAAATAGTTGTACAAGGATTTTTTTACTCTACCTCTTTTGGCTTCAAGTATTTTTCTTTAGCCTCTCCAGATTGTCATTCCCAAAACCTTCTTCAACATACTAGCATCCTGCCATTGAGGTTAATGAGGGTTGTTGTACCTTTTCAGATACCTCTTGAGGATGAAAGGGTTGTTGCCACTATTGGGCTAATTTACATTAATGCTAATTTGTGTATAATTTGAAACAGTTTTTCTTAGGATTTTAACTCTCATTGAAAGAAGGTTACAAATTAAATCCTATATATGTACAAGTCTGTGAAAATACTTTAAATGATTTACATCAACTCTAATAACTGTCTATGAGAGGATAAATCATTCATTCTTTTAGTTTGATGTGTTCTTGCATTTTTTAGATTTTCTTCTTTTAACAATTAGCCTTTTTCATTTTCAATAATACACCCTCTCTCTCTCTCTCTCTCTCTCTCTCTCTCTCTCTCTCTCTCTCTCTCTCTCTCTCTCTCTCTCTCTCTCTCAGTGAGTTCTTAAAAACTGAGAAGAATTTTCCATTGAGAATGTTACCGTTGAAGATCTTCAATCACAAATCAATCTTAAATAAGTATTCATATATATCTTTGTGAATGATCCTGCATATCTTAGTATTGAGTATAGAGAATTAGGGGATACTATGATTTAAATCAAACATTAAATACTTTTAAACACATAGTAGATTCAAAATGTTCATCAGATGATGTAAAATTGCTTTGTCATTTTTGGGAGTTGACTTTTTTAGAGCATGTACTTTTTCATAGCGTTGGCTTTTTCAGATGATACATAATAATTAAGAGTTAGATGATCAAACATTTTATGTGGTCATGAGATGCATATGCTATTACTTGTTTTTCACGCTTATCAGAGGCAAACACATAATATATCTTGGTACGCTTATTAACGGTAGAGGCATAATATTTCTTGTTACGCTTATTAGAGGCCGATTGTTTCTTATAACACTTATTAGAGGCAAAGGCATATTGTTTCTTTTCACATTTATGCATCTGAAGCAGAGGCAAATTGTTTCTTGTTACACTTATTAGAGGAAGAGGAACAAAATTCATGTTGAGTTCATCAGAGGCAATGTTAACTACGAAATTGCTTTGCGTTTCCAAAGGAAATTGGGGTACATCGTCACTCACATCCAGAGTCAACTGAAACTATGGGACAACAAATATGTGTGTCACCTGACTTAAGTTGTCGAGCTGAAGTGAAGTCTTGGTTTCTTTTGCCTTCGTCCAGTCATCAAATGATATAACTTATATTGTGACGCATGCTTTGTTAAGCTTGTTTTTGCGGGAATTCTTATTCTCTATTATTTATTTCCCGATTAGTAGATCTCTAAGATACTTATAATATATGATAATTTGGAATAGCTAGTTATTAACATAAATCTTACCTTTAATCTACACACTTAGCATATATATGACAAGAACTATTTTTGGACAAGATTTAATGGTGAATTAATCTATGAGGATTTAATATGAATCTTCATGATACAATAAGAACAATATAGTCTTCTTTGCACTCTTACTCTATATCTTTGTTAGATCTTAGTGCTGAGAAACAAAATTTTGAGAATACAACATTATAAACATCGTTTTCTGAGAGTACTTAGAAAACCCTTAAACTTACTCGTTTGTAACTTAGCCTAATAGTGACTTCTCAATAGCTTGACTATACTAAGCTAAAATGTTGAGAATACTTGACCATAGTCAATTTGACTAGTAGGTTTTATGCGGAAGTGTGATTCACTTGGTGAATTAATAGATTAAATCCTTTAGTTTGAAAGGACTAGATGTAGCTACCGTGTTGGTAATGAACTATGATAAATTGGTCGTGTTGTTATGTGTTTCTGCTTTATCTGTTATGTTTCATCCCTATGTTTTAATCCTGCGGAAAAATTTTTTTTAAAATAAAACACAATTCAAACCCTCTTCTTGTGTTTATCGTTTTATAATTAGTATTAGAGCACAATCTCAAAGCTGACCCTTAATTATGCTTGAGAAAAGATTTGTGTTATCATGACTAACATTGATGATGAAGTTACAGGTAGAAACATTAATAGTACTCCTCTATTTGAGGTAGAAAGATTCAAGAACTAGAATGATTGGCTCAAAAGTTTCTACATCTCACATGATTATGAACTCTATGAAATAATTGAAGATGGTTATGCTATGAGGCTCCAAAAGACGTTGTTGGTGTTGAAATATCTAGAAAAGATCTCAATATTGGTCAAAAGAAATCATACAAGATGCATCATAAAGTCAAGGCTTAATTGCAGTTTTGATCCCCCTATTTTAGCTGAATAGGGAAAGTAGTCCCCCCATTTTGTTTCTCCCGAGTTTGGGTCCCCCAAACAGAATTTTGGTCCAAAATTTGATGAAATTTCATTTTTTTTTTTTTTTTGCATTTATTTAAGTCACACTATGCCTCAAGATCTCATTTGCAATAATTGTACATGAAATCTATGATCATAAATGGTGCAGTATGACTTAAAAAAATGAAATTTCATCAAGTTTTGGACAAAAATTCTGTTTGGGGGACCAAAAGTGGGGAGAAACAAAATGGGGGGACTACTTTCGCGATTCAGCTAAAATAAAGGGACCAAAACTGCAATTAAGCCTAAAGTCAAAGCCTTCATGATGAATATTATCACCTTTAAATAGCTCGAAAAATGAAGCCACAAAGACGTGACATAATATATTTGATGCATTAGTTCTCAAATATGAAGGAAATAAGCAAGTACAAGAAGCTAAGGCAAATCTACTTGTCAGGAAGTACAAATTGTTCCAGATGGAAGAAGATAAAGACATTGAGAAAACATAATGAATTGTGGTAAGGAACAAAGCCTAACATTTCATATTTTCATCAATTTGGTTGCATATGGTATATTTTGAATACTAGAGGGAATCATGGCAAATTTGATTCACGATATCAAAAATGCACCTTTTTGGGATACTTTGAGTCAGAATGTTGTCCTCCACATTTCTTTTGAATCATGATTATATTAAGGGGTATTATACCATTTTACTACTTTAAAATGATTTTATCACTTTATTATTAGGAAAAATGGTTCACAAAAATAGATATTTTTTATCATAAAAAAATGGGGAGACTGTTAGAACCAAGTTAGTTTGAAAATAATGACCCTTAATTATTTTGATGATAACATACCTTATTTTGTGGGAACGATTTATTGTGCTAATAATTTATTTAAGTGCGTAGAATCTTGTTACGAGAATTAAACGTTTTATTATATTGTATCCTCTAACGAATAAACAAGCTAAAAAATACAGTTGCAACAATCTTTTGTTACATCTATTGAAGTATAAGTAATTCTAAAAAGCTCGATCTCAATGCACCTCTACTGAATACTTTGATACTAGTTCGCTCTAGTGATTATGCATCTAATAATCTTGGCATTCAGTTTAACCTATGCTAAACTCAACGCTCAAATCAAGTCAGTGCTTTGATTAAAGTCAATGCTTTTATAAGTAGTTTATTCTCCAACAAGCTATGTTCATTCTAGAAGAAATATCGTTTAAATAAAGAAGCACATAACATCTTCTAACAATCTCATCCTTTGGTCATCCTGCCTTTTGTATTAAGATATGTTGAATCAATCATCATGACATATCTGGACAAGCATTTAATGTTGATTCATAATCTCTGTAGATTCGATACAATATAATTAATTCACATGTTGATTTCATGTAATCACAACAATAGTTATAAACCCTTATGGACTAATTGATACTCTATAAAAGTATTTGTGATTGTCACTAAGAACATACATGAACAAGAAAAAAAAAAACAAGAGAAGCATTGCAAACACTAGAGAATCTTGAGCATTGCAAATGCTCTTGTATGAGAATTAGTTCCAAACCCAATCTAAACACTTTCTAACTTGGCCCAGTAGCGGCTGGTGTCCTCAACAACTTGACCGTACAAAGCTAAAAGGTTCATAACACTTGGACACAATCAGTTGTCTAGACGATGTTCAGTGAACATGTGATTCCTTTGGTGAATAGTGGATTAAATCCTTATGTGTGAAGGGATTGAACATAGCCACAGTAATGGTGGTGAACCAAAATAAATTAGCTTGTGTTTTTTCCATTATCCTTTTACTTATTGTTTTACTCAATCTTGTTTTCAAAAACACAGTTTTTAAATTGTTTTTAAATTATATTTTTTAAACAAAATATTACTCAAACCCTTTTTCTCCTGTGTTTTCCTCTCTACATTTTTTAGTTACACAAGATATGATTGTTAGAGAAGCGTAACTTACATTTTATGGCATTAGTTAATATCTAATTGAAGTGCAACCAATACAGTGATCAATTAGGCATTCAATTTTGTTTAGTTAATATCGAATTAAAGTGCAACCAGTTAAAATTTGATGATGTTTGTGATTTGGTTCACATAAAAAAATATATTTCAGAACTATGTCCTTAACAACCTTAGTAAATTTTACCTTGGTAACGAACAATCTTGTGATATTGTTGGAAAAGGTGTATTGAAGATTAACTTGTATGTTAGACATATTCCTGCCCTAACAAATAACTTAATTTTAGTGGGCCAATTAGCCAATGATGGTTACACAATAGTCTTCCATGCTGATGATTGGAAGATTTCAAAGGATGCAGTACAATTACTCGCGACAAAAAGAAAGACACTCTTTACAAGACTACAAGCGTTTGTCATTTGATTGTAGTTGCAACAAACGAAAATTACAATCTATGCCATCATAGACTAGGCCATATGAGTGAGAAATGGGTGAAGATTATGCACTAAAAAGGAAAACTTCCAAATCTTCGGTCAATAGAAATTGACTTTGTGAAGATTGTATACTTGGAAAGCATTAAAATGTCAACTTTTAGAAAAGTGGAAGAACCCCAAAGAAAGAGAAAATTGAGTTGGTCCACTCTGATGTTTAGGGTCCATCAATTGTTTCATCCATTGGTGGAAAACATGACTTCGTGACTTTCATCGATGATCACTCTAGGAATGTATGGATATACTTTCTAAAACATAAGTCTTAAGTATTTGAGGTTTTCAAGAAATGGCAAGCAATGGTAGAAAATGAGGCAGAATTGATGATCAAAAAGCTCAAAATCAACAATAGTGGTAAATATGAAAACACTAGATTCAAGAAATTTTGCTATGAGCACGAGATCAAAATGGAGAGAATTGTGCTAGCTACGCCCCAACACAACGGTGTAGTTGAATGTATGAATCAGACATTGACTGAGAGAGCTAGAAGTTATCAGTTTGCATATGTAGTCAAACCTACCAAATATATTATGGGCAGAAGCAGTAAACATGATTCCAAATCCAAGAAATCCAATTTCTTCGGTAATGGAGAGGATGAGTTTCACTACTTCATATGAGACAAATGCAAACAAAAAGATGATTTGTAGTAGATATGTGATATTCAAAGAAAGAGTGGTTTACAAGGATAAACATGACACATCCAATAAGTGATTCAAAACTTAATGGAGACATGTATGCATAAATAGATGGTGTTCCAGAAATTCGTACAATCGGAAGTTCTCAATCAGAACAATTAATTAAATCGAGCAATGAACAAGAATTTGACACATGAGATCATTCTACTCCATCTCATTCGTTAAGAAAGTGTTCTCAAACTAATGTGAATTATAGGAGATACATGGAATACATGTTACTGACTGATGAAGGAGAACCTGAAGACTATGCAGAATCATGTCAGACCGTAGATGCCAACGAGTGGGAGCTTGCCGTGAAAAATGAGATGAAGTCGTTAATCTCCAATCAATCATGGGAACTAGTTGAGTTACCTATGGGAAAGAAGGAAACTTCACAATGAATGAGTGTATCAACTTAAAGAGGATCATGATGGCTCCAAAAGATGCAAAGCCCGATTACAAGTAAAAGGATTCCAACAAAAGGAATGAGTTGACTATAATGAGATTTTTGCTCCAGTTGTCAAGCTCAATACTATTAGGTTAGTGTTAAGTATTGTTGTTAGCGAAGATCTCTTTGTTGAGCAGTTGAACATGAAGATTGTGTTTATTCATGGAGACTTAAATGAGGAGATATACATGCATCAACTTGAAGGATTCTTAGAAAAAGGGAAAGAGAAAAATAAGTGCAGACTAAATAAGAGCTAGTATGACCTGAAACAAACTCCAAGATAGTGGTACAACAAGTTTGAAAGCTTTATACACAAGGAATATTTCCAGAACTGCAACATCGACCATTGTTGCTTCTTCGAGAGATATAAGTCTAGTTATCTCATGAAGTGTACATAAACCGTGTTTTGCAAAGATTCAACATGGGTAACGCCAAAGCGATTACCACACCTTTTGCAAACCACTATTTCCTAACCAATGAACAATCACCTCATACAGAGGAAGAAAGAAAATTGATGGCTAAGATTCCATATGCTTTTACCATTGGAAGTTTGATGTACACAATGGTTTTTATAAGGCCAAACGTTGGCCATGTAGTGGGAGTTGTTAGTAGGTTTAAGTCAAATCCAGATAAAGTTCATTAGGAAACATTAAAATCGATTTTGAGGTATCTATGAGCCACCACAGAAAAGTGTTTATACTTCAATAAAGGAGGAATGAAAGTACAAGGCTACGTAGTTGTAGGCTTTGCAAGTGATGTTGATCACTGAAGAAGTATCATAAGTTATATATTCACTATTTTATACTATAACAGTTAGTTGGATGTCACAAATACAAAAGATTGTTGTGTTTTCAACAATAAAGGGTAAGTATGTAGCAATAACAAAAGCTACCAAATAGATAATATACCTTCTAGGGTTGTTAATAGAATTAGGTTTCATCCAAGAACGAAGTGCTTTGTAAAATGACAGCAAATCTCTGCTTGAGGATGATGTGCTGACATTGACGAAAATTGAAGGAAGTAGGAACCCAACAGAGATGTTGATAAAAGTAGTAATCATCGACAAACTGAAATTGTGTTCAACTTCAATTGGCTTGCTAGAGTAACAGACTTGAGAAGGATGCGACATGATCAAGGTGTGAAGACCAATTAATATCAGTCTTCAAGTGGGAGATTGTTACAGTCAAGGTAAGACTTAGCTATCAAGTAAACGTAGTAACCAAGTTAAAAAACATAGCCAAGAAAGAAGTTGCCTAGTCACGAAGTAAACTTGGCCATTAATAAATTTTCTTACGAAGAAAATGATATAAATCACAAACAAAATAGAGGTGATGGAGGAATAGTGAAATTCATTCCAAGTTGAAGAAAATCCAAACATTAAGAGAATTTCAAGAAAGCTAGAGAGATTTCTATGAGTGATAGTCATGGTTGTGATTGAGTTTTGGGTAGTGAGAGATTGTGAGTGTTTGTAAACACTTTGTGTAAATTTGCCTTGTTTAATATAAAGGTTTGCAGTAGCCCGGAGACTTATGTAGATTTGGCTGAACTCCATTATTAATTTTGTATGTTATTATTCCGCATTTTTCATTCTCACTTTAATTAGACAACGAAAATTTTTGGGTAGTTTCCTATCACCACAATATCAGATCCAATGAATATAATGTATTTTAAATTTTTAGTTTGAAAGAGTGTTATTGTTTCATGTATTAAGAAATTCAAAACTCTTATATAACGCTTTCTAAAAAAGTGAGGTTGTAGGTCCAACACTTAGACAACATTGTTTTTTTTGTAAAATATTGTCATATGCGTATACATTAGAAAGAATTTTGTCCTATGTTTGAAAAAAAAATGGTGAATCTTAGGCAACACTTTTTTCTAAAATGCTTTCTAATGTTTATAGTGCTTGTGTTAAAAGCGCTATCTATAATTACAAATAAACATAAAACGAAACATATATCTCGTAAGATATACACGCTCTAGAAAGCCCTTTTTCTTTTTCTTTTTCTTTTCCTAAACCCTTTATCTTCCTCCATCTCTACTTGCATGTTGCCAACATTAATCTTATTCTTGCCTTCTGAATTGCAAACGCAGAAACCTTGAAACGCAAACTCAAGAAAATGCAATAAATTCGAAACCGATTTCTCTATCTCAGAAATGATAAATTTTTTTAATTATTTGCTTTTGCCAATGAAACGTTATTCTCACGATTGTCTATAAAACCTTTTATCAAAAAATTGTTTTTTCACATTAATTAATTTTTAATTACAATTTATTGTTCGTTTTTAGATTTTCCAAATTTGAAAATCGAAACTTTGTTTTCATCACTATTCATACACTAAACCCTTCTTCTCAAAATTTTCTCAGAGAAAATATTTGGTGATTTGTAGTTGAAACTTGTTATGTTTCTATTTTAAAATTATTGCATGTTTCTATTTTTCCATTGATGTATGTTGTTGTTTTTCGATTGCTATATGTTGAAAAGAATGACTAATTTTCAAATTCGATTGTTGAAAGGAATGACCTAATTGTCTTAAAGTTTTTCTGCATTGTTGAATTATTACGGAGTATTAAAATTCAATTGTCACATTGATGTTGAATTTTTTTTTGTTGAGTCTTAAAATAAAAAATAAAGATAAATTATTATATTAAAATTTGATTGTTGTTTCTTCTTCTTTTTCTTGAATGGTTATTTATTTATTGGTTGATTATTTTGTTTGATCATGCAATGTGTATTTTAACAAACTCAATTAACTCGTAGTTATTATAGCTAATGTAATAGTGAACAAATGTTATTATCATACTAGTTTCTTTCTATTCTCTTATAAAAATATGTTACACAAACACTCATTTTTTATACCCTCTTAGAGTTTTTATTAACAAAAAAATTTGTTGTAATAGTTTTGTAGATATAAACTTTTAACTTTTTGTTAAAGTAATTTTAAAGAAACAATTAATGGATAAAAGATGGATCTTTGTCAATCGATGGTCAATGGAATATGAAAATGGAGTAAAAGAGTTTGTTATGTTTGCCATGAAACACGCCAAGAACCCTAGTAGAATCATATGTCCATGATTAGATTAATGTTATAGAAACTAGTTTAATGAAGTTGGTTTGAGTTGACATTTAGGGAGAAACGAAATTGATCGAAGCTATACAAGTTGGACAATATACGATGAGATATGTAATGATAACACTGATTTGGGGAATAACTGTGAAGTATGCGTCAAAGATCTTAAGGATTGCCTTAAAATGTTCGAGAGGTTGTTAAGTTATCAGAGAAATCGTTATACGATGGTTGCAATAAATTCACAAGACTGTTTGCGGTATTAAAATTGTGCAACTTAAAAGCAAACAATGGATGGTCTGATAAAAGGTTTACAAACTTATTAACCTTATGAAAAATATGTTATCGTAAGATAATGTTCTTCCTTTTCGAACTTATGAGGCCAAAAAAATGTTGTGTTCTATTGACATGAGTTATGATAGGATTCATACTTGTCCTAACAATTATATTTTGTTTCGAAATGAATACGCATCGTTAAAAGAGTGTCATAAATGTAACATTTCTTTATATAAGAAACAATTGGTTCTTGCGAAATTCGTATCACACTTTCCCATAATACATAGGTTTAGATGCATGTATTGTAGTGAATATGATGCAAAATACTTCACATGGCATGTAAGTGAAAAAAAATGAAAGATGGAAAGTTTCGACACCCTCCAAATTCTCTATAGTGGATAAAAATTGATCACGATTATCTTGATTTTGGACAAGAGAGAAAAAATCTATGTCTAGTATTGTGTACTAATGGAATGAAGCCACATGGTCTTCAAAGTATCTTACAAGACACATGGCATGTGATTATGGGGATTTAATAACATATCTCCATGGCTATGTATAAAATGCATGTTCATAATGTACCTATGTTAATTTCTAGGCCTAAACAACCAAAAAATAATATAGACGTCTATTTGACACCTTTAATTGAGGATTTAAATCATATGGGGGAGACATGTGTGGGGGTATATGATGGATATAGGAAATAACATTTCAATTTGAGGGCAATATTACAACTAATGATATCTCTACATACGACAATCTATCAGAATATAGCATTAAAGGTCGATGTGTTTGTCCTATATGTGAAGATAATACACATTGGATGTTGTTGGAACATTATATAAAGAATATCTTTCTCAGACATCATAGATTTTTACATACAAATCTTCACTATGGTTGGTGGAGAAAATGGAAAATCAGAAGAAGGACATTTTATGGATGTGATGCATATTGAAAAAATGTACTTGATAGTGTTATTGACATGTTACTAAATGCACCAAGAAAATCTAAGGATGCAATCAATGCAAGGATGAACTTGATAAGCATGAGAATAAAAAGTGAATTGTTATAAAATCATTGTATTGATTTATATATTTTTATTTGTCTAGTGTCTTTATTGACAAAATGGAATAGATTGTGGGTACTATTTCATAAGATTTATGAAAGAGATTGTCACTTTTAATCAAAATGTGATTCCAAATACATGTGTTAATTATATTTTATATTGTTTCAATATTTAATATTTTTATTTGATTAATATTAACTTAGTGGTATTATTTTAATTGTTATATTTTGCAGTACTTTGATGAATTCAAATGTCCGAGTTACTCTGAAGATCAATTAACTGAAATTAAGGAGGATTGATGTCAATGTGTGCTGAGATTAAGAATCATGTGATCAATTGTTAATTGGCTATCAAGTAAATATTTTTTAGCTTATCACCTTTTCTGTACAATACTTTGGAAAATCAGTTTTTTAGAAACTAGTTGATCTTTCAAAATTTAGTGTTTGATACAACTAGTGTGGCATCGGTCTGTTACTGAGTTTGTCTTTGATTTTAATCTTGCTAGGGAAGTCAAACTTAGTGGGGCAATGACCTCAACCTAATGGTAACAAGAATTTTGATTTAAGAGACACAAGAAGCTGGCATTAATCATGGCATTAATCATGTAATTTTGAATTTGTATTAGATATCAATTATCAAAATATGAGTGTAATTTAATTTTGAACTCCTTGATATGTGTACTTTAATAAAATGTTGAAGAAAAAAAATATGAGTGTAATTTTGTATTCGTAGTGAGATAGCCGATAAAACGTTGGATGTTTTTGTGAAAAATAACTACATTATTTCACAGCGCTTATACAAATAATACATTATTATTGGCTATCCTTTGACCATTGCTATTAAAAATGGTTATTAGACAACGTTTTTAACAAAAGAAGCTATTATAGATTTTAGGGTAAATACCACCTATTATAGATTTTAGAGTTACTCTGAAGATCAATTAACTGAAATTAAGGAGAATTGATGTCAATGTGTGCTGAGATTAAGAATCATGTGATCAATTGTTAATTGGCTATCAAGTAAATATTTTTTAGCTTATCACCTTTTCTGGACAATACTTTGGAAAATCAGTTTTTTAGAAACTAGTTGATCTTTCAAAATTTAGTGTTTGATACAACTAGTGTGGCATCGGTCTGTTACTGAGTTTGTCTTTGATTTTAATCTTGCTAGGGAAGTCAAACTTAGTGGGGCAATGACCTCAACCTAATGGTAACAAGAATTTTGATTTAAGAGACACAAGAAGCTGGCATTAATCATGGCATTAATCATGTAATTTTGAATTTGTATTAGATATCAATTATCAAAATATGAGTGTAATTTAATTTTGAACTCCTTGATATGTGTACTTTAATAAAATGTCGAAGAAAAAAAATATGAGTGTAATTTTGTATTCGTAGTGAGATAGCCGATAAAACGTTGGATGTTTTTGTGAAAAATAACTACATTATTTCACAGCGCTTATACAAATAATACATTATTATTGGCTATCCTTTGACCATTGCTATTAAAAATGGTTATTAGACAACGTTTTTAACAAAAGAAGCTATTATAGATTTTAGGGTAAATACCACCTATAGTCCCTTAACTTAATTTCAGTTAACGTTTTAGTCCTTTATGTTTTTTATTTCCCGATTTGGTCATTTATTTTAATTTTAAGTGACAATTTGATCTTTTATGTTTTAAAATGTCAACAATGTTATCCTTATTTTTTGCAAAATTTCAAAAAATTCATCAAAAATTTCAAACAAAACCCATAAAATTAATTATCATCCTCAATATAATGCAATTTCATCAAATTCATAACTTAAAT